>CM032229.1:99332500-99932500 GCA_019009955.1 Riptortus pedestris
GTTAATTTGCACCTGGTTTAATAGGACTATCTGTTGACATTCCCCTGTACAATTATACAGGAAAACAAAAAAAAAAAAAAAAGCCGTGTAAGTAAATCCCAATGCAACTGCAGTTGTAATGTGCCTATGCGCGCCTTATCCCCGACCATCAGAAAGAAGAATGGAGAAAGTACCTTGGAAAGAAATAGCGAGGCGAAGAGAATGAGATAAGGACTGCAGATAATCTTATATCAAGTGGTGACCCCCTAATAACAGCTTTCATAGAACAATAGCAACAGGTTGAAGGTCTCCACGCCTCATCTGTTACTCCTTCATTTTGCTACCACCTATTATGCAAGAGTCCTATCTGTTTCGCTCAATTATATTTACTTCGTCTATTATACTTTCTTTTTTCAACAAACATGGTTCCCTTCTGCATGAAAGGCCTAATTTAGTTTAATGTTATATCTATCTTGATAAGAAAATATTCATTTCACTCATAGTGTAAACTAATACTGTGGCTATATAAACTAATTTAAAAAAAGAAGAAAATAAATATAAGTATTTTATTTCTTATTCTAAAAAAAAGACTAATAATACATTTGTCAGTATATGTTGATATTATTTCTTTCTTTAGCCAACAGTATATCAGGAGTCAACAAATTTGAATATGACGTATATAGAAAACCCAAGAGCGTAAATTTCTAAAGTTATAAAGGATGAATAAATATTATTGTAAAGAAATTTATGATGTAAACTTGTGCACTTTTTACAGCCGGAGAACTGGAATAGTCTTTGAGAACACAACATATGAAGCCCGCTAGTTTTACTGTCTCAGATTTGGGGTACGCTCATGTCTGTGACTGGCAGTCTTTCTGTCTTGCCCTCAACATCCAAGATATTTTTTTTCAACTAGTGTTAAGAAGAATACCAAACATTGGACTACTTTATAAAGAACTTAGAGCTAAGAGCTCATTTTAAATAAAAAGGTAATAATCCAGAATAATATAAAATAAAAAAAAGCATAATCAAATGAATTCAATATAAAATAGTTCGTCCTATAAGTTCCTCCTTTGTCTCATAAGTTCTTTTACTAAATATTAATACAGGAGCACTCGCATCTTGGCGATTTGGCTCAAAGTTTCACAATGTAAAATGAAATATTTTTTTTTACCATTTTTTTTTTTTCCTTTTACTAAATATACAGGGAATGAGATGAATTAGATTGGCTGTACATTTGACAACTGTCGGAAAACTAACATTGTTTTGGGAACCCGGACGTACTTCATTCAATGATCATTGTCCATTACCGAAGTCAAATTTTCATTTAAACAAGTGTTGGGTAGTATTATTTTCTCCTGCAAATGATGAGTATTTTTTTCTTGCGAAATATTGCTATTTTTGTTATAAAATTGTGGTCATTCCATTGATAACAAGTCGTCTTTTCCATACAAAGCACTACTATTTCTCCAGATTGCTCAAGTTAAGTGCTGCTATACATGAATTTATTCTTGTTCAATTTCAGCCGTTTATTAAATATAAATTGTATAATTTACGTAACTTTAAAAGAAACGTTTACCAATTGAAAGATGAGAATATTAACTTTCAAAGAAACAACACTAACGAAGGAAAATTTTCAGTGGTGGTATCTATCTTTCACACTTTCATTCTTATAGGACAATGTTGTAAGAATGATGATCTATTGTTTCAGTTGCAATTTCATTAGTGGACTCATCCCGCGTTCGCTGACTAGTCTGTGCACCCTCTCCTCTAACTATAAAACCGTTCTACAGATTATTAGTGCTACTTTATATTTGCTAGTAAGACCGCAACGAGTAACTTATTTACAATACTTCTTCATTCTTTCAAAACTAATACTTTACATAATTCCAGGCTCCGACAACTTTTGTAGTAGTAGACCAGGTACATTGTGAATCATCGGTTAAGTTTGATTTCGAACCTGAAGCCTAACTTTTCTTAATAATATATCGAGGCGGTCTGGAAAGAATGGTAGTCACAAGACAGGACAAGTTCTAGATAAATGAGTAAAACTAAAGCATGACTATGACTAAATTGTTTCCTGTTCAGAAAAGTCAATGAGCCCCAAATACGTTTCGTTGGCCCCTTTAATCTTTTAACCTATACAAAAAATAAATATGTTACGGTTTGGATCAATTTTTTTGCCTTGAAGAAGAAATGTCGAACTTCAAAGATTCTAACCTGTTATTACTTATTTTAAATATATTATTACCACACAACTAGTGTCCAAACTTAAGTGAAAAAAAAAATTGTTGGCCTTGATTGCGACCTTACGTATTACTATCTATCTTATCATTTATACAAATAATTAACTAATAAAACGTAAATGAACTAAGAAGATTTAAGCATTCAATATTCATCACTCTAAGGATGTATTATAACGTCAAAACCTCCACTTAAATAAATTATCTTTTCATGGTCCATTTTTACTTTCGTAGCTCTTGCATCCTATAGTAAGTCGTTTTATAATAAAGAAGATCATATCTAAAATATTTGTGCTATTATTTCGGGGACAATAGCACCAAATTTCTATTCTTAAAACTTGAATTTAAGTCATGAAGTAATGCATAATATTTAAAGAAAACTACATTCTTAAATTATAATCATATATTTAGCCAAGTTTTAGAGGGAATTTTTATAAGCTATTTTTTGTGGAATGTGGTATAGGAGAAAACCTGTTCTTCATTATGGATTGCTAGTTGCAAATAACTTCTGTTACAATTGTTAAAAAAAAAAGAAGTTGTTCGTATTTTGTTATGTTCAAATATCAATTATGTTGTGGTGTATATCCTATGAAAGTACTTAAGAGAAATAAACCAATCACGTTCTAAGTGGCATTGAATGCTTAGAATTTGAACACGAACAACATTTCGAGCTATCAGTGCCTTCTGTCCGTGAATTATAATTACTGTACTTACAAGTTATATATGTATGTGTATATTCCATAATTTTGATGGTATGTTTTCTGTACACCTGACTGGAAGTCATGAAACGGAACACACCCATATGGAGGACATAAAAGGCACCTGAATGAGATATTCCACCTGATGGTCGTGGTAACGGTGTTGAAGGAAGTATAGTGCGGTAAGGCTTAAGGGGAACCGGTTTGGCTCAAGAGTTGAGATGTTTATCGAACGGTATCTCTTAGAAGTCAGTGGCAGTGTTGACATGCAAGAGGAGGGCAGGCTATATGGGTCAATGGTATTTGACCGTCTGACCCGACAGCAATGACAATGGAGTCGCCCAAAACCTGCCACAAAAACATCGGTTGACACCCCACTGCCTTCACTCGAGTGAAAGTGGAGCACGACAATAAAGCTAAAGATGGTATTTTTTCATTGACAGGAGAGTGCTCCCCAATTTCCTTGTTGTGCACGCAGAATGTGAGACACCTGCTGCCATGTATTTGACAACTATCTCTAATAGACATACTACTGCTAGAATAATTTTTAACTGAAATCAAAACAACAGACAACTTAAAATATGATTTCATGCAAATAAATATGCACCTGTAATAGAATACTTTTTATAAGGAGTATTAGAATGCCAAACCTTTCCGAAAAGAAGTAGCATACTAAAAAATTGTTTTTACACTAAGTGTCATGGATCATTGATCAATGGGAATTCATTTAAAGACGAACTCATTAAATAAGGTAGCTAATCCCACCATTGCCAGAAGAGGGAGGTAACATGTAGACAGCCATTCCAGATATAATTCTGAAGGATTGTCTGGATGAAATTTATCATTTGAAATTCTAAATAAACGTTAAAACGGTCACATGCTTCCATAATTGCCGACTTGTGTTATGTAACGATAAATGTATCACCTCTATTGATTAGCGTACTTATTTTCCCAGATTCCAGAGTATGACTAGGCCAAATATGTTGGGAAGAGCGAGTTTAGCAGTATTCAAATGAATATAAAATCAAATTATTTCATGATTAAAGGTTTATATATTTATACAAGGCCGCAACTATATAGTGCCTTCACATATTTCCATTCATAGTGTCGTATTGGATGCGTGACCACCCAGGCACTCTCACTAGTTCGGTGTCTATCAACAATAAATAAATAAATAGTTTCTTATACCCATAATAAATGTAATTTTCATATCTGAATAGCACAGTGATGATTCAGAAATAATACAATTACAAGAAATAGAAAATTGAAAAATACTGTATTATTTTAATGTTAAACTATTTTCAAAAGGTATATAGAGTAATAATAATATAATAGTATTTTAATTTGTGCCTTAGATTGATTGTTTACATGTAGGATTTCATGTTAAAAGAAAGTCATTAAAAAATTTGCGATGTTGCGTTAGTAAAATTGAATATGTACTTATCACAATATTATTTTACTTCATTTATTTTTATTTTCAATAACTCATAGTCTTAAATGTAAACATATATTTTTATGCTTTTCACAATTATAAAAATTAATTATATTTTAGTAATATCGTATTCCTGTGGAGCTCACCAAGATAAATAAATGGAGTAATTTAACTACATTAGAAATGTTTTAATAATGTATTTAATTAAATTGTATAAGCAATGTTTATATACACATATAACCCTGATACTGTTAATAATAATTGCAAAGGGAATTTAGTACGTGCTATGCCCAGAATGTCTGGAATGGAAAGGAGAGAAGATAGTTGATCGTTAACCCTGATGGAATATACAACCTAAGATGTAAAGCTAGAATACAGAATAGTGTCTTAGGACTGTCTAAGAAGATGTTTTATTCATTTCTTTACGATTATGGCCACAACGGTTAGGTAATCATTAGCAAGTGAGCCAGTTATTCCGAATTTAATTGTTATTCAAATATCAATAATTGATAACAAGAAGAAAAAAAAAGAATTTAAGAAGATAAAAGCAAGATTTAAATAGGAGATATAATAAAAGAAAAGAAAAGAAATGCTCTAACAGACTAAAGTGTAATATAATAACTTACAAAATATATAAACAAATGTGAGAAAGTTATGAAGAAATTTCTTATTTTTATTTAGACTGTTTTTGAAACAAAAATGAGTTAAATTGAGTTACTGAGAGCAGTAAAAATAAAATTTACAGTAATGGATATAAATTGACATCTACTTAGATGTAAACGAATTATACTACAGTATATTGAATGGAACTTGTAAATTATAAATAAAAAAATAATAATCTGATGATCTCTAAAATAATATAATAATGATCTGACTTTGTACGTTTCAGAAAAAGAGTGCTTTTTGTTTTAAATCAACATTTTGTTTACAGGGTTTGTAACCCCAATTATTCTGTTTACGCATTTGGTTAAAGCATAGAAGGCATGCTTTTCAGTTTAATCGGTTTTTGTAGGACTTTCGTAATGAACATGAATCCAATAATAAAGAAAAGGATATACAAATTAGAGAAGGAAATAGTTTGCTGATGGCGGATGGAGTAATTTAAAGTGTGAGAAGGGGCTGGTGAAGGTAGCGTTGAAAAGAGATGTTCTGGCTGACAGAGCACGGTCTCTAAGAACTGACCTCTTCCCTGTGGAGAACCTAATTCAACCATAGCAGGAGGAGGCTCTTCAAGTTCAATCCCCTCGCTCCCAGATAGAACTTTCCTACCTCTCTTCTTTATTTAACCTCCGTCACACTCTACTTACACAATTTTTTTTATCCTTCAACTAAGTCGGCCACTTCTCGATACTTGGCCCTGCACCTGTCGATCTCAATTTGAAGAAATTCTACCGAGCTAACCGGTGATTTCACAGGTCTAAGTAGGATGAGCTGTTGGGGCTGCTTTGATTCGAGGATGGAGAAGTTCACCCAGGGAATTCGCTATTGTAACTCCTTTCTCTGCAACCAGTTACTTTGTACAATCTGATAATCAGCTGGTTCTCAACTGATTAAAGGTAATTGGCTTATCTTGAAAGGAAACGAGCTGTATGTTTAGGTAAGAATATTTCCCTCCTTTTATCAGAAAGGAATAGAAACGGGGGTTGTTCCACAATAATTTGATTGGAATTCAGATTTATGACATCAAAAATTGGTTCCAAGCAATTGACGGGAAGTCAGGGAGCGTAAGGCAATGAGAGCAGCAATAAGGCAAAAATAACCCGAAAGATCGAGACTTCGAAAGTAGTTAATTAATGTTTAAAATAAAAATAAAAATACTCCACTGCTTAGAATCTGACATGGAGATATTAAACCCTCTAATTTTCTATAATGCCTATTAATACTACTATACTAGGACATCCGGAATAAGTGAACTCGACTCAGAGCCCAATGATAAATAAATGAACGGAATTCCAACTTCTCTGACGAGTAATCTACTTTGTCATAATATTTGAAAACATATAATTTTTGACCGATTCTATTGGCAAATAGATTGGAGTTTTATTTTAAACTTTTCCGACGTTCTTGAAATTCTTTAATTTATTGTTGAATAAAAAATTGTTTTTATTATTTCTAACATTCGGGAATTGCGTTGGAAGAGCTAAACTCCTGTAAATGATCCATATAACATGATGAGAATTAAATAAGGAAACACATAACTATGCCACTGAATTTTCTTATTTATTAATTACTTTCATGCACTTCCAATCTTTAAACCTCTATAAAAAACGAAAAACCAACGACCCAGTGTTTGCTGAATGAGTATGCCGATCTCAGTTTGATACGATCATAACTTGGATCACTTTCAAATTACATACAGGCAGCCAGGCAGACAAACTCCTTTCCCTCTCGACGTTAGAACTACTCGCTAAGTTCTTATATTGCCTTTTAGGGTATTCAAATATTGCTACTGCAGAAATAAGGTAATCAACAAAAACTTTTCAAGCTCCAGACATACATGTTCCATACGGGGAATAAGACAATATGAGAACTGGCGATACGTTACGATTATCCGTAACAACTTATGCATTCTTCCCAAGTTGAATGACAATACATTTATTCGTTGGAGAGATGTAAAAGTGATTTACGGACAAACGGATGGACACACTAACAAGGCAATAAGGGACCTGTTGAAGACAACGTATCATAACAATGAATCGCAAGTGGTTTAAACAATAAAGAAAGTGTTCCGAATTAATTAAAATCAGACTCAATAGAAACTCCGAAGATCCGACCTGATGGAGAGGACCGAGTTTAATACGCAGTCGACGCTATGCGGTATAAATTGGGAACATACTACTGGCTTTCCCAGAACATAGTAGTAGAACATAGCAGTGGCTCGACACTTCGAGGGGGTCAGGAAGCAGAAGAAATTTTGTGAAACAAAAATTCTTTAGAAACCACACCCTCGGAAACACTTAATAATACAAGCACCAGACATACTTAAGAGGTATATAAATACAAACATTGAAGACTAAGGCTGAAATCCCGGAAGTAAGTTTATTGAAGGCGTGGACTTACGTGGAATAACGAATAATGGAGAAAAATAACCGGAAAGTTGGTGACGTTTAGGAGTCAAGTGGAGCTGATATCTGGAAGCATCTTGTTGTTGGAAGAACCTGTTGCGAGAAGCAGCATATTGGAATATTTGTGGTATAGTTACATCTCAAAATGTCATGAAAGAGAAGTGGGTTAACTAAAAGCTGAAAACTAACAAAATACATATTACTAGGTTAACATTGCAGCTAAAGAATAAATGCATTTAAGAACAATTGAATAAAGTTGAATGAGTAACAATATTGTTAATATAAAGTTTTCATTATGACTCATAATTTCGGAGATATTTTGAATTTTTTATCTACCTCCCTTTCCTCCTGGTTCGATTTTAAACCATTAACGAACATGATCTTCAGTTTCGCTTTAAACTTTTATATTTCTAATTTGAAAGGTCCTGTATTATCGTTATCTCTAAGATAAAATCGACTAACATTTGATGACATGATTGGAAAAGTACATCATGTGTACAACCTCAAAAGGTGATTATTATTAAGTCTTACTGAGGAGTAAGCGGAATCTGCTCGAACTAACTAAGCTACCGTACATCCCCTCACGTACAAATGCAGGCTCTGGAACAGTTTCTGGCAAGCAGGCTCAATTTAGATTTCCTCAACAAAACGCTCTCTTCGCTATTTGTTACTCGTGTTACTTTAAGCATATTCAATGAATGACGCAATTTTCAAAGAATTACGTAAAGTATATAAACATATATATATATATATATATATATATATATATATATATATATATATATATATATATATTGAATTCACCCATAACAGACTATTTATTATGGAGTGCTGTAGGTTGAAGACGCATGACTAGTATATATTTTCTAATTCATAAATGTATTTTCACCACTATGTAATCATTAAATGCATGTGGTTTCATCTTAAGTCCTCATAATAGACCTAACTTATCAACCTCACTTCAGCAGCTATTCATGAGAAATTTTCCTCATTACTTTGGTCAAGACCATAAGCATGAGGCGTTGAATCAAAGTAGGCGGTTAAGCCTGATTTAAATTGGTTTAGGCATCGCATAACTTTCTACATTCTATTAACATTGGAAAATACTGGATATCTTTTCTCCGTACATGGATTGAATAATCTCCACGAATTTAATAATCTAATCATTTAAATACGATGAGTATAAAAATATGACTATTTTTACAGTTATGTCAGATTTTCTAATTCTTATGTTTTGATGCGGCCGCGCAGAGTATCAATAACTACATCATCTTTTATGCCGACTTTGTGGAATAAATTTATCGCCTTTTTTTCTTGCTAAACTGTTTAGTAGTCCATAATCATAAAATTTAAACCCGAATGCCAAATATTGTCTTTATGGTCAGCACTAATATTGCAAATAGCCAAAATGTAAAAAAAGAAGGTAATTTGAGAAGGTCTCCGTCATCTCTTCAGACTGAGCCTGAAAATATTTTGTGATTGGGATATATTTCTTTAGCTGGTAAATATTTCAGCGGTCAATGCATATATCCCTTGAGCCTTTTTTTCATGTCCTTTTATGACTTTCAACTCATATGCTAACAGAAAAGTTCATCGGTATATTTGAATTGATGATAGACCTAAATGAGTTCTAGGGGGTTTCATGACAATGTTAAAAGTTTTAAAGGGGAAAACGAATGATTTTTGAAATCGGAATATTTTGTTTATGTGAGCAAGCCGTTACAGACGGTTCCCAGAGTATTTGATAATTTATTTCTGGTTGCTGGTAATAAGTATGAATAATTCAGATGAATAATAGCCCAAGGAATTCCTAAATACATGTTATATGAATGGGGTTTACAATATGTATATTAATATGTGTGTTTGTAAGGAAGACAGACAAACCAGAAGTTCGTGTAAGATGATGTAAAACAGGTGCGTCTCTAGACTAACGGTTGACGACCTTGACCGGACAACGGTCTGCCTAATTAGGACTTCTCCTTATAGATATTTCAAACACACCAAGACTCGAAATAGAATCACCTAGTTCCTGTTTGATTTCATTGAAATCTGAAGATGAGCTCGATTCAACAAGAATCGGAGGGAAAGAATTGATCTCACATTTAGTACAATAGTTTTCTGATTGGCTGTATGTTTCCCTAATCAATTAATCTCAGCAAATACTGAGACATTTATATACATTGTCTCCCCTCCGGGGATTGATACTGAGCATTATCATACTTAAGTGATTAATGGAAAACTTTTGTTGAAAAATATAACGTGCTTTGAAATATTATTTGAGTACAGACTTGCTTCCATATTTTTGGGCTTGTAGCGGGTATTCCAGTATGAACGCATTATCTAGAGCTGAACTGGTCATATATCAATTACTTTCTTGTACGACGTAAATGAAGCATTGTAATCGATGTAAATCATATCGTTACATTAATAGTATTCTTATTATTGTAGTGCTCCTTGTCTAAATTCTGAAGTCCCCTCCTTGTCTAAATTCTCACTATCAACATGTCAGTGGGGCAAGACTGGAGGGCAGATTAAAGTTGTGGTCTGCATACTCATACTGGCTAATGCATATCATGAGTCCGCTTATCCTGGCTGCAGCCTACCGAGTGATGGCTCTGGAGGGAATAACTAACAAAACTTGAATCGAATTCTCTCAACTTATGCCTTTACTGGTCTTAATGGAATTTTCCTCATGATACTTTTATTGCTGGATGGTCTGCTGCAGAACCACTGCATGTCCTTGTGACCCTCTTATTCCCTTGTTCGGTCCCGTGGAAATCAGGTTTACCTGTCCACGGGACCAATTACCAGGTGTTCCTGTAAATACTACATATAGTAATATATATAAAGTAATTTAAAACGGGTCATAGTATTAGACATTTTGATAGTCTATGAGACAGGAATTAAATCTATATGACAGGAATTAAATCTATATGATCTCCGTAATATTTATTCTCTCCTTCTATTTAATTAAATTCATAAATGCGGACTCAAATTAATATCCATGATCGGAGCTTCGAACGGTTTAAAAGGAAGTGATTTGTTCCAGGCGGAATTGCTTTTATGTGAAATGGTTTTATACTTCTCATCTCATTTAGAGACTGGTTAAGAAAGGAAGTTGGCCGAGCGTGTAGCTCGGTCGGCTGCCTCTGATGAACTACATGCCTCATCAACTTCAACAACCGAGTACTTCTACAAGAAGCTACCTACTCACTATTCATCTACCAATGGGTTATATTATAATCACTACGAAGGGTTGTGTTCTTAGACGTGAAAAAAAAAATGGGAATGGCAGTTTATTTAAACATATAAATAATTGTATTAAAATTTTTTTAAAATTAAGTGTCAATAAACAGTACCTTATAACACTACTTTTAAAAGTCTGAATGCTTCTATTACATTGCTCTCAGTATCTACCAATGAGAAATAATTAGAGTTCTTATATTTGTTGTATAATCCTGATTTTGGGGCTCAGGTTAGCCATGTGAGTTTAAGGTTTGACCTTAAAATATTGGTAAACCTAGAGTGGCGAGTTCAATATCCGCCTGGGCAAATAGGAATTTATTTAGTGACGAATTCATTAATTAATATCCTCCTCTTAATAGTCTCACCCTATATAGAAAAGGTGGTAACCTGTAGATAACCCGTCCTGATTAGCCACGGTAGCTAAAGGTGGGCGTTAATAATAATAATAACGATCTCGTTAACATAGTTATTTCCTGCTGTAATTTTGCTATGCGTTTTGATATAACGTGAATAGCAGTGTAGCTGCTTGTATTTTTTTGTTTCATCCTTTAATTTGTCCTCACTGAGATTCTCTATTAGGGTATTAAATCACTAAATTTCATGATTACGGCTTAAATTAAATGCCCTGATTATAAAGGATTCTTCATAAATGTTATTATATTATATTATTATTTATTAACGTCCACTTTTTGTAACTAAGGCTAATTGGGGTCGGCTTATCTACAGGTTACCACCCTTTCCTAGCCAGGTTGGGACTACAGATTTTATTTAATGAATTCCGTCACTAAATAAATTCCTCTGCCCAGGCGGGAATCGAACTCATCACTCTAGGTTTACCATGTGAGATTAAGGTCAACGCTTTAACTCACATGGCTAACCTGAGCCCTTTCATAAATGTGTAATAGAGAATGTGCTTATAATGTCATCAGTAGTTGAATGTCATAGAGATGAATTCCAGAACTTGAGAAATCTGTTTGAATTACCTTGGCTCTGTATGACGGGCTGAGATGAAGAGCCAGAATCGAATATTCAGCTTATTGGTCAGGGGTCAATATCTCAAAATAAAACCACATAACGAATTATATGTCGGAAGGTTATCAATAAAAAAAAATTTCAGATGATTATTAAAATGATTTTGCTTTGTCAACTGGCTTAGCATTCGTATGACGTCTCATTAGGGGAATAAAAAAGTCCATCACCCAGGGGTTGCGTTAACTAATCAGATTTCCCACGTGCGTAACGTATTTGCATTTAACTCAAAATGTAAAAGTTCAATGATAACAATATTTGCTATTTATACTTCAAATAAAGTGCTTCATAACATATTAACATATTGTTCATATGAGATGACTAGGAATGGGGGTTTACTCAAGACCGAAAACTAAAACATGCACATATCTCGGTTAATAATTAAGATATTGATGTACATAACAAAATTTATAGAACATTACATTTGCAATAAGAATGGTTCTATACAATTTTTCGATCCGACGCTTAATAACGGAGATATTAAGAATATTCGAAATTCTTCCCAACTGAACTCCCCCTCCCCCTAGCCTGAATTCAGCCGTTAACGAAGTTGGTCTTTCTTTTTACATAAGACTATTATATATCAAGTTTGGTATCAATAAGACGAAATTGCTAGATCGGTAACAGACATATAACGAAAATGAGGTCCGTTCAAATTGTATAATTTTGAACGGACCTCATTTTCGTCATCTCATATGCAGGATCGATGTTTGAAGAAAAATTCCTAAAACCGCTTCGTGAGTACGATCTCAATAGCTGACTTCCCTCAAGGGAAATCTGCTAACACTAAGACATAATATACAACGATTATATCATTACATAGGGCCTTCCTGTGTCAAGAAACACACAAGAAGAGGGAGGACCATTCTCCGATTGACAACCTTGTTGAAGGTCCTATGTAACGATGTACTCGTTGCATATAACCTGTTTGTGAGTTATTTCCTTCTGGTGAGGCGTCTAGTGAACGCAAAACTAGTTGACAAATAGAAGTGATTTTAATAATCATTTGAAGTTTTTGTCTCAGTTTTTCCTTCCGCAATACGTTTGGTTATGCGAATTCATATATGCCATTATTTCACAATCAAAATAAATTGCTCCATATACCTCAAACAGTGTCATTTTTAGAGCTGCCTATTAAACATAGGATTAATTTCTACATGAATTGTACATTATTGCTTCTGTTACAATTTCTCCTTGGCACTTAGTTTATCCTCAAACGGAAACCATAGCACTTTCCTCTTTGAAATATTTTATTGTTCTATGATGAAACTTTTTCGAGTAACAATTTATCTTTGGTAAGTAAATGGGCTATTGTTTTTTTAGCTGTAATCATTCGAGAAAAGTATGGCCCTTAAGTCAAAAATAAATCGGAACAATTTATTGGTGTATTTAAAGCATGCGAGTTACGAAGACCTATTCGATCCGATCTGGACCGAATTAAAGTTCTTCATTAAAAACAAAAATTGTTAACGTCCCTGACTGGCCCGTAAAGATTATGAAGTTTTGTGTACAGTTAATAAGTAGCTTCAGTGGCTATTATCCGAAGTCGTTCAATTTTCATGTATTTGGATAGAATTACAAATATTTATGCAGAGTTTTTTTTTTTTCTTTTCCTGGCCAAGAATTACTTTTTAATTACTTCTCAAGAAACTACTGAAGCATGTCGTTATAGAGATCTTAATTACTAACTATTTTTGCAAGCTAACTGTTCTGTCCTTCTTAAGGTAATTTGCAAATCTTTTTATGCATAGTATTTCTGTCTTGGATAAGGTCCAAGGAGAGATGGCACTCAGAGATGCATTCACTTCTTTCATAACAGGTTACTAGTCCTAACTTCTCATTTTTTTTTTTTAATCCAAGGAAGAGAAAGGTAAATTTAAGCAATATCTCACGCATAATAGTCCATTACGAGGGGCATAAACCGATGTCAAGTAAACAGCATTAAGTAGTTGGGAATATTTAATTGTGATTTGAAAAGAGGATATTTTACGATGTATTTCATAAGTCGTGCGAACGAGCAATATCTGAGGGTTCCAATAAACCAGTCCAATAACTTTTACTTTTCTAGCACGAAGTAATATTGAGCAACGTTATCTGGGATTCTTAAACAAATTTGAAGTCGGATAAACCACATAAAAGAGAAAAGATTTTATATAATACCCTTCTCGGCCAACTATGTATTAAATTAATGCGGAGTAAAGTCTTAATTTCCATTTCATTAAAACCTGTCTTTAACGATCATTATAACTCCCTTATAAGGATAATTTTAGCTCGTATGCGAATAAGAGAGCCTGGGAAACCTGTTTTTTTTTCTTATTTTTACCACTCTGTGTGTGTGTGCATGTGTTTATTTAAATAAGTTCTAAAGATAATTTTTTGTTGTAAATCTTTCTGTTTATCTTATAGTTTAGAAGCGCTGGAAAATTTAATACATTGTTAAAATTCCTTCCAAAACTGTATATATATATATATATATATATATTTGTCAGTTACCACTCTAGCGGTCGCAATTTTTGTTTGATCGTTACCAAACTCGATATTTAGTCGTTTTATGTAAAAAGAAAGATCAAGTTCGTTAACGGCGGAAATCGGACCACGGGAAGGAGGGGTTTAGAGGGGAGGATTTTCGAAAATTCGAAATATCTCCGTTACTATACGTCGGATCAAAAACTTGTATAGAATCAATCTTATTACAAATTAAATTTACTATAAATATTGTTATATACATTTATTCTCTATCTTGAATATTAACCGAGATATGTGCATTTTTATTAAATGTGGGCGGCTAACGGACGAAGTGACGTTCCTGCCAAAAGCTAGTTCGGCCGTTTCATTAACTGCTCATTAGCATCTCGTGAAATTTCTCCATTGTAAAACTTCACGTGGGAAATCTGTTTAGTTTACGCAGCCCCTGCGTGACGGACTTTTTACTTCCCTAGACGAAGTAAACGGAAAAGGTTTTCATTTTTCAACTAAATTTTCCGTTATAAGCAATTCTCCCTCAACATATATTGTCTAGTTTTGGCGTAAAGTTAACGTTCCTCGTCTAACGTAATAACGCCCAGCCATAGAATGTTTAAATTTGATATTTAGGGACTTTGTTATGTCTAGTTGTCCTCCCCTTACAAACGGAAACAACTATGGGGAGAGAGGGGACAAATTTCTCCGTACCTGTTAGAGTTCCAAAAGAATTTTGGTTATAAAGAAAATATCTATAAATTATATAATATACCATTTTATGAAACGTTTTAAATGAAGTATATTTAATTTAATAGAAGTTCAAACAATTCATGTGGTACCCACATCGAATTTTTTAGCAGATTTCCCTTAAGGGGGCTAATGATGTATTCATGACGTGATTTTCGGAAAACGTCCTCAAATGCCCATTGATCCTAGGAGATAACGAAAATAATGTCCCCTCAAAATGATTTAAATTTATGTTAACTGCTGAAAGCGGGAATGGAAGAGGGAGGTTTAAAGGGGGAGAAAATGAGAAATTCGAAATATCTTAGTTAGTATGAGTCAGAATGAAAAAAATCGACATAACCAGCCTTGTTTCATATTTAATTTTCTATATACTTTTTCCCGATTTGAAATATTTATTAAAGATATTAGCATTTTTTAACGTTCAGCCTTCCGTAAACCCCCTCTTCTACTAATCGGATTTTTAATCAGAAATAGAAAATATATGGTGAGAACAGATAAGTAGTTTATCATCCAGGACTTGGGAAATCTGCTTAGTTCACGCATACCCAGCATGACGGGCCGTTCAAAGAAGAACCTCCGAATAGCACGAGCTTTCAGAGGAAACTCATTAAAATATGTAGTAAAGAAAAACTAGAGGCTATTCCTTCGTCATAGATTAATTTAAGACTGGTTAATCATTGGTTTTTAATATTTTAGGAATACTATGAAAAATTGAATACCACAAGTGTTGAAACTTACTTATTCATTTTTACCTTGCAGGTATTACATGTTCTACTTTTAAAATGTACTTCTTTTGAAAAAGAAACTCTAACATCCCTACTTTTATTGGAATACAATAAAAGATGAAAAAGGAAGGAAAACTTTTGAATAGTTGTCTCCTCTGTTGTAAATTGCGTTAGCTCTATTTCAGTGGTTCAATGTGTTGTAAACATCTTTTGTTGTCCACCCCTCAAAATAAGGTCAGCTTGCACCACCTCCCGCTCAGCCAACATCCCTGTATATGTATATTACGAAGGCCTCGATCATACTGAAGATTAATAAATAAGGGTCTCAGAAGTATTTACTAAGCGAGAGAGGTAAATATGCAGAGTATTCAATTTTCCTGGTACTTATAATGCTTAAAAAATTAAAAATCGTAAAAAAAATAGAAACTTGCTAATTAAATAGACTGTTGTGAAGAGAGAGATCATTAGTTCAGAATGACTTCAAATATTGTAATTTACAAGTATTGCTTCATGGATATATTCTATCGTATAATAGCGTTTAGCATCAATTACACTACATTATAAAAACTTTTATATGTAGGGCGAAGAGGATGGACTTTAGGGGAACTGCTTCAACTGCTGAGATATGGAACTAGTTTTTATTTTATTTTTTATAGAACGGATATTAAATGAATGGGCAAGCATTCAAGGTAGACGAATTGTATTTGATTCCTCTTAAACTGACCTTTACAGAATCCCTGTCAGGAACTATATCTTATGCCAAGGATCGAGTCTAACTTCTAACTGTGAATCCGTCATGGCCTAGCAATTTCTACTTACTTGAAGAAATTTGGATGTAGAGTATGGAGTGACACAGTATGGAATCAAAACCATCTTCGAAGATTGCTCTAGCTATATGGAAAACTTCCTATGTGTTAACATCTGTACTCTTCTAAAAAATGTTTTGATGGATCCTTGTATTATATTTTCCATTATATTATTTATAAAGACTAACTTACATAATGAACTGTTTATGAACTAATTTTCCATTTCTTAGCTTATTACTTTATATGCACGTACTATAATTATTTCATTAATCTATTCAATGAAGTGATCAACTTTCAATGAATACTAACGACTTACATACTACTTAAATAATAATGAATGTTTATACTTAGATGTACTATATTAAGTACAGTCAAACATGGTGATGTTTTGATAGAAACCAAAAAAAAAAATATGCGCAGTCCGGATTTGGAGTGGCTAGTGGAGGTCCATCATCAAGGGAAGGAAAAGAAGGCCAACCACGTCCACCATAAACTATGATTTTATGAGTGGAGGTAGTTGACCCTGTTATTGTTCCGTTGATACATGCAGAGTTATCAGAGATTACTGGCTACACCATAAGCTTAAGATACCTGATCGAGGGTTTCTGGGGTCATCAGTGTCTGGAGTGGCAAAGCCACTCGTGCTCGACCGACATGAAATGACCCATTTTGAAAGTCGGCCCCTGGCTAATGTATATCTTCACTGCTTCAATGACCTAGGTTTCGACATGAACCTCTTATCTGGAGAGCCGATTCACTCCCGTTGTATAAGGTGAGGCTGCCAGGAAGAGATTGGAAGAACTATTGTTACTATCACAAAGCTATTGTGGGTGCTGTTAGAAGTCGTACAAGAAATACGTGTAGGAATACCAGCACTCAAGGCATTGTTTCCCTGGAATAGTATCGACTTGTATTCCGTGGCCTTTTATCTGTCTTCAAATGTTGACAGTCCAAGAAAAAATGTCAGTTCTTACATCAGAACACTGTATTTTTACCGTATGAATACTGAATTTTGAGAATTTTGCCATTAGAGGGGCTGTACATTAGAATAAATTATAAAAGACAAATTGAAATAACTGTACGGATATGATTTATCTTTATCGTTTTCGTAGTCTTCCAGGGTCTATTCTGTGATAGTCAAGGTCTTCAAGATTTTAACCAAAGTTTGCTAGTTACTCTACGACTGGCTTCCTCAGTTTATATTAATTTAACTGTTATGATCCAAAAGTTTATGAATAACCCAATCTTCGGAACGAGTCTCTTTTAATCTATAAAACTAAACAAGTGAGAATGGAACGAATATAGAGGGAAACACATAGCAGTAATAAAAATGTTGCCTCCTTTATCTTTGTTTATTATTTAAGTTTACTGTATAAATTAAACAAGAGGAATTTAAAATGTATGGCTGAATTAATAAAATATGAAAATTATTTGTGTTCTTTACTTGTTTGCGACTTTTTGCCTTTTAGTTTCTAACATATTAATCACAGTTACAAAGAAACATTAAGGCGACCTAATACTGAGAATGAAAAATGCTTCGAAGAAGGACTTTGATCTCTGAGAGGAAGGAGTCCTTTTTTTTTTTTGTAGGAAGACAGTTGTATTTATGGGGCAGTGAGAACGGTAGATCATTTACGGACAAGACGAGATTGTATGTAATAGCTCCTACTCACCCTCACCATTGTGTACTTTAAGGAATGGATTGGTCACACGGAATGATCCTAGAGAGAGTGCCTTGGAAAATGGAAAAGAGTATGGCAGTTCTGGAAGTAAAAGGATAAGGGAACGGACGAGAGTAGGATGTCGGCTGGAGTGAAAAATTATAGTGACGGGTATCCTAAATGGATGTGGTGGTGTCACACAATGTGTAGAACCGCTGCTGATCGGAAGGATTACCAATACAAGGTGACCATGATCCTCGGAGGACTGTTTTGCCATGGAGCAAGTAATTAGATGTATATACCTAAATATCGTTAACAAAAAGCATTGTTTCCTCAATGAGAGCGCTAGTAGCACAAATAGTTTTTTTAAACATATTTAGATAGGACATGATGGATTAAAAAGAACACTCGTATTTTATTTGCTTAAGTCATTTTCAAAATGAATAAAGGTTTTTACCTTTTATTTCGCATATATTGCGATAGCTTCTAAAGAAAGAAATGACAAATTGCTTAAAACATAAACACGCTAGTTTTCCCTGAGGTTAGAGGGGTATTCCAGAAAATTCCAGTTAATTATCTTTCGCCGTGGTTTGAAAGTGTATTTACTTCATATTGAACAACTAAAGAAAGAGTCATGAATGTTATCTGTTGAAACATCAATTTGTCTTCGTTAAGAAACTAGGCTTTCAGTGGAAATAGATGCTTCTAAAAGGAAATGGAAACGAAAGGATCATGACAAGTATTTTCCAAATGTTAGAGCTATTACTTCAAGGCTTTGACATTTGTCGAAAGGACATGAGGGAATTGAATGTAATAAGAGATGCAAACTTTGAAGAATAACTTGATGAGAATGAACAGTGAGAAACTTGCATTTCAGTGATAATTTCTGAGACAAATAAGAAGGATTAATTATTGCCTTTCCTCCTTGTTGAGTCTATACCAATGGGGAAGACTGAACTTTGCTTCTTAGTACATTCTAATGTTAGTCATAAGACAGCTTATACATGACACGGGCAACATAGGGAATAATGGAATTCTCTCCACCGTTCCTGAAGCCTTTATTGTTGAAGGCCTCAAGTCGAAGACAAAGGAAACCTTTCGAGTCCCTTCTTACTCTTTTCATTCCCTTATTTGTTTTAGAGGGACTCTGTACTTAATATTCATGTGACCTATTAGAAAGATTCGCCTGTATGAAACTGCTATAACATGCTCATTTCCAGTAGGAAATGAAAGAGCGATTATTGCTAGTAGAAAGGAATGCTTACTTTAGTAGATAAAACGGGATATTAATTTATACTTAGTCAATACTTATTACCTGTTTTATAAATTTCTCAGTATTATTACTTCTTGGGCATCGCGGTGCACGATGTTAGCATACGTAATATCTAGAAAATGTAATTACAATGCAACATATAATACTCCTATTGCATCAAACTTGCGTTCTCAGAGAATTTCATGCTGCATTCATCAGTTTCAATTGTCCTGCATTATTATAGAAATTTACTAATAACAATGTAAAACCTACAATTTTAAAATGTAGTGTTGTGTTATTTATTAACGTCCACTTTGTGCTGCTGCAGCTAATTAGGACGGGTTATCTACAGGTTAACACCCTTTTCTAGCCAGGGTGGGACTAAGGATTTTATTTAACGAGTACGTCAATAAATACATTCATATTTGCCCCGGCGGGAATCAAACTCGGTTAGTTCCCGGGTTAGACACGTTAGCTAAGGCGTTGGTCTTAATCTCACATGGTAAATCTAGAGTGGGGAGTTCGATTCCCGCTTGGGCAATAGAAATGTATTTAGTGGCGATATCATTAAGTGTATTATACCAAAAAGTGAACGAAAATAAATAACATTTACCATAATTTGTTTGTTCGTGTCACTGTTGATGAAGTACCAAATATTTTCGTGAACTTCATTCGAAGCTTTATTGCCCAATATTGAAAAGTGTAGTTCATAGAAGTTTAATTTTTATTTGTGTTCCAACGATTAGCGAACTGATACGTTTGCGGCTACAGTCCTTGAAGACCTCTGTCAACCTCCATTTATGAGGAATCCTCGAGGCACCTGCAATTACGAGTTGCCAACCTCCGCAAGTCCTTCTCCAAATCCTTAAAGCACCGATGCCTGGGCCTACCTCTTCTTCTAGTTCCTCATGGCGTACCATATTGGTTTATACTTCACTAAACATGGTTGACTAATACTTCCTTACTGGTTAAATATATAACTCGGGTAGCCAACCACAACCTTTCCGTCTTCTGTCATAAATTATATATTTTCTGGAAACTGATCGCTCTTTCAGCAGCTCAAGCCACCGTCTTCAGAGCTGTGGCATTACAAGAATGTGTGTCCATACCAATGTATTATCAAATTATGCGTTAGTCTATGCTATTGTTGTGTATATTGTGTGTGAGTCCACTGACCCCTAGTAATACCACCAGTGTTACCAATTCGTGGTCTGAAACTTGTTTTAATCTATCACAACCTAAACGTTATTGCGAACTTTAATCAGCTGTTTTTAATACTTGAACAAAAGATAGATTTATTTTGATACTGCAGAAGTTTATGTATTCATACTTATAAATTTAATACTTATGGACTGAACAATATATTATTCATATCTATCCCTAATAATAACTGAAATATTAAGGAATTTGTTTCGTCCCCTGAATGAATTTATATTTCCACGGAAGTTGGTTTTACGATGTTGGTTCTAGTCAAGGAATCACTTAGTATTTATAGTCGGAAGAGTTGTTCGGTCAGTTCAAATATTAAAAGTGAGACATTTATAAGCAAATCACAAATTTGTATACTCTGTCCTGATAAATATTGCGCGGTCATTTCCAGCAGACGGAATCCTTAAGGTGGCAGCTTGAAATATGCGGATTAGTCTCATTTATATTGTCTTTATATTGTTTTTATACAATTTATATTTTTCTTTATACTAGTCTTGTTATATTTTGTGTTCCTATTGTTTTAGAGTTTTTGAGTGTATGTCCCCTGTAATTGATCTATTATTAGTATTATCTTCAAAAATGCAAAAGAAATATTTGTGCCCACTATATGCAGCTATGGCTAATCAGGACTTTTTTTTTTATTTCATTATTATTATTACCTCTTTGGAATAACCCCTCTTCCATACATGTGCCGTACAGCTTAGTTTATTACGTGTATTTAATTTATATACAATATAATTTATTAATACGAATATAATTTCATTTAATTATTTAAATTGTCAAGGAATAAATAAAATTAAAAAGGAAAATTAAAAAGAGGGATAAGATGGAAAGGTTATCTTCAAAGTCCCTTTTCAAGTCAGTGTTGGGCTCAGGATTTTAGTTAGAGTTCGTCAATAAAAACATTCCCGTTGTTCATGATGCCACAACTCTAGGTTTGCCCAGTGTATTAAGTGTAAAACACAATTAATAGTCCTTAGACATCTTGTGTGGCAACTTTGAGACTACAACAGACAGCCCTAACCGCTAAGCATCATTATGCGTCTGGGAAGTAGAACACAATGCAACAGGGCTTGATTAACCTTCGCCACCTACGTTGTCAACCCTCATGTGTACTTGAACAGAAGTGTGGGATTCATTACAGATAAAGTAGTGATACATCTAACCATGGGAGAGTCACTTATTAAAAACCTTAATTTAATCTTTTGAGAAAATACTTTAGTACCAATTCCATGGAGGGCGAAACTGTTTGTTTTTACTAAATATACAGAGAGGAAACTTAGTAAGATATTAAATTAGCGATCAAATCTTTAATTGGGACATTTGGAATTCCTAAACAACTATATACAACAGCAAATAAGACCGGATTAGATAGAGAAGAGTCCGGGATTAGATATGGGAGAAATACTAAATAGTAACCAGAAACCTGAGTAATGCTGCCTACCAAAAAAATATTATATTGGCAATCTCATTAAATAAGTCTTTCCCTGTACTGTTTTCAGTGATTTTTTAAAATCCAAGTACTACCAACGTTTTTGATTTTTTTTAGTTTCCAGTTCCAAGTTAATTTATTCTTATCATATTCTCATATTATTAATTTCTTCTCTTACTTTAAACCATTACCAATCGAGGCACATGGAAATGTGTGACAGATGTTATCTCTGTCAGTCCAGTGGAAGTACGTATTGTTGATTTAATACCAAATTAATCGTCGTACCATGCTAATGAACTGACTTAAGAATTGGAGATGGGAAAATAATGTGAAATATATAGATAGAAAGTGTTAATACATAAGTTTGTCTGCATGACGAGTCACTAACAGCGCTGACTAGTTGGGAGCAATTTTAACTTGGATGTTGCGCGACCTCCTCTGAGACAAAGCAGTACCTAAATACCCTATAAATGTCAAAATGATTTGCTCATGTGATGTATGTTTCAAACTTATTACTACAATATAATTCTAGTTTGGTGTTTAATAATAGTAAAGTAAAATTTGCCAATTATTCCTTCTTCATTTGCAGTTCCGTGAAAGTTGCACGTAATACTCAGGAGATTTCAACACGAAATGACAAGTAAGTAGAGACATCTTGCACAATTGGCCGCCAAGCCATCTTCTAATGTTACCAAGGAAACTAATAAGTAAGAATTACTGACAGAAAGAAATTCCTGGGGTAACGAATAATATGAATTTACTATCCGTATAATACTATTTGTGAATACGCTTATTTTGTATTTGTTTATTTTGAAATTCATGGAGTCCACTATTGGAACATTACTATAAAGTTGCAAATTACCTCATACTATTTTTCAGATTCCTTTTAACTTCAATATATATTGAGGTCGTATAAAAGACAAGCGAAGAAGTACAGATGTAAATCAATGTTACACAATTAACGGAGGTGAAAGAGGCCATCGGCCCTGACTCACGACGTTCGGACGTCAAGTTCCGGAGAAACTCGGCGCAATGTCCAAGTCGTGGTGGTACATTCCTAGTTGTAATGACCAAACAGGAAATGTATGCGAGCCTGAAGGTCGGCCTTTATAGCAACCCCTCGCAGCTACGACCACTTCCTCAAAAGGTCAATTATGTCACCTATACCACCCAACAGGAAGGGGTCACTGACTTTTTACCGAATCCTTTTTTTTTTATTTATGAATTCTTACTTATAAATCGAATAAGCTGATAATACAACGTACTCATCAATTATAATTACATGACCCATAGTTAATGATGACTTATGGAAAAACTTGCGAAACATATTCGTTTATAGGGATTATGTAATGAAGTAATTAATTCCCAATATATAAAAAATATGTGTTCGAACATACATAGTTATAGGACGAGGATAGTTTTTATAAATGTATTATAAAGTTGTAAAGAAATATTCGATTCTGAGTGTAATAGGTTGCCACTGTTTGATGAGGTAATAGTCTCTCCTCTTCAAATCTTACCCAATCAGCAACATATTCTAGTTTAACTTTGGTCTATTTCACATGTTTTACATTTCTCATATTGACAAACGGGGCTCAGGTTAGCCATGTGAGTTAAAGCGTTATCTTTAATCTCACATGGTAAACCTAGAGACTAGTTCGAATCTCGCCTGGGCAATAGGAATTTATTTAGTGACGGAATTCATTAAATAAAACCCTGAGTACCACTCCTGGCTAAAAAAGAGTGGTAACCTGTAGAAACACCGCCCCAATTACCCTTAAATGCAAAAAGTTGACGTTAATAAAAAATAAAATAAAATATTGACAAACTACATCATGGTTAAAAAATGTGGCCGTGGAATATTTTAATATGCCTTTTCTTTTTGGTTTAATTTTTAAATTACTCATGATCAACGGGGGCTCAGGTTAGCCATGTAAGTTAAAGCGTTTGCGTAAACTTAGAGTGGCGAGTTTGATTCTTGCCAGGGCAATGTAGGAATTTATTTAGTGACGAACTCATTAAATAAAATCCTTTTTCCATGTCTGGCTAGAAAAAGGTGGTAGCCTGTGGATAAACTATCCACAGTAGTAAAAAGCGGAGGTTAATAAAAATAATAATAATTAACTTTTAACGGACTCTCCATCTTGAGCGCACTTCCAGTCAATATTCTATAATTTCAGTAATTTTTGCCTCACCACTGTAACTTCCACTATACAGCAACTTTGAGTAAAACTTACTTCAAACTTGAAATAAATCAAATTTCTTGCCAAAAATAGGCGGGCATGTGCAAATAATTTTAAAGCTTACTTTCAAATTTTGGAAATTTATTCTACAAATGTGAGAATTATCATACTACCACAATTGGAGCACGAGTTAAACATATTTATGTAATGTTGCAATGACTCCTTTGTTGGGCAATTACCCCCCTCCCCAGAGAAATTGTCTTGTACAACGTCATTACAAGTAGGTTTTGGTATTAACTGTTAATGAATTCCACAAATGCAACAAGCACTTGTAAAATTTACCCAACCCCAAGGAACTCCCTTCCTTATTTCTAAGCTGCTTAGGGTTTGCCCTCAAACTGTAGTTTGTTTTAAAATATAAAAAGAGGCTTATGCATACACTATTACTCCAATGGCTTATTAAAGAACCTCCAATCTGGTTGGGAGATTTTTTTACTATTTTTTCTAGAGAAGATTTTATGGAAATCACACTTTTTAATTTTCATTGCATTTCAAAAACAAATAATTAACCTATCCAAAAAAAAAAAAAACTTAATGCTAACGATGCACCACACTACGATGCGACAGACGCGCACAACGAAGGAATGGAGATAATGCTTACATAATTCCAACATCTCTATTTAAAATAACAAAATACTCAATAAGAATAGGCAAAAAATATTATCAACTCAAAAATCTCTACCCTTTGTACACAGGTAAGCCAATTTGTGTGTTCGTGAATTTGGGAGAGTATGTGTGTGTGTCAGAGTGTGGAATAACATTGTTTTTAGTGTAATTTCATATTTTTGTATATCCACGCCCGTTAGGCAAGTTACCTGTTTTATTAATTGTACATTCAAGATCAAATTAAAGAATCTAAAGGATTGTTTTTCAGTGAATCTTGAGTTAGCCCGAATAGATCTGCAGCAGAGTTCCATGATAATGTCTCAGTAGAATAGAGACATTCCTTGAATATTTTTTTTTAATGAATATCGTCAACGTGGGTTATGTTGCATAATACTGAATCTAGCTTGACTATGGGTTTACTTGGAAATGAAAACATATCAGTGTCATTATCTTTGTTTATATTGGCCTTAATGGAAATAATAAATTGTTTTTGGAATATATTTATTTGTGCCTATAGGATAGCTAGTATGTTGTATGAAATTCCGAATTAGTACTTCGGGTCACCGCTTCATATTAATTGGTGATGGATTTTACCAATTACAAGAAGAACGCCCGATCTGAATTGGATCTAACTATTAAATTAATGCTAAGGTAATCAAATCCTAATATTCCTAAGGGAATGAAACAATATTTATTTCCCCCTTACAATAAATCTACAGGTTAGCACCCTTTTTCGTCATTCGTCAAAGTTCGTCACTAAATAAATTGACCATATGGGAATCGAATACTCTAGGTTTTATATTAAGTTTTTAATTTGGACTAAATCTGTAGCATTTTTTTATTTATATGCACATATGTTTTATTATATAATCATCATATAAATTAAATACCAAGTCCAACTTAATGAAGGATAGTTTTGCTCGGCCATTAAAGAAAGCTATATTTAGTTTACAGAAAAAGGTGACAATTCTTTTTGCTGCCATTCAAAGTAAAAAATAATATTCATTGTACAAAGATGCTACAGGAATGAAACTAACCCAGGAAATGACAGTTAACCTTATCATATCTACTTACCTAGAAATTCTTTAGAACCTTAGATATTCTGAGGGCGTGGTCTAATTCTGTATAGGAGCGCCCGACATGGGAGCAGTTGGAGTTGTGTTTTTACAGTAACGTTTCGTGGCTTAGAAATAGAATTAGATTTTTCTGAAACAGGTGTTAGAACTTATGATATCTTATTTCCTCATAATTCTCTGTGATAGAATATCCAACGATTTATATATCTTTTTATATCGTTATTGAAAAGTCAAATATAAGATTTGTTGCTTGGCACATATTATGAATGCTGGCCCACTAAAAGTATTTCATAAATTCCTGTTTGAAAAGAAGGACAACCGTAGGAAAGGAAATGAATTTGGACCGTTGACCAACTAGGCACAAATAACCCTCGCGAGTTCATTGCCTAATGACAATAAAATTAAATAATCAATACTTAAATGTATTCATATTCTCATCTGAAGCAAATTTGCCTAAATAAATAATTTTACATTTGTCTTATCTTACAATCTATGGGGATGTTAAGACCAAGAGTATTTTATTAAATCACCTACGTTAAAACTGTATATATTAGTTTTTGAATTAGTATCTTCCTGATCAATGTACGATATATATATATATATATATATATATATATATATATATATATATATATATATATGTACTTACACATATTATACTCATAAGTAAGGCTGAAATGTTGGGAAATCAAATTACACTTTTTCAATTTTTAAAACACATTTAACTACACTTCTTACTTAAAAAAATACTTATAAAACCTTTTCCATTTTAAAATATAGGGCGCTAAGCACTCCAACATAAGTATTTTATTTTGATTGAATGACATATGGCTGCCATCTGTTTTAGAAACAAATCATTTACTATCACGATTAAAATTACTAGATATCCATTTTAATTTTTTTTAACAAGTTGGACTTCTTCATTTACAATTTTTCTGGAGAAAATTAAACACTGTTGAGGAACCACTGGAAAATACTGCCATACGTAGTTATAATTTATTGAGTGATGTAGCAGGATCTAATCAAATCGAAGAAGAATAAAATGAGGTTGTCTTACTGTACAAATGTTTTCTTTTTTTCTTTTTTTTTTTGCCGGAATCAAGGATTGAGTGGGTCACCATCCGGAGGCGTGTTCCTTCACCCTGAGGCTGAGTCACAGAAACCGATAGAGGGGGAAAAAAACAATATTTGTACTCCTCCTCCCCAAGTTTACACCCTTTTAGACACTTATAAGGTAATCTATTTAGTTGAGGAAGAAATGGCATATATTATGTTGTCAGATAAATTCCCTTTAATGTTCCGTCTATTATGGATAAGTTTATATTTAATAATATTCTACACTTAAATGTAAATTATATAGCTCATAATGATATTTAAATCAGTTGAGCAAAACATTACCAAATGTAATTAGGAATTAAAGAAAATATGTTCATAAATATGACGTTTAAAGAGAAATAATTTCATAATTTCTAGTTATATCTGAAAATCGATTTAACCAAAAAATGTGAAAGATTATAATAATAATATATTGATTGACTACAACTTCTAATTACCATAATATCCACCTAGTTTTCTTTCCTGCTTCCTTTTTTCGTATTTTATAGTACCATTTTCCATGAATGTGGGCGTTAAAGTCTCTCGTATAAGAATGGGCTCCCACTTGAATACATTCCATAGTTAAACTTTTGGATGTTTTTATAATTCGAATCGTAGTTTTTCTTTTTATTATTATTTTTTACGAAGAAATTATCGTTTAATTTTATCTTCTTTTTTTAAAAAAAATCTTTATAATCGCTAATCAGCGTGCTACCCATACGCCCAAAATATTTAAATTAAAGTTTAAAATGTATTTAAATATTTAATTTAAAGTTCTTCAGTTCACTGGCATAATATTGAGTTTTCAAATCGCTGATCATATTCCTTAAAACTTTCAAAAAAGAGAAAATACTTTATTGATATGTGTAACACCACAGCAATGGTGAGATGTAAGACAATCATTTGTCAACAATCTATTTACATTTAATAGATTATAAAATAATAAGTAGTGTCGTTTAGGAATTTTAAAGAATAAGTGTATTATTTTATTGAATATAATTATTTTACTATAGATTGTAAATGTCACTATTATTCCTTACTTTTATTTTATGCCTTACATTTTTCGAAAAGTGTTAAAAAATGATATTTTAACATTAAAGGAATATTGACACAATAGTTATAATTCTTAAGATAAATATATAAATAGCTAAATATGTATAAGATTTATGTTAAGGAATGCAAATACAATAGAAAGATTAATTAATAGTTAACACAAAGAAGATGAGGTTTATTACAATAATTTACCATATCGTGATTGGACAAACGAAAATGGTAGCTAATAATACAGAATTTCATTTTAAAGACTAATTTAAAGGCATTTTGTATAATTTATACTTATATTTTTTTTTAATATATCATTCCGTTTATATTAAAAATTTCAAAATTACATATCCTTCAAATTTTGGAGATATGTAGCATTCCAAATAATGTTTATGATAGTTTTTTTAATATATGTTACTGACCTTTTTTTTTTATTTTTACTAGCTTTGCTGCGAGGTGTTGCTGCCGAAAAGCCGGGTCTGTCACTGAAAGAAGCACACCGCACAGAGTGAGGGCACAGGTGATAGTGATGCGGCGGGCCCACCGCCTCCTGTATATAGGGTAGCCCGTGACGTCACGGGATAACGGGTGCCCCCTACCCTCCGACAGGGCATTACCGTTGTCTTCTGTTCCTCGCCGGGCAGATTAGCGCCCTTCTTATTGACCGTCATCCGGAGGCTGGCTCTCTAAAGGTCACCTCATCCTAGGAACGTTAAACCTTTATTGCACCTACTTCGTTTGAAGTTTGTCGGCCTTCTCATATTGGGCTCAGTCTTCAAAGTTAATGTTCACCTCTTTCGAACAAGGTTTGAAGCTCTTTGGCTTCACATCGACATAATAAATGCCTCATTGAGGACAAACTGATATCATTTCTATTAGCAGATTTCCCTAAAGGGAAATCAGCTTGATACTCATATAGCGATTTTCAAAACATTTTTCAAATGCTCAACGATCGTACTCAGGAGATGAAGAAAATGAGGTCCGTTCAAAATTATATATATATATATATATATATATATATATATATATTTATATATATTTGTCTGTAAAAGATCTACCAGTCCCAATTTTTGTTTGATCGTTACCAAACGTGATATTTAATCGTTTTATGTGAAAAGAAGGAAATGTACTAAAAATATTGGCATATGCATTTTTTCTTTATATTGAATATTAACCGAGATATTTGCTTTCTTCTGCTTCCAGCAGTGGCGGCTCGTGTATAGGCACTGTGGAACTGCAGCACCCCCAATTTCCACTTGATATTATCTATAACAATATTAATATAATGATCCTTTTTTCTTTAATTCTTTCTTTATACTTGTATAATATACAATCCTTAAGCTTAATGCAGTAACCATCCCCCAGGTGTTTATGAAAAATGATACAAAAATCTTTGTATGGAACTGTGAGCTTCACAGTTCTAGCGGCGGGGTGTTTGACTATTGTGCGCATGCGCACACAGGAAGCTCCACGAGAAGCTGCAAGGGAGAGAGAGCACCGTCGTTCCCGCAGTGTCGACCCTGCCGTGCTAAGGCTAACAAATTTCTGGAGCAGCACCCCCAATAATTTTAGCTACGAGCCGCAACTGGTTTCCAGCCCTCAGGAAACACACCCTCCTACTCATGTCATATTAATAATAAACTTTTATATCATAAACCACTACATTTCAAGGTTAAATACCAAATACTGTTTTCATTTAACTTCTACTTTCTCAGATATATGCAAATACGTTCGGTTTTCATTCTTGGACTACTAAAATTTGAGTGATTGAGGTAAAAATTATTCTGATTCGTTGTACATTACAGTACTATGTATAGTAAAAAGTTTTCAATAAAATTAATATGTTATATTCAGATATATTTCAGTAATTTTTTTTTCTATGTATCTCTTCTGCTCTGAGCGGTTGTCAGTCCTGTTTGTTTACATTTCCGACCCTTTCCTTTGGGAGGTTATTAAAATTGACTGAATGATTTATCATTACCGCTTGTACTTATTCACTTAATATTCAGGGTAGTGTTTAGTTTTACCAGTAGGTAGATTTATCTATTGTTAAAATTCACGTGGGAAATCTGCTTAATTTACGCAGCTCCTGCGTGAAGGATTTTTTTTTTTTTAATTTTGCATCCTATACTGATAATTACATAATAACTTAACCCTAATATAAATATGCATAATATATACCTGAATTTTTTTAATGGTATAATACTTTCTCCATTGATCAACGAAAAAATATCTTTGGATGTGCTTTATTTTGTATGGGGTTATGTATGTGAGTTAAGACGTTAAAATTACGCTTGTTATACCTAGAGTCGTGAGTACAATTCTATTATGGCCAATTGAATTAATTTAATGAAGAAGTTATTAAATAAAATCGTTATCCCCACCCTGGCAAAAAAAGGGCGGTAACCTATAGATTTCAATTGGGACAACATGGACGTTATTAAATGAAAATAACAGCCTTTGAAGTACATATAATAGATGCTTGTAAAACATGGACACTAATCGAATTGTCCGCCACACAGATGCTGCGTATAGTAAGCAGAATTAAACCTAGTAGAACTTTTTGTTCCAGGCCCCTTCTAATAAATTTGTGGCATTTCTCTGACTACCGTCACCAGATGTCACGTAACATGTAATTTGTGTATGTGGGTCATCCAAGAGTATTTCAATATGTGGTTTATCATAAGGAAAGTCTGCCGATAAATGGAAAACAAATTACAAATTTGTACATTTTTTTTAAACATTATAAGGGTGGTATTCGAACAGGATTTTTTCGAATTGAAATGTAGCAGCTAAGGGTGAGGAGGTGATGGAGAGACAACCAGGTGTTGTCCCGAAGTCAGCTGGCTAAGGACTGCGGCGAGGCTTCGTTCAAAGCAGTAGGCGGCAAATCTATTATATCGGGTACTGGACAGGTTAGACCATCCCTCCACTTCGCCCATTAAATAAGATAAGATATGGCTATAGTATAAAGATGTGGTACTATAATCTTATTAAATGTCATTATTTCAAATACTGTATTCAAAAGAATTTGAATTTCAATTAACTCAACATAATCGCATTAAATATTTTGTAGATAATTTAATTCCCAAGTTGATGATACCCAATGAGCCTAGTTGAACAAATTGTCTGACCCTCTATGGTAATAAAAATGGATGAGGAGGGGCATTACAAGTGTTCTGGCCATTTTGATGTGTTAACTTGAACTGTAATGTATTTTACCTTAATATTTTCCATGTGATTAAAGCATAATTATAGAGTGTTATTTATTTCCGTTCGCTTTATGCAACTATGGGTAATCGGGACGGTTATATATAGGTTAGCACCCTTTTCTAGCCAGGGTGGGACTAAGGATTTTATTTAATGAGTTCATCTCTAAATAAATTCCTATTGCTCATGCGGGGGTCGAACTCGCTAAGTTTGCCACCATATGGAATCATGATCAACCCCTCCAATCACATGAATAACATGAGCCCCATAATTATAATAGCATAACCAATAAAAACTCGCCTAGAATGGCGAGTTTGGTTACCACCTGGGTAATTATAATTTGTTTAGTAATGAACTCATTAAATAAAATCTTTAGTCTCACCCTGGCTAGAAAAGGTTAGTAACCTGTAGATGACCTGTCCCAATTATCCTCAGTAGCAAAACGTGGGTGTTAATTAACAACAATAACTATAAAATCTGTTGGTTATAGATAGATACATCTCTTTTACTAGTGAAAATTTAAAACTGCATATGGAATATTTTATTCAAGCATCAGTTGATATTGTTGTATATTGGAGTCAAAAATATTCTGAAGTCCATATAATCAATTTATTGAACAAGATTAAATTCTTCTATTTTTGATAGTCAAACGCCACTCAAACCACTTCTACTGGCAGTGGTAGGCTAAGGCTAACGAGCATGGCGTCAAGTGTTTATGATCTCTCACAGTTCATGTATGAAATGCTTCATGGAACAACTACACAATATTCAGGATCGAAAGTGTATTTCATCAACATAGCTCTTATCTTTAGGAATAAATCTTTTCAAAATTAGGAACAGTTATTAAAGTCAAGTGAATAGTCACAAATGGAGACTGATATTTCTTATAACTTATCCTTATATATAAAATAAATTTAAAACAACCTCTTCGTTATCTGGAAACATAGAATATGACAGGAAATAGATTACTTAGAACTGCCATAAGACTTCATTGGAGAATGTGATAGAAACCAGTATATTGAAAAGTCCATCACGCAGGTGCTGCATCAACTAAGCAGGATTCCCACGTGATAGTATAGCACACTTGTAATCTCATCTTACCATATATTCTCTATTTCAATGTGATACACCGAATAGAAGCCCCCCCCCCCTTCTTACTGATGGCTAAAAACAAGAAAGTACGAATAACTTGCTTAATGTTTGAGTTACGTAAAATTAAGAGCAACCATTGCAGATCATCACTAACTAGTTAATGAACAAGATTCATATTATAACATTTTATGATCCGACATTTTATAGCAGAGATATTTTGAATTTTCTAATTTCCCCGTCCACTATTCTAGGTCCGATTACAGTTAATAAAAAATATGATCTTTATAGTTGACTGAAACGCTTAAGTATCGAGCATGGTATAGATAAAATAATCTTTTTCGAGACAAAAAGTCCGTCACGCAGGGGCTGCGTAAACTAAGCAGATTTCCGGCATGAAGTTTAATAACAATAGATAAATCTACATACTGGTAACACAACACCGTGAATATTAAGTGAATAAATACAATCGATAATAAGAAACCTTCTGAGGGGAAGCATTTGAAATGTAATCAAACAGTTCTGCCAACTTTCTACCGGAAAGAAAAACGATTACTGTAATATATCTGAACATAACGTATTAATTTGATTGAAAACTATTTACTATATCCAGTACTGTAATTTATAATGAATCAGAATAATTTGTAATTTGTATCTATCTCGTATAATAAATGTCTCTTGAAAACAATATTTCGCATTTAAGGTTCGGATGGTGTGGTTTATTACATAACCGAGTATGGTTTATGTAACATGAGTAGAAGTAGTGGTTTGCTGTAGCTGAAAACAGAAAAATGCAAATAACTCGGTTAATATTCAAGATAAGGAATAAATGTAGGTAACAACATTCATAGTATATTTCATTTGCTATAAGATTGACTCTGTACATATTTTCTATCCAACGTATAGTATTGGAGATATTTCGAATTTTCAAAATTCTCCTCCTTTAAACCCCCCTCCCCTGGTCCGATTTCACCCGTTAACGAACTTGGTCTTTCTTTTTACGTAAAATGACTATATATAGAGTTTGGTAACGATTAAACAATAATTGCGACCGCTAGAGCGGTAACAGACAAATATATATATATATACAGTTTTGAACGGACCTCATTTTCGTCATCTCCTGGGTAGGATCGAAGAAAAATTTCGAAAATCGCATCATGAGTACAGCCTCAATAGCTGATTTCCCTAAAGGAAAATCTGCTAAATCGTAAATCATAATTGATGACACCTTCACTCATCGATTTTGCATGTATCTCGCATAATAAAGGTCTCGTGAAAACAATATTTTGTATTTAAGCATAGAATAAAGTGGTTCATAATAAAACAGTTTATTGTTAATATGACATGAGTAAGAATAGGGGTTTACTGAAGGCTGAAAACTAAAAAAAAAACAAATTTCTCGATTAATTTTCATGATGGAGAAAATAAGTTTGTAACAACATTTATTGTTAATTACATTTGTAATAAGATTGGTTATGCACAACTTTTGGAACAGACTTAAATACTAGAGGAGATATATGAAACTTTCGAATTTTCCCCAGTACGATTTAAGCCTTTAAGGAACATGATATTTAGTTTTTCTTGGAATGTTTATATATCGAGTTTGGTAACAGTAGGTAAACAAAATTTGCGACCACTAGAGTGGTAATAGGTATATATATATAGTTGTGAACGGACCTCAGTTTCGTCATCCCCCAGGTAGTAACAATGGACAATAGAAGAAATTTTTAGAAAATCACGACATGAGTACAACCTCAATAGCAGATTTCCCTTGAGGGGAATCTGCTTAAAATATCAAAATACTTCCTCAAATTTTAAAACACAAAAATACGCTGGAGGTCTATTTTGTGTAATTACGATAAATATATCCTCTGTTAGACTTCCCAAACTTTTCTAGGATGAACCTTTCGAATTACCAAAATACGACATAAATTTCACTTTAAACTGCTTAACAAATTTCAACTAATATCAGTTACTCTAAAATTCTACATTATTTTTTAGTATTTTCTAAATTGATAGTGAAAACACGTTTAACATGCTATTCACGTGACATGCTAGGTGATCCCAATTTTTAGCAGATTTCCCTTACGGGAAATCAGCAATTGAGATCGTACTCATGACGCGATTTTCGAAAAATTTCTTCAAATGTCCATCGATCCTACCCAGGAGATGAAGAAAATGAGGTCCGTTCAAAATTATATATATATATATATATATATATATATATATATTTGTCTGTTAACGCTCTTGCGGTCGCAATTATTGTTTGATCGTCAACTAACTCGATATTTAAACGTTTTATGCAAAAAGACAGATCAAGTTCGTTATTGGCTGAAATCTAACCAGTGGGAAAGAGGGTTTAGAGGAGGGGATTTTTAAAAATTCGAAATATCTCCGTTACCATAAGTCGCATCAAAATATTGAAAGCCAATCAACCAATCTGATTGCAAATTAAATTTACTATAAATATTGTTCTGTGCATTTATTCTCTATCTTGAATATTAACCGGGATATTTGCATTTTTATTAAATGTTGGGGGTAACGCATGAGTGAGTTTCCCGCCAAAAGCTAGGTCGGCTGTACTCTTGACGGAATTTTCGAAATTTTTCTTCAAATATCCATCGATCCTACCTAGTAGATGACGAAAATGAGGTACGTTCAAAACTGTGTGTATATACATATATATATATATATATATATATATATATATATATATATATATATATATATATATATATATATATATACTAGCTAAGGTACCCGGCTTCGCTCGGGAAATCATTTGAGGCTGAATGATGATAGTATTTTTTTTTTTTGAGCAAGGCATCAATGTTTACTACACTTCCCGTCTGAGCGCATTGTTTTCCCGTGAGGGACAGGCAGGCGACTTTCAGAAAAAAAAAATTGTATTTCATGAATAAATGAAAATAAGCCCCTAATCATTGTTTCCCCTGAGTGTCAGGCGGGCGACGTATAGATGAGAAATTTTAATTTTGAAGAATAAATAAAATTGTGTTCCTGATCTACCCCTCTCCTCTTGTTAACTCACCTTTTTGAATACTTCAAACCATAATCGTGGATAGCATTTATTACAATTAAATATCCTCTATAATGAAACTTATTTCCTGTCAAAAACCAATCAGAGGTCATATAGTTTAAGCATAGTTTTGTAATTAGATTATATTCGTAATAGTAGAGCTCAGTGGAAATCATTTCACAGGAAATAAGTTAACTCAATTAACTGTTTAGGCTCCGGCCTCCTTCCGCTCTAGCATCTCCATAGTTTTCCTTAAAATATTGATTCAAAGTATTATTTTAATAATTTATCTACCTGATGGAATTAAATAATAGTATTACCCGAAAAATAATTTGATTCATATTCAAAAATATAGGTTAGGGGAATAGAACATAGCCCTCCCTGCAAAATAATTAATACTTTAAATCATATCAATTTTAAATGGATATTGTCTTTTTTCATAATAACATTACTATTAACGTCTAATTGTTATGATGGTATATATTTATTTCAATAACATCAAGATATCTGAAATAAGATAATATATGTATTAGCAGAACGAAAGAGTTTGATCCCCATAACTTCCGCTATCCCTCTTTGTACAATTCAGCATGACTTAGTTTAAATAATACATTATGCAAATTAAATAACGGAAATGCTCTTATAGTTTACATTTCTATTGGAAATAAATAGCAATGTTATTTTGTAGAAGAAATAAATAAATGAGAAGGGGACGACGGAGATATATAACCTCACTAATCCGAATCATATATAGAGTTATCATATGTGACTAAAAAATAAAATCATTTGTCATAATATTCATTCATTAAAAACACTTAAATAAGCACTAATAAAATTAATGACTCCCACTATAGTTTTAGCGTATATCACGTGTTTACTTCATTTTACGAACATAGTGAATGCAGCAAAAATTACTCTAAATGACAAAATAAACTACTTTTGTTATATGCATATTTGCAGAAAAACAAATAGAAAACGAAATACCACTATTTTTAAATTCAGGCCTCCCTTACAACCCCCGCTCCTGTCCGCCTCTATAAATGTTGGTATGGCTTATTATAATGAAGGTGTTAGTGCTAATACACATACCGAGTTTTATTTAGTTCGGTTGAGTCTTTTGTGCCAAATAAAATTGCTCACTTCCGCTATTTTAGCGTATAACGCTAATTTATTATCTAAATTACTAAATAAACAACTTTTGTTATGTGCGTATTTGTTGAAAAAGCAATAGGAAACGAAATATCGCTATATTTAATTTCAGGCCTCCCTTATAACCCCCACTCCTGTTTGTCTTAGAGAATATTAATATAGCCTAAAGTCTAAGTTGGGCTAGTAGTAATATACATACCAAGTTTCATAAAATTCGGCTCAGCCGTTTATGCGTGAAAAGGTAACAAACAAATAAACAAACAAACAAACAAACAGACACCAAAGAAACAAAATGCAGTTATGGTGTCTATGACATGTGAAACGAAAAGTTATCGTGAAATTTCGCGAAAAAAATCAATGTACAGACACAGGTTACAATTTTATATATATATATATATATATATATATATATATATATATATATATATATATATATAGATATATTTATCTATCTATATATATATATTTGTCTGTTACCGCTCTAGCGGTCGCAATTTTTGTTTGACCGTTACGAAATTCGATATTTAGTCGTTTTATGTAAAACGAAAGATCAAGTTCTTTAACGGCTGAAATCGGACTAGTGGGAGGGAGGGGGTTTAGAGGGGAGGATTTTCGAAAAATCTACGTTACTATAAGTCGGATCGAAAAGTTATACAGAATCAATCTTATTGCAAATTAAATTTACTATAAATATTGTTCTATACATTTATTCTCTATCTTGAATATTAACCGAGATATTTGCATTTTTATAAAATATGGGCGGCTAACGGACGAGAGTGACTTTCCTGCCAAAAGCTAGTTCTGCCGTTTCCTTAACTGCTCGGCTCTCATGAAATTTCTCTATTGTAAAAAATCACGTGGGAAATCTGCTTAGTTTACGCAGCCCCTGCGTGACGGACTTTTACTTAGGTTTTCCCCGTTCAGCCTGTATATACACAACGCTTTGCACCTATTTGCTCTCTTTAATGTTGATTGAGTAATTTCAAAATCATAAATCCATAAATCGTAAATTTAGTTGACCCTAATAATAATATGTGATAAATTTAATGTTAAAAAAGGACGGAATATCAACCAAACATAGGGCTAATGTTATAAGAATAACATGGGGCTTTTGATAAGAAATGAAATTTTATGATGATACCGTACCGTGCATTTTTTTTTTAAATCTGACTCTGAGGACGATTATTGGAAAACTGGAAGAAAAAACTATTTGCGTCAACAGCACAAGACGGCAAGGCTTTCATAAGGCTTATTGGGAGTAAATCAAAGCTAAACGGAATCCAATTAAATAATGATACCGCAGATGAATGATTATTTATTTGAATAAGTTTTCGATTTTTTTCAGACTATCTGACCGCAATCAGAGCAGAAAATCGAAAACAAACATAATCAATCAAAATCAAAGCAAAAATCATTTGAGAATTAAATTTCACATAAAAACCTATCATCGTAATTTGCTTCTCCACTCGGCAGAGATTTGCATGACAAGGCACTTGAAGTTCTAGATAAACCTTTAAATAGGGCTCCATCTTTTATATAACTTTAACCTTCAATATCTATTAATCAAACAATGCTTCTCCATACAAAATTTAATAAATAATTGTTTAAAGTGTGAATTTTGCTATTGCGATTTATTACAAATTCCTTCATAACACTCATACTTCTCTTACACAAGTATCTTTATCTTATGTAGTTATCGGCAACGTGAGGTGAAATGAAACTACATTTCCGTAGACGTTTCATAAAAGTTATATAGTAATACATTTAACCGATACGTTGGCAAGCCGGTGTTGGTTCATTTCAACCAACGTGACCTACAACCACATAAGGGAATGATAATTCCGACGGTTGCTTGTAGTTATATCAAGGATATTCGTCGATAAAAGTTATTATGTTTTAAATGAACTCAATAATTCTGTAATAACAAATTAAATCTCACTGGGTGATCATAGCCCATATTGTTAATTTGTAAATATAAAAATAAAGATCTATTTTAATATTTGTTTTCAGAATGTAACTAATTGATGGTCTATACCTATCTACTAAAAATTTATGATTATACAATAAATTAAAGTTAAAGTCCTTCCTGACAAATGTAGACCCGCATACTCTTCCGGCATAAGGAGTTAGCTTGACTAGTCTAAGTTCTAGGTACTTCGCCACACAGAGCATTCTGCTATGAGACATCCCAACGTGTGTGGCTTCTCTCAACTTGCTTCAATTCATGATCTGTGTGTCATTTTTATAAAGAAAACTTTTCCTGAGATTTCCCCCTAATTTATTCCTAAGTTTATCCAGTTATCCAAGGGAAATCAAGACTATCATTATTTATGTATGCATGTCTGTGAGGTATTTGAGCCTTTCAAGACTTCAAATTTTGCCTTTAATGTTTTCATTTTCTTTGCCTAATACTTTTCACCTACACATTTATTTCTAAACCCTTTTTTCTGTATACTTCAATGGCTCTGACGCCTGCCAAATGATTTCTTTAGCATACGTTTCATTGTTCCCCTCCATAAATCATTTTTTTTTTTTGCCGTTTCTGTTACATTACCCAACAACTGAGTCTACAAATTTTAGAGAGAAAAAATTATGTGAACGAATCCATAAAAGGAGAAAAAATCGGATAGGCTGAATACACACCTATTCGGTTCCCTAAGTGTGGATGGAAAAGAAAGTCAATTTCTACATTAGATAGGACTTTTACCTTGGATAGACACTTTTTAGATGGCAATTAGCTTAGAGAATAGGATAGCCGTTAGATAGGCCAAGTGAAAAAGGAGCAATCAACTTCATTTGCCCTATTAAGTTAGAATCCAGGGCAATAGCTGCCATATTATTGTTGTAAGAATTATACTATTAAAAGATCATTTAGAACTTTCTTTAATTTTTCCATTAGAATGACACTCATCACAATCTTAAATACAAATTGGAGCACACACTTCAAAGAAATTAACTGTAAAATAATATTTTAGTCGGTCACTAGAGCTTTATTGACATATGTTAAAAATAGAACTAAGCACTTTAACGACATGTACAACATTTAAATAACGTCTACTAAATATTAGTCGGATTCAACTAATTATTTAAAAAATAAATATTTTAGAAATAATTTAGTAGACATTTATTGATGGTTCTGACCTAGGAATCATTTGTCTGATTTAAAAAACAAAACAAATGAAGGGTTGCTAACAAAAATCCCACTAGTCAAAAAACCTGAAAAATGAGTTTGAGGTGCAATTATGCAGTGTTCAGTATTACACATACGAGTATACTGATACAATCGGAATCCTCAAAAATATGGCGAGTCCACAAAAATCCTACTAGTCAGGAACCGACAAAGGATGTTCTACAACTTGCTGACTACCTGGAACATCCTGCAAGCAAGGAGTATTACACGATACCGACTCACCTTGTCTTGAGTACAACGATGACAATAGTGATGGATGTGAAGATTGATTTTTCCAAAGTTATTGTACACGTTATTCAACATTTTGTTTCATAATTTTTCTTAAATTGTTCATTTTTCTTGTTAAAGTTATTAAAACAAATAACTCAATAGGCCAAATACTATTTATTCTATCTGATAATGTTATCTATATGATATAGGGCTTTTAGGTTTTTGTTGAATTCCATCAAAAATCCTATTAGTCCAGAACACTCTTCTTCCCCATTGTAAGAAGATATATTTGATCATCTGTAAATTAGTATAGATAACATTCCTGATCCCCAAGGAGTTTATTCAAAAAATATCAAAAATTTTACTGCCTCATGAAATGATGATAAACTCTTTTTTTTAATTTACCAAAAATGTGATTTTTGACTATTGGGGATTTTACTAGCAGCCCTTCAGATCTATTGATTGGGCCAGAGCTCGCATGTGATAAAAAACGCATTGCACAAATTTACGTTTTTATTAAAAAAAAGCTAAGGAGCTGGTCTTCTCTGTTCCATTTTAGAACTGTTTTTACAAACACAAAAAAGCTTGCCTTTCATTTTACCAAATATTAAAAATAACTCTCTGTTTTGTCAAGCGCATGAGGTATAATGTGGAGATTGGACACGTCTACTAGTTTAAGTTTAGATTTCTAAATAAATTACAATTCCAGTTTATTTAGAAAAACAATCCCACTTAAGTTGAAAAGTACTAAAAGAAAGTCTGTCACACATGTGTAAAGTAAGAAGATATCCCACGTGCTGGTATGACACACCAGTGATATATCTTCAAATATTTTGACTGAAAACCAGAAAGTACGAATTACTCGCTAAATATGCATAGAACATGCAAAGAATAAAACAACTGTAGACACAAAATGCACACAACAACAATTGTAGAACATCAATATGTGAACATGATTGATTCTATAACGTTTTTCGATCCGCCTCATAATAATGGACATATTTTGAATATCCGAATTCCCTCATTCAATCCCCCCCCCCAATACAAATACGATCTTTAGTGTTGACTGAAACAGTTAATCTGTTGACTGATCAAATAAACATTTTCTAGACAAGAAGTTAAAATCTTACTTGAAGACTTCATCGAAAACGTATTTGCATGTATCTCTCATATTAAAGGTCTCATAAAAGTAATATTTTGTATTTAAGCTAAGAATGAAAAGGTTCATATTGTAACAGCTTATTGTTACATGAGTGGGTGTGGGGGTTTGCTGAAGGCTAGGGAAAATTAAAAAATCCAAACATCTGGGTTAATATTCATATTTGAGAAAACATGCGTTTAAAAACATACATAGGCAATTACATTTACTATAATATTAATATAAATTTTCGATCCGACGTAAAATAACGGAGATATTTTGAATTTTCAAAATTCTTCCCCCACTCTCATTAGGACCTATTTCCGCCATGGTTTTTTTGTTTTGTATTAAACTGATATACGGAGTTTGATAACGATAAAACAAATATTGCAACAGCTAGAACGGTATATATATATATATATATATATATATATATATATATATATATATATATATATATATATATATATATATATAATTTTGAACGAACCTCATTTTTGACATCTCATGAGTAGGATCGATGTATATTTGAGGAAATATTTCGAAAATCGCGTCATGAGTACAAACTCAATAGCTGATTTCCCTTAAGGGAAATCTACTAAGAGGCTTCTGAGACATGTCTCAAGCTGTTGCCCTCTCCCATCTTGTTTATATTATGATCCCCATTCTTCTCCCTGATTAATTTAATGTACAGGTTTTCGGTTAAGCTTCCTGGATGAGGTCATACTTCACCGACGACTTATCATGGTTATCCTTCTTTAACGGCACTCGGAACTCCACAACTCTTGTGGCCTGTTCATTCAGCCGAGTTCTTATCCATCTAACACTATGGCCGACGTACGACACGTCACAATCCGAGCACGAAATTATGTTCGCGCCATAAATTATGTACAGTCAGACTTGTTCGTAGCCTTGACGCGCGGCAATAGAGACTCCAAGGCCTGCAATTATAAGAGGTCATCAAACCAAGTTTTCACAGCTTACCACCAAAGTTCTCTGGAACAGAGCTCAGCTAAGGAATGGTTACTGGAAACCTTCATTCTTTCCTTAGTCAATTGGCAGTGGCTGCCCTCCACATCTGTAGTCATGTTTCTTCCGAATCTCCGCTTTCCTAAGTCTATCCACTACGCCATCTTTATAGTCGCTGTTAGAATCTATGCATTCGATGTGGTGGAGCTCAGCCTTATAACTCTTCCTATTCAACAGTACATGCAACAGCCTATCAATCAAGGAGGTTAGCCCTGACATCTTGTACTGCATGTGGCGGAATGAGTCCGAAGCTATTGTCAAGTCCATGGATATACTCTACACCTGACCACAGTCAGTCTGAACAGAATCACTGTCAGAGTCTGAATCACCCCAGGTTTCTCAAATTCACAATTTCATTTCTTTTTACGCTGCAATATTTTTGAAAGTGTTCTCTTCTAGAATATAAATTTCATGTGCTACGAGTTTTCAATGGGCCATATTTAGCCCCGCCTCGTTTCTTTTCTTAATTTTCTGCCTTACCTTAAATATCAACTTTTCGATATTCACTTTAGCTGTTCGATTAATGGACTTCTGCTTCGGAGTTCTACTCATTATTCCCGTATTTATTCAAAATAGTAAACCATCAAGGACCCCTTGAAAAGTCTCAAAATTAATTTTTTTTTCCTCTAAGCATACATTTATCATGGGCAATAAATAATGAATTTGTCTTCACATTCTTTTAAACACCTGATAACAGCCTACCATACGGAATAAATTATTTGGAACAAATCAATATTTGGAGACTTCAGATACTAGTATAACTGAGGTGTTCACATTTGGTTACCATCTTTCATTCAAAGGTAAACACTGAAAATTAGAAAAAAATTAAGAATGTTTTCCGGAGACCTCCCTTCATACGGTACCGCATTTGACCAATCGAACATGCTGGAACCACCCTCTTATAAAATATGCATCTACGTAATAGATTCTATATGAATCATGAAATGCACCACATTCTTTGCGTCTCACGAGATCTCCAACAAAGTGGTTGGGAATGCATGCACGACCGTGAGACAACTGATTACACCTTAACAGAACAAGCTGTATGATATAATATTGTCGAGAGCTTATGACCTCCTTGGTTTACCCAACCTAGTAAATGTGGAATACCTTTCGGGTGAATTGAGTCACTCCTGAATGATCTACTACAACTAGATTAAGACATTTGGACTGACACCGTGCCATTCACGTTATGAAATTGGGAGCAGAGTTATTTGAGTGGGTATTTGAAGTTGTGGCTTTACAAATGGAGGAGTTTTCATAAATTTAATATGTGCCCCGATGAACCAATTTTAGCTTACTCTTAATTGATATTTTATTTTATCTTTTATTCCTGGCAACATCAGCTATGGTCTCAATGTCATTCGTTTGACTTCTTAACCAATTTGAAAATAGCAAGCTTAAACGTTGAAAACATAATGTTCCATTATAGCATTTAAATATTATTATTTAAATATCTTTATACCCTATTTACAATGATTAATTTACAACTAACCATTACCATGCCACTCAAAGGCTTCGAAAACCAAGGAGACTTCGCACATCCTTCAATGGTCATGCATAAAAATCTCTATTTTTCTCTTAGTAAGACTCCTTATATATATATATATATATATATATATATATATATATATATATATATATATATATATAAAACTAGAATTTTAAGTTGCACGTTATGCAGGGAAATAATAGTTTAAAGGAAAAATTGCATGAGTAGGTGTAGTATAGGGTGTAAGCCAAAAATACAAATAAGTCTTGTTATATTCGAGTTAGGAAAAAGTCCGTCACGCAGGGGCTGCGTAAACTAAGCAGATTTCCCTCGTGAAGTTCAATTTTTTCAATTTTATTTATTAATGGACACCACATCGAAGGTGATTTGCCCTTCAAAAGTAATAACAGGTAACAATAACGCAATCGTGAAGTTCAGTAATAGATAAATATACATATTGGTAACCCAACAACACAAGAATAAATACAAACGGAAATAAGAAATGTTTCATCCAATTTCAATAACCTGCCGACAGGAAGCGTTAGATTAGAAATGTAATCAAACTGGTCGGCCCGCCTCACCGGAAAGAAAAACAATTACTGAAATATATCAGAATATAACACATTAATTTTATTGAGAACTATTTACTATATCTAGTACTGTAATTAATAATGAGTCAGAATAATTGTTATCTCAATCAATAAAATTTTAGTAGTCCAAAACTTTAAGATGGGGGGGGGGGAATCACCAGGAAATATTTGCTTGTATCTCGTATAATAAAGGTCTCTTGAATAAAATGTTTGGTATTTAAACTTCCAATAATGTGATTTATTATGTAGCAGAGCATTGTTTACGTAACATGAGTAGAAGTGGCGGTTTGCTGAAAACTGAAAAATACAAATATCTCGGTTAATATTCAAGATAGAGAATAAACATATATAACAATATTTATAGTAAATTTAATTTGCAATATGATTGGTTATATACAATTTTTCGATCCGATGCATAATAATGGAGATATTTCGAATTTTTGAAAATCCTCCCCTCTAAACCCCCCCTCCCACTGGTCCGATTTCAGCCGTTAACGAACTTAATCTTTCTTTTTACATAAAACGACTAAATATCGAGTTTGGTAACGATCAAACAAAAATTGCGACTGCTAGAGCGGTAACAGACAAATATATAGATAGATAGATCTATATATATATATATATATATATATATATATATATATATATATATACAGTTTTGAACGGACCTCATTTTCGTCATCTACTAGTAGGATCGATGGACATTTGAAGAAAAATTTCGAAAATTCCGTCATGAGTACAACCTCAATAGCTGATTTCCCTTAAGGGAAATCTGCTAAAAAACTAAGCTCTGAGCAGCTATTGTTGGGCATAGTATAATCAATAATTCCTATAATATAACCTTCAGTCTGGCGCATAAAAGGAAAGATAATAACGACTTTAAATTTTAGTCTAGCTCAAACCCCCACCACTTCTTATTTTGCAATTAATTAAGATTTTTAAAAATTAGCAATTTTTTTATTTTACATTATTAATATATATGTACACGCGCGCGCACACACACAACCACAAATTTAAAAGGACCACATGTTTGTTATTAGCAGATTTCCCTTAAGGGAAATCAGCTATTGAGGTTGTACTCATGACGGAATTTTCGACATTTTTCTTCAAATGTCCATCGATCCTACCTAGTAGATGACGAAAATGAGGTCCGTTCAAAACTGTATATATATATATATCTATATATATATATATATATATATATATATATATATATATATATATATATATATATCTATCTATCTATATATTTGTCTGTTACCGCTCTAGCGGTCACAATTTTTGTTTAATCCTTACCAAACTTCATATTTAAGCGTTTTATGTAAAAAGAAAGATCAAGTTCGTTAACGGCTGAAATCGGACTAGTGGGAGGGGGGGGTTTAGAGGGGAGGATTTTCGAAAATTCAAAATATCTCCGTTACTATACGTCGGATTGAAAAATTATACAGAATCAATCTTATTAAAAATTAAATTTACTATAAATATTGTTATATACATTTATTCTCTATCTTGAATATTAACCGAGATATTTGCATTTTTCAGTTTTCACCAATCCACCACTTCTACTCATGTTACGTAAACAATACTCTGATACATAATAAATCACATTATTGGAAGTTTAAATACCAAAAATTGTATTCAAGAGACCTTTATTATACGAGATACATGCAAATATGTACTGGTGACTCCCCCCCCCCATCTTAAAGTTTTGGACAACTGAAATTTTATTGATTGAGATAACAATTATTCTGACTCATTATTAATTACAGTACTAGATATAGTAAATAGTTCTCAATAAAATTAATGTGTTATATTCTGATATATTTCAGTAATTGTTTTTCTTTCCGATGTGAGGCGGGACCCGTTTGTTTACATTTCTAACCTAACGCTTCCTGTCGGCAGGCTATTGAAATTGGATGAAACATTTCTTATTTCCGTTTGTATTTATTCACGGTGTTGTGTTAGCAGTATGTATATTTATCTATTACTAAACTTTACGAGGGAAATCTGCTTAGTTTACGCAGCCCCTGCGTGACGGACTTTTTTTTAACTACAGGCAGGTTTACGGAAGAAAGTTTTCGAAAATTAGGTCATAAGTGCAACCTCGATAGCTCATTTCCCTGGACAATCTGCTAAATGATTAACAAACAGTTTAATTTGTATTTTTTTTTCTTTAATGATTAAAAGCTTTTTTATCTTGTAAATGATTATTGAAGATTGAATTCATTTTTTTAAAGTTAGGCTCAGTTTTTCCTACGGTATGAGAATGATTCATTTCATGCGAAGTACCCATTAGGAAAAAAATATTCAATCTGTGATTGGGCCATCTCAATGAGCTCAGAGGTTTTTGGCTCTATCATCACACCAAAGGAATGAGTGCTTAGATACAATCTTTGAAGACTTCTTGTAATTCCTCCACCTAAAGGCTGTCTACGATTTTTTTTCATCGATGTGACACTCAAGTACTGTTACCACTAGGTATCTGACTACGGTTATTTATTTAATACTTGGGTCCATGCGTTGTGGGTTATTCACCGCAAACCAAATATAGCATAACATAAACAAAAAAAAAACCCACAACCATCACTACAAAAATGCGATCAAAAAATCAAATTTATAACCGAGCCAAGAAAATTGACCTTATCTTTAAACGAGTTAAAAAATATAAAATTTGCTGAGGTATTTAATAACCTGAAGGGACATTTAACAGATGTAATTTATTTAATTTTTGTAGTACCCATTGTAACGTAATTATTCTTGTAAAAATACCAAATATTCAAATATTTACTTTAATAAATGGGAAAGGGGAAGGAAAACAGGTCTGAAGTTAATTAAATATTTTATATTATATATTGAAGTTTGTAATTTGGGGCAAATAAATAGATTTTTTAATATTAAAACTATTTAAATTCCTGTTACAAAAATTTGTCATTCGATAAAATAAATATAACGAACATCTACAAATTTTTAACTTCGTATCGAGATAACTTCAATAATGTTAAAATTTAGAATTTTATTGGAAGACTTTTTCACAGACGTAAATGACAAAACGTCAGTCTCTTATGATAATTGAAATTGACTATGGGATACGTCGGAATAGCTTTTCCAATAATGTAAAATATTAATAGAAGATAATTTATAGGATTTATTTTAAATAAATATCTTGGATATGTTGATGTATTTGCATTTTTAATTTATGTATATTCTAATTAATATTTACATAAATTTATTTTTATTGTGAGGGATTTTAATTGTATTGATAAGTATCTTTACATCATAGAAAAACTGCGCAAATAAATAACATTTAACATTTTAAATCTTCCCGCAATTGTGAATGCCGGTATATTTTATGTGAGTCATTTTTAATCTGATCAGAGATTGAGACCTGACAAAACCACTTTTGACTATCTTGGTTGACATTGCAGCTCTTCCGATTCATTTCACTTAAAATAATTCAATATGGTTCAATGTTGAGGGGATTGACAATCATATTTAATAAATAATAGGTCACTCTCTCCCCCATATATTTTTAATCAAACATGAAATAAGGCAACATTAAATATTCAAATATCTATTCATATTTCTAGGGTGAGCAGCAACTTTAATTAATAACGGCTAATAGGGACGGGTTATCTACAGACTACCTCTTCTTCCAGACTATTTAGTCTACGAACATTTTTGAATTAAAGAGTCACTAAATTAATTCCCGTTGTCCCCACAATCATTAACAGCTAAACCTTAATATATAAAGAATAAACAGAGCCAACTCTTATATAATTCTAGTATAAATTAATTGTTTTGCCCAATACAAAGAGTTATTAGCTGTTATTAACTACTAAATATAAATCTTGGTTTTCCCTAAAACAATTTTCCTGATAGACCCAATTTTCTTAAGAATCTCAGTGACATAAAATAATTATTCACTTCATAATATATCAAGTGAAGATAGAAAAGGCGTCAGACCAGTCTGCTGTTTACTATCTAGGGTCAAAGGCTGGCACTAAATTCATTAAGAAAAACAATATCGGCAAACAATTTCATCGGTGCGTTAAGATGTGATTACATTTTTTATATATAGTTCATGAACCTATTTTTCTTTCGCAAGGTACTTTCTGAGCTACAGTTCTTTTGAAAAACATAATCCATATCAACACACTCCACAGTCTCGGCGCCTCAAGACGTCAACGCCAAAGAAACCTTGGTTTTCAATGTCAAAGGTTTCTTTTATCATTCACTTTTAGAAAGGAGCACGCTACCAATTTAGTAATTTAATTTTATACTTACAAGTCACGAGTTGAACCTTAGTTATGAATAACTATTCAGTTAAGTAAGTCACTGAAGTTACAAAGGTATTGTGCCTAAATTTGTAGCTGTTTTATATATTTGACTTTATTTTGGATGCTGCCACAATTTTTGCAATCAATACAAAGTAGACTTAACTGATGTGATTTGCTTGATATTTATCAACCCCGACGCTAATATGCTTTGTTTGTATTTTGTCGCGAAGAGCAATATCTTTGTTGATTTGGAGTCTCACTAGTTCGTCAACGTGCCCTTCACTGTACACACGACACCGGCGTTGTTTAAGAATGTACTAACTCAAAATTTCATTTAAAACATGAATTTAATAACAACTCCAGTATTTTTAGTGGTCAATGTATTTTTAATTATCGAAGTCAGACAATAATCATTAATCTCTATCAAAACTATCTTTAGGTATGAGGTCGTAATGGACTGGGGATCCTAGGTTTGATAACTCCGTGTACTAAAGAAATTAATTTAACTAAAACCCTTAATCATATCCCTCATAAGTATAACCTGCCTCTATAAGCCATACTAGAAATGAATGGTATCTAATTTAAATATATAATGCCACATAATTATCAACTTATATATTTCTTAATTTAGATTTACACTCATATTTCTGAATTTGTTTTATAACACTCAAATCACAATAATCCAAAAATAATTGCATCACGTGAGTTGGTCTTACTCACTTTCAGCCAATTATTTGGAAATTGAGCAGCCGGCCAGGTCTCAAGATCGTTCAAGAAGTGGAAGCTCACGTTAAACCCCGAAGAAAACGTAGGCCAAGATTTTTGATCTTCATGGTTTCATGGCCGAAGATCTTCCTGAACTGATAATTGGTTATCACTCAATTCCATGGACTCCAAAGGACCAGAGCGTCCGCTATCTCGGAGTACATATTGACACACATCTTCCATGGCAGCATCATTTCCACATCATTAAATTGTAACAAACACCCACACGACTTGCACAAATGTGCTCCAATTAATAAACAAAAATATACCACTGAAACTGACCTGGGCAACACTACTTTACAAAACAGTCATACTCTCTATATTAACATACGCATGCCCTGTCTGTCTGGACATCAGCAACTCACACATAAAGAGACACCAGTCCTTCCAGAGCAAAGTACTTCGGATAGTCAAATCCACAGGGAATTGGAAGTTGCTCCTTTTTCAAATCACCTTCAACAACTTATACGAAAACACCATTCCTGCATTCCCGTGACAAGTGGAGCCACCCATTATTATTTTGGTACAACGATTGAAGAAAGACTACGTCCAAAGGTGTACCAAAGTTTCCTAATTTTGGAACACTTAGTGTATAACACCTGTGTATTGGATATATTCTTTCTAGAATGCATCACCGAATACATTCTAAAGCCAAAAAACAAAAAATAAAAAAAAATTGAACGAATACAGATGTTAATTCGGTGTATTTTCACTTCCCCTCGACATTTGAATGAAAGGATTAGAGCGACAGTGTTTAATGAGTAAGGGCGGCTAACCGCTGACACTGATCCCCGCTATGACGCAAGAGTCCTCTTGTAAAAAGACCATTCATGAAGCAAGAGGGCAAGGCACGAAACAAGCATTTGCTGCTGGCCTCTCGTTGTTGCTACATTAGACACATCAATGGTCGCCGCAATCATCTACAAGCTCGTCAAGGATCTCCTGATGTCTTCGTACAATGCAATTCCATATTCCGCAGAGCCACTGCACACTGTTCAGTCATTTCATTCATGGCGCCTTTTCTTAATGGGTTTGACAATTCCTCTGTATATTTGTTTTCCAAGTGCTAATTCTGATGACCAACGTTGAAATAAAACCCTTTCCTGCCGGTTAAAAAAATAGATTAATTTTAATAACAACTCCTTCTACACATATCAGAAGTATTCTCCCTGACCAGTCTTCGTGTGTTGTTTGTCACGGATCTGTTCACACGCCCCTCAACTATGTTCCGGTGATTGTGTTATCTATACATTTCCTACGTTACTACCAGTTAGTGTTAGTATAGTGACAAAAGATAAATGACGCCAAAAATCCTCCCCTTTATAGAAATAACTGACGTTCTCAATTCTATGCAGCCATTCTCTTGTAGCACCCCTAAAATAAGGCTCATGCCAGGAATATATATGTATATGAGGAGCACTAACTTTAAAGTGGAAGTATACATTTTTAATACATTACATTTTACATATAAGCATATATATTTCCAATTCAAAGCACCCCACTGCAAAATCCTATTCCGTTATAAACCATCATTAGTTATCCTGTATATGCCTTAAAATACATTGTAACATAAAACGTTCATTGAAATTTTTTGTGCCATTTTTAAGAAACGAAAAATGTGAATTTAGAGGTTCCCTATAATGTCTAATAGAAGGTGTATGACTTATTAACATACTTTCGGTTTGTGCAATCCCTAAATATTATTGTATTTGTTATATTTTTTTTTCATTACATTAGATAGATTAATGGATAAAAAGGAACAAATTATTAAGTCACCCAAGTTTTTCTTAATAAAACCTTTAGCTGCAATTTAAAAGAGAAATTTCCCAGGTGAAATGTTAACTGAAATCTGGTTCTGCTTAACTATAAATCATCTTTCGGTAATCTTAAAAAGTATTATTGCGGCTTTAGATTGAAACTAGGAGATGGGACTCAGTTAACTAATGTTTGATTTAAAAACCTTTGAAATTAACGACCAACTGTTGCATTTGCTTAATATTGCAAGGACATACTTTAAATATATTAAAATGGAATTTTGACTAGTGCAAAGCAGGTTCAATAGAAAATTATTTAGTTAAACCATGACAACTTGTTTAGTTGGACGAAATACAAATGAATACTCGTATTTCGAATTGGATGATTGTGGGAATATCTATTTTTAAGTCGTAGTAGCTCATATAAATTATAAATATAAGTTGTCCGACAATCTCACGTGAGAAATATTTTTGTGATCTAATTACGAAAATAATCTATTCTAAATACTTATCTAAGCCAATCAATACCAGCTTCACTTATTTTTTGTTATTCTTAAATGTTACAATATCAAACCTGATAATCCATTATTAAAAATAAGAAAATGCCTGAATATTATTCCTACTGAGAAGAGTCAGAGAATCAAAATGGAGCCAAAATAAAATCTGAAAACTCATTCACCAAAAAAGACATAATTACAAGAGGTAAAGTAATAATAGATAAATATTCAAACGAAAAGAAACAGGAGTCATGGTTAACCAAAACAGTGCACGGCAAGCACAATTATATTTTCAAACAAAATTAATTAGATAAAGATGTGTCTAACATATACTTAAATAACTGAATGTTATTTATGTTATAATGTTTCGGAGTACAGAAACATTTATTACGGTGGTTACTATTCAAGGCAAAGAGCTGAATTGTAGAAAATGTGTTGTCAAATCTGAATTGTCTTCATTTTATCCTCTTCAATAATATTGATAATGTTAATATTTTTCATACTACAACACAAGCACAGTTTTTTTGGAAAAATAGAAACATTCAGTGAATTAGTGATAAAATCGGCCTTGTTCAGGAGTTCAAAAATAAAACAATTTTTCAAAAAATGGTAATTCAATGGCATGAAATACAGTCTTTAATTCCTCCAAGGCAGACATTTTAATAACTGTTCCAATAAATCTTAGAAAATGGCTTAATATATTAAATTAACATAAATAACACCATATTAAAAAACTAACTAAACATTCAATATATCTAAAGGATGTAAATGAACCAGTGAAAAGGGACATATACAATGAATATACTTTTCTCCTATGAAGATATAAATATTCCATTAACTTATAATCCTTTCATTTTAATCACATATCATAAACATTCTCTTGTTACTATTGTCGTTAAATAAATAAATCTAAACGTTTAGGAGTCAAAAACATGGTTTAATTTAAATACATATTGCTTGCCTTAATTAATATTGGCGGATATTTTGACGAATCTACGTTTTCATTAAGAAATCAATCTCTAAATCTTTTAGTGGGGGTAAAAACAAAATTATGCATTTTACCAATATTCATTTCCTTTGCCTCAAATAAAAAAGATTTCTCTAATCTATTGAAGTATACCCATGAAACATTAATTCTCTATTGGCAACCGGAAGTTGAAAGTCAAAATTTGAAAATCTTATTCTTGAATCTAAATAAAAATCAAAGAAGATCAAAGAATTTTTCTAAACAAAATTTATTTATCTTTATATTTTTTCGAAAACCCAATGTTAATGATAATATATATATATATATATATATATATATATATATATATATATATATATATATATATATATATATTAAGAACCAAATAAGCCGGCACACCTAGTCCCAATGATTCATATGCCCTATTTCTTATTTGCAAGGAAATCGATTTTTAACTGGTTAGAAGGTTTAGTTAGAAACAGGTGGACAGCATGGATTTCAATATTGTTGATCTTGTTTTTAGAATGTCTGAAACATAAAAAAATAATGATCCCCGATAAATAAATGAATAATCCCCTCTATGTAAATAAATGTAAATAGTATTTTAGTCAAATCCTGGATTTGGAGTGTTTTTCCTCATGTCTCGCAGGGACTCATTCTCACTCTCAGAATATGCCATTAAAATGATCACACAGGTTTGAAATAGGCATTGGCAAGTATTATTTTAATTATAACTACGTTTTATTCACAACAAGACAAATATTAAAGAAATTCCTAACTAGGATTGGCCGATATGCGATATTGAAGGGTGCTATGGATATTACATATTATCATTTAGTAGGACATTAATCATTATAATTTACATAATTATTACTAGTACAATGCACTCTGTTATCTCTCAATGTCTTTTTTTATCTTTATTTATAATTTATTTTTGGAACTGTTTGTTTACTCTAGTTTTTAACTCAATTTTATTATTAATCTTTCTAAAAATAATAATATGAGAAATACAACGCCATTAAAAGATGTCAAATGGGTTAAGGTTGAAAAAATAGTTTAACAGCGTTAAACGCGCAGCTTCCTCTATTATTTATGTGATTTCTGGTGACGATAATGTTAATTGCTAATCAATTAAAAACTTCATGCTTGAATTGACTGATAAACAGATTGAGCGTCAATGTGAATTTCCTTCCCATTCATTTTTAACTAGACTAAAGCGGTTCTGCCTTCGTAATTACCATAAAGGTTAAAAACAGATATAGAGATTATATTTTTTTCACTTCATTCTGTACTCCTGCACACGGCTAATCCGGATGACGGAAAAACACCACTGAAGTCCAAAAGGTGACTAGAATATAATGCAATGAAGATAATCATATTTGCACAGCATTCAGTACATAACAATAAAGAAGATAAGCAATGACAAAAACTGATAGAAAATCAGAAGCATACTAAAAAGGCACTTAACTTTTTTGAAATACTATTGCACTATTTAATAATTAGAAAAAACAAAGCCAGTCACACACGGCTGCTGGAATAACCACTGATGGTAATCTCATAATATTATTTGCCTTCCTTCCTAGTAACATATCTCTATGTTATCAAAGACTTAAAATATTAGATAACCATGAGATTTTAAGAGATAAAATAGCTTAACATCAAGTCTGGGAATAAACAGAAAATATAAAAGGAAGAGGCCCTCAACAGGGAAAAAAAAAATCAAATTTCATCATCTATGGTGTTTTAGTTGTTGTATTTCTTGACATCTATTACCTTATATTTCTTAGTAGAAGTGAATTTTAGACATGAAATTATTTGTATTGTTTCTGAAATATGTTTATAAAAATAAGTAAAAAAGAAAAGTCCATCACGCAGGGGATGCGTAAACTAAGCAGATTTCCCACGTTCTGGTATGACACACTAGTGATCTCATGTCAACACACAGTCTCCATCTCTATGTAAAAAACAAATGCGTTGAAGGGTGGGGGGGGGCGTACTGAAGGCTGAAAACGTGAAAGTACTAATTTGAGTTGCGAAAAAATGCATACATCAACAATTGTAGAGCATCTGTAGTTTAACAAGATTAATTCTGTAACATTTTACGAACACACCCATAACTACGGAAATATTTTGAATTTTGGAATTTCCCCCCTTTATGCATCCACTATTCCAAATGCGATATCATTTAATTACAAATATGATTTTTAGTGTTGACTGAAACGGTTAAATATTGAGTATGATAAATAAACATTTACGAGTTAAGAACGTAAAATCGTCATCAAACAAAGTATTTTCATTTATCTCTCACAGTATAAGTTCAATGAAAAGAATATTTAGTATTTACTCTAAGAACAATTTGGTTCACGATATAAAAGTTTATTGTTAATGACAAGAGTAGAAGTGGAGGTGGGGAGTTTACTGATGGCAGAAAACAAAATATACACGTATGTCGGCAAATATTCCAAGGTAGAGAAAATATGTATATAACAACATTTATAAACAATTACATTTGCAATAAAATAAGATTGGAATTTTATATTATTTTACGATCCGACATATAACATAGACATTTCGAATTTTCCAAATTTCTCCCTTCAAACCCCCTAATGGGCGGATGCCTACTGCTGTATGGGCCTGGATGAACCTGAAATATCCTGGAAGATGGATAGAAAGAAACGGGGGCTGCCAGGAAGCCCAGGCCTGGCTCCGTCTGGACTATTACGTAATGGGGAAGTTGAAGTCCGATGTATACAGTCAACCTGTGACCTCAAGGGAAGGACCTAATACAGAGGATTATGTGATAGGATGAGAGCGAAGGGAAGTGACACCTGCTACATGAGCAGTGCTAAACAGGTGCAGGCTGTACATACAAGAAGGTATCCATTTTGTGCAGCTACTTCAATAATATTATTGTTGCCTAAAAACTTATTTTTTTCTCAAATCATATTTAAAATTCAATATTTCTTACACCATCATAACTTGTGATGTGTTGCTTTGTTTTTTTTTCACACTAAATTTATTTTAATAAATAGCATTGATATTTTTTTTAATTATTAAAAAACAGCTGTTTCTTTTTTATAATTGCATTGTATTTTTTGACTGAAATCATCTCTCAAAGCTAATTTAAGAAGATCAGAGGTAAACAAAAAATAAAAAAAATTGGTAAAAAAAACCATTTTATTAAAAAGTTCTGTTTCAGTTGTGCTGAAATAAAATCTGTTTTTGCAATTCAGAATATCTTTGCGATGAAGAATATGTTTAGTATTTGAAAACGAAAAGGAGACATTTTAAGCTTAGTAAATGTAGAAGTCATTTTTGAAGTTTGAGTGTTAAAATATTTTCTTCAGATAGTGTAACAATAAAAGAAGAAAGTTTACAGAGAAAGAAAATGGCGTAGCGTATTCCTTTATAAGGGCTTGTGGTTATACTTGGCGCATCATTTTAAGGGAAATGTATTGCTCTTTATAATGGTAAACTCAGATTTTCGGTATTGAAATCATTTCTGAAGTTGTGGCTTTTTATATGGGAAAAAATAGCTCCTATTTGAAAAATCAAAACCACTATATCTCCAAAACGTGAGAATCAGACCAGACCATGCACAAACCTTTTACTTTTTTGGTCTAAAATCATCTCTCAAAGTTTGCACACTTAAATCTGATACAACCTAAAAGAAAAGTTATATATAAAAGAAAAGTGTATAGTCCGAAAAGTTGGCTAAATTTTCTTTTTATGTTTCATGTTTATTAATTATTTTGGTCGATTACTGATACTGAAGTAGAATATTAAATTTTCTTCAAGATTGACTGTACATTTTTCGGTTTTATTCACAACAGAGATATTTTGAATTTCACTCTATCTCAATTTCCACCATTCCTGGTTTGATTACGATTATTAACGAGTACAATAATATGTAAATATCTTAAATGAAATATTTAAATATCCAGTATTGTACTTGTGAAATCAAAAGCAAAGACTAAAATTAAAATATTTATTGATGGCGACAAGTCGCGTGGAACGCGATACTACCCGTATCGGATATACTATCCGTATATCCCGCATAGTAAAAGTTCAATGAAACGAAATGTGGTATCTAGCCTTGAAATACGAAGTTTTTGTTTATGCGAAAATATATGGTACGAGAAATGCTTATGGATTATGGCTTACTCATAAAGCCAGATTAGTAGGAGTGGGTGGGGGATTTGCTAAAGGCAGAAAGCTACAAAATTCAAAGAATAGCTGTTAATATTCCACCTACAGGAAATGTAAAGAACAACATTTTTAAAAGATGAAATTTGCAATTAGAAATGATGCACCACATTAATTAGCCTGGCTCATAACAACGGACGTATTTAGATTTTTTTTTATTTTCCTTCTCCTAGTCTGATTCTAGCCTTTAGATTAAACTTTAGTTTTGATATAAAGGCACGAAACTAGATTCAAATTGGCACCTATTGACTTGTAAGATATGAATCTGTCAAGCGCGTCAAGTCAGCTACCAGATGACGACAGAAATTGCCTTCCTATGCAGGGGCACACGGCTTTATAGGGACGCTGAAACAGCCGGATGGCACCATCCCGCTTATTATAGCGCCAATACAGATCAATGATACCAACTTCTTTATTCAAGCAGCTACTTGATAAAAAAGCAAAACGATGGGGAAGTGACATTACACGGTTTTTTTTTTTTTTATCAACTCCATTTTAGAAAAGTTTTGAAAGTTTCCAGTGAAATCAAAATTCTCGAATCGATATAAAGACATAAAATTGTATTTATTTATTTAGACATCAGCAGCAAACCACAATCCACAAACACAAAGACCCAATGTAATAAACATTGTGGACGAACAGAATACAAGAACCTACTAAGAAATATCAAGTTTCTTGGCTAGTAAAATGAAATTTCCTCATAATGCATTCAGGTTAACAATATTTGATTCTTCTTTTAAAAATTTCTCTCTATAGTTTCAGGCAACGATCATTGCACAATTTGATATATCTGAAGTAAAAAATTCAATCTCGAATCTGTAGCCCCCCCCCATTACTTAGGCATGTTTACTTAGATTAAACTACTTTATTCTAATTAAAAGAATTTCGACTTGGGATTAATATGTCTGCTAACATTTCAAAAGGAATTAATAGTTTTTCTAGTTTAAATATTTTTGGAAACAAATTTCCGATTAAAACGAGAAAATTCTGAAATAATAAGGAATCATTTCATGACGAACTGGCACGGTTTATTCTATTTAGGCATTTGTTGTTCTGAGCTGTTTGGTCTTTGACCCGGACAGAGTCTGAAAAGAAATTCCTTCTTTTGACGAAAGAATTCTGTCAATTAGTGGTGGGAATTTCAGCACTGCTAGTCATCAGGGTCACTGCAATTCATCCTTTTAATTAGTCTTTCAACGGCTTTACAACTTTGACAGTTGGCGACAAAAATTAACGGAAACCTTCTCATTTATGAATACCCTTTACGATTAGAATAGGGGTATTAATTTCAATATTTAAACGAACCTCTTAGATAAATTTATTAATTGCAAAATTTTTGGAATTATTACTTATTTAGTTTAAATATAATATAATAGACTATTCTGGTTAATTATAAATTAATATTAAGCTTCTTATTCTGGACCGAATATTATTATATGTTCTTTATAGTTTCATTGCAAGGGTAACCAATAAAAAACATATTTTCGAGCAAACTTTATTCATACTGTCATGCATACCACCTCTTCAGGGGCTATCTATATCTGAAATGCTCGTTTCCCTTTTAAGTTCGTTGCGACTGTCTTCACGACTGTCCCCAGAACTGAAACTACGAAGAACAGATAAATATTAAGATATATTTCATTATTTTAATATTATAGTTATTACTTTTAAATAAATTAAAAATAAAACTAATTTTTATCTTTTCTGAATAAATGAAATCTAAGCATTCAAGGGAAAAATACACAATATCATCTTGTATACTTTGGAAATAATGCAAGCGCCAAGGCACGGAAGTAGAAAACTGATATATGTAATAAGAAACTCAATTCCTAGAGAATAAATATCTAATAAAGATTTTAACTAAATCACCTGGATTTAAGTCACATGGGCTTAATCTTTGCCCAGTTTTTATTATTATTATTTATTAACGTCCACTTTTCGCAACTCAGGCTAATTGGGACGGGTTATCTACAGGTTACCGCCCTTTTCTAGCCAGGGTGGGATTTTAGGATGTTATTTAATGAATTTCGTCACTAAATAATTTCCTTTGCCCAGGCGAGAATCGAACTCGCCACTGTAGGTTTACCATGTGAGATAAAGGTCAACGCTTTAACTCCCATGGCTAACCTGAGCCCCGCCCAGTTTTTAAAATTAACAAGAAAATATATAAATTTTCATATTTTGTATAATGTATAATGTTTATATATCGAGCTTGGTAACAGTAGGTTAACAAAATTTGCGACCACTAGACTGGTAATAGGTAAATATATATATATATATATATATATATATATATATATATATATATATATATATATACGTTATAAAACATTCGGCAAGAATTACAAATTATCACTTATATAAATAAAGGCACGATGCAAAGCTGCACTCCTCTTCACATGGCCCTATCAAAATTTAATACAAATTTCCTGTTTTAAAAAATATTTAAAAAAAAAAAAAATCTTTTTTTAAAACATTACCCAGTTGGGCAGATTAGGAGGCTGTTCCTGAGGGGAGTCCTCCAGAAGGAGGGCAGCTTGTTTTGTTGTTGTATATATATATATATATATATATATATATATATATATATATATATATATATATATAATTTTGTAACCTCTGTCTGTACATTGATTTTTTTCGCGAAATTTCACGATAACTTCGTTTTACATGTCATAGACACCATAACTGCATTTTGTTTCTTTCGTGTGTGTTTGTTTGTTTGTTACCTTTTCACGCATAAACGGCTGAACCGAATTTTATGAAACTTGGTATGTATATTACTACTAACCCATCTTAGACTTTAGGCTATATTATATAAGGGAAACCTGAAATTAAAAATAGCAATATTTCGTTTCCTATTGGTTTTTCGGCAAATATGTACATAACAAAAGTTGTTTATTTTGTTATTTAGAGTAACTTTTGTGATATACATTTTTGTCTTTTAACAATGTATAAACGAGATATACACTATAAACTAAAGCGGGAGTCAACTATTTTATTGGGCGCTAACGATTGAACCGAACTTAACAAAACTCGGTATGTCAATTAGCATTAATTCTTCCATGATTATAAGCTATATTAAAATGTTTAGGTTAGAACGGGAGTGGGGGTTATAAGGGAGGCCTGAAATAAAAATTCGCGATATTTCATTGTCTATTTGTTTTTCCACAAACATGCACATAAAAAAAGTTGTTTACTTTGTTATTTAGATTAACTTATTTTTTATACATTTCTCCAGGAACAATGTGTGGAGCAAGTAATTTGCGTAGAAATATTGATATGCTCAACAATTCATACCTATTTGAACTATCAGGTACCTCAGCTGGAAAAATTAATTCAAATCAATGTTAATATTTTGACCTTAATAGTTGATATCTATGTACAATGCACAGGAGACGGGAAATATGACAATTTAGAGGATAGTGAAGACTTACATAAAAAAATAATTTTATTATTAACAAATGCCAACAACAGGTATTAACCCTAAACACTGGGACGGGTAAATGTCAAAATATTGTGCAAAGTAAAGCCTTGCCAAAAAAATACCATCACCATTCAGCCTCAAATCAATTCCCGGGCGAAGCCGGGTATCTGAGCTAGTATATATGTATATATATATATATATATATATATATATATATATATATGTATATATATATGTCTGCCGCTAGCGGTCGCAATTTTTCTTGATCGTTACCAAACAAGATATTTAAAAGTAAGATGTATAAATAAAGATCAAATTCGTAATGGCTGAAATCCGACTTGTGGGAGGGGGGTTTAGAGGGAGGGATTCTCGAAAATTGGAAATATCTCCGTTACTATACGTCGGATCGAAAAATTTGTATAGATCCAATCTTATTGCAAATTAAATTTACTATTAATATTGTTAAATATATTTATTCTTTATTTTGAATATTAACCGAGATATTTGCATATTTATTAATTGTGCACGTTGCGGACGAGATGAGATCGGCTAACTTCGGTTCTAGTGTCCGGCAAAAGCTAGTTCGGCCGTTTCCGTAACTGTTCGGCTCTCGTAAAACTTCTCCATGGTAAAACTTCACTTGGGAAATCTGCTTAGTTTACAGAGCCCCTGTGTGACGGACTTTTTTAATTTTCTATTGATGGTTCGTTGTCTTACGTGTAATCGCTTTACCTCAAATTTGTGTCTTCTAATTTGCTTTCTTTTTCATTATCCCACATTTTTTGAGAGTAATTTTATTCTTGTTGTTTATAAATAATTATCGCATAAACTGATAATAATAAATCTAATATCTGCAAGTAAAACAGGTCTACCTGTCTAACATAACCCAGGCGTTCTGGAATACTTTATTAGTTTTTTCGAAAATGGCATCCTCTTATTGAAGAACTATCAAAGATATTTACAATTCTTTTTTTCAATGAAATAGGGCTAACGGAAACAGACAGTTGGGAAGGATTAAAGTATTAGATTCGCCACCAGATTCAATGGACCATGTTGAGACCCCAGCCTTTGCAGATGCGGATTTTCACATAATTTCCCCCAACTAGAATATTTCTTCAATAAAATGTCACGGTGTTGCCTTTGGACCAGTTCCATTTCTAAGGAAGTTCTTAGTGAATACATTAATTACTGATCAGGAACCTTGGCGTTTTGCTCATAGAATTCAAGTTCATTTCTTCTATTAATTTGTTTTGAGATATTATACAGTTAGAGAATTAAAAAATATTTCTATTTACAACGAAAATGTTGAACACATTAAAATAGCAACCCCCTGATTTTTAAGAGCTACCTTCGGTGTGCATTACGAATATATTTTTCAGTCACAACAAATATCACCAAACATTATGAATGCATGACACATTGCTCCCAGCATAGTCGCACTAGGCCAGTTACTTTACTTACATGATCTGAGATCGAATGCCGGTACATAACGCATTAAAGTTTGTATGCAGGAATAATGGATTACGCTTTAGAACCTCCTACAGGTATTCATTCAGCAGAGGGAAGCAATGAAAGAGCTTCTGGAACAATAAGATCGTTCTTTGGCATAAATGAACAGAAAAACAAGTGAGGTTAAAATTATAATCACTCAAGAAAACACAGAAAATCTTCATAAATAAACATTTTTGAACGATTAGAATATTTACACATCAATACCAAATACTAGCCCATAATTTAATATCACATTCATATTGAAAAGTACAGCACTGATTAGAACAGTGAATATCGACTCGTAACAGTAAGGCGTATGCAATGACTCCACTTGCTAATCAATAGATGTCCCTCTAAACCCGTACTTTATAAAGTTATAATACACTAGATACTTTTTTTGTTTACCAATGGTTCTTATTAGAAGTGATTACATATAGTATAAAGTATAATTTTTAAAAATAGCTTGTAAGAATCCGGTAAACTAGATATTGCTAATTATAGCAGCATATTATCGATATTACTAGTCATTATTAGTAAATATTACTAACTTCAACAGCTGATTACTTCTTTTCTATTGATCCAACTAAATAATAATTAAATTAATTTAAGCCAGGAGCTCTAGCTTGGAAGGATTAGGTATCTATTATCATATGAATGAACTTAAAATATAAGTTATTTTCGGTTATTGGTTATCGAGATACAGCATTTACAATATATCTATACTTTATCTCTATTAGCTTACATGCTACCAATCACCTACTGATTGTGAATTTAGAATCCCTGAAATTACTTAAATACTCTTTAAAGCACGTCCGGTTATCAGATCTGCTTCAAGAACTTGACAGGAACGGCCCAGGGAACACCGTACGTGTATATCGAATTTGATATCGATCCGAATATTACGTCAGCAAATTGCAGACGGATAGATTCCTTTCACTCTGAACAGTTGGACCTTGGTGACCCTTTTCAACTTGGGGATCCACAGATCAGATAAGCATTGGAATTTGTGGGTAATTAAATTTGTTTTATTAGCGTTCACTTTATTCTACTAAGGATAATTGGGACTTTTTATCTGTAAGTTACCACCCATTTCTAGCCATAGTGTTTGAGTAATACACTAAAACAAGACAAAAACAAACATTTAACCTATATTTTTATTAGTACATGGGTATGACTGGTACACTTCACTACGAGATAAAAGCCACCAAGTTGGTCTGGATGCCTATTTTGATCCTGTCCCTTTAGTTTTCATTTTTAATTCGTGTTTATTATCTTCATACATTATATTACTGTAAATAGTTAACAGATGATTTGAATTGATGTTTAACCTTCAGTGAACACATTTTAAAAATAAAGTATATATGAAGTAAATAGTTATAAAGAAAACTTTTTAATAAGAGCTTTTACCAGCTAGTAAGGTCAAAAATGTTTAAAATAATTGTATTATTCACTAAGTTGCAATATAACTGCTTATAGTTAATTGCATTGCTTATAAAATCTTCTATTTAAATAGAAAATATTGTTCTTATGTTGTTTTATAATTTGTAGTGGGCAGAAGGACTACTGTAAATTATTTTGTAATAACTCAATAAAGAACAATAAAAAAAAATAAAAAAAGAACATTTACCATTTCTATGAATTCGATAAATTAAAAACGACTAACATTAAAAACCGAATTTGGCCTAAATGAGACCATTACTGAGATAACTACCGATTTACTAGCAGACAAACAGATACGTTCATTTCCTCCACACTTCACTGACACTTTCAACGAGCGCATCCATAGCTCAGTTGGTAAGGATGTGAGATTTAAATGAGTTTAGGTACTGTATAAAAATATCTAAAATTATGATAATATAAGCTCAGAGTGCCATAACCAAGGATTCCTAAATAATTCTAAATTGGAAAATTAAACTAAAATGAACAGTATTATTATTATTACAGTGAACTTCTATATTATTATTATAATTATAAACTCATTAATATTGTATTAAGTGGACTATTCATGTCCCTAAATAAGGACAGCAGATCTTGTTCTCAAACATAAAATAAATTAAATATCCAAATCTTTCTCATTTTCAAATGTTGTTTGTGGGTCAATACAAGAAGCGGGAGTTGAGCGGATCGATGTTGGGTTACTGGGTCTTAAGGCATCTCATGACTGAAACAATACAGACCACACTTTTCCCAGGATTGTTCTGAAGCCGAAACCAGACCGTCCTAGAATCTTGGCTTGATTTATTCAAATGCTCCTGCCCCACATCCAGGAAGTGAAGGGTCTTCGCTTATCTGTCCAACGTTCTCCTTATCAGTTTTCTTCGTGCGTACCGAAGCAGAGTAGACCATACTTTGCTGATTACTATCATAAAACTTCTATCATTGGTGATTAAAAAAAATATTTTCTCGAAAAATGTGTATAAATAAAGTACTAATACTGATTAAAATATAGACAGTGCGTGGCAGTAATTGCCAGCAGAAAGATGAGATTCTTACCAATGACTACCAGAATATTGAAATATACTAATCAATGCTTTGAAATATTTTTAGAATCAACTTTTAAGAAAAGTATTCGGAAGACAATTATATGTGATTTCAAATATTCAAACGTGAATCATGAGATGATTTTGAGTATAAAACACCAAATGCTGGGTCTAAAGAAGGCAGAACAATCAACCTGAGTGGCCAACTGTACCACTAAATCAGGAATATCATATATATATAGATATATATATATATATATATATATATATATATATATATACGCTTAGCGATTTCAGCAATAATACTGCCAACCTCAGAAATATGGAAGCGTTCCCAAGTTCCGTAATTAACTTCATCTCCTCCACCCTTAAAAATCTCTCACAAATGTTTTACTTATTTAATATAATTTGAGTTCATATATATTTGTTTATAATCTCGCGACTGTGATCCTAAGTGATATATATAAATTAATTTTATTGAAATTATTTTCATACATTTGAATAGATAACAGTCTGCAAATGCCGTACATGAACGGGTGTGCCGTTAAGAATATTTTTGATAGTGATGGCCATGTGATTTTTAATGTTTGTTTGATACTTATTTACGTCCACTTTATGCTACTATGGCTAATTGGAACGGGTTATCTACAGGTTACCACCCTTTTCCAGCAAGAGTGGAACTAAGGATTTTATTTAATCAGTTCGTCATTGAATAAATTTCTATAACCGAGGTGGAAATCGAACTCGCCACTCTAGGTTTACCAATGTGCACATTAATGTGCATGTACGTTTTCTAATTTGTTCCCTCCATATTTATTGTAGGTATTGTGTTGTAGCTCTGATGATGGTGGTGTAAATTGCTGAAACTACACGCTTATGAATGTACTCTAAGGAGTTAAAATGTGTGTATATGATATATCTGATTTGTCTCCTTCACCTCCAGCAGATATAACAATGGGAGCATTAGATCATCTTACGACGGTAGAATGTTTCCTAACCCCTTCCGATACATAGCAAATGAAACAGTCAAGTTCGAGTATATTTAAGTACTATTGCTATAGTATGCCCATTCACATACTTGGGAAATCTGATTAATTTAGCGCCTGCATGACGGACTTCTACATCTTTTGTAAACCCCACGCATCCTACTCCGATAAGAACCATAAACAAACTTTAGATTCCGCACGGAACGTATAATTATCGATTTTGTCATTTATTTAACAAAAGTTTCAGACGTTAACGTCGTTAGCAAGCAAATATATACACCACATTTTCAGGGGTAGCCATAAAGGTCGTTTTATTTCTGTGGTGACTATAAAAATTCCGTCAAGCAGGGGCTACGTAAACTAAGCAGATTTCCCATGCGAAGTTTAACAATAGATAAATCTACATACCGATAACACAACACCACCGTGAATATTAAGTGAATAAATACAAACGATAATAAGAAACCTTCCGACGGGAAGCATCTGAAATGTAAACAAACAGTTCTGCCAACTTCTTACCGGAAAGAAAAACAATTACTGTAATATATCTGAATATACCTTATTAATTTGACTGAGAACTATTTACTATATCAAGTACTGTAATTTATAATGAATCAGAATATTTTTTATCTCAATCAATCAAATTTAAATAGTCCAAAAACTTAAGAAGGGGGGGGGGGGGTCAACAGTATATATTTGCATGTATCTCGTATAATAAATGTCTCTTGAAAACAATATTTGGTATTTAAGCTTCAAATAATGTGCTTTATTACACAACCGAGTATTATTTATATAACTTTAGTAGAAGTGGGGGTTTGCTGAATGCTGAAAGTTGATAAATGCAAATATCTCGGTTAATATTCAAGATAAGGAATAAATGTATATAACAATATTTATAGTACATTTAATTTGTTATAAGATTAATTCTATAAAGTTTTTCGATCCCACGTAAAGCAACGGAGATATTTCGAATTTTCAAAATTCTCCCCCTCTAAACCCCACCCTGCTCCTGGCCCGATTTCATCCGTTATCGAACTTGATCTTTCTTTTTACATAAAACGACTAAATATCGAGTTTGGTAACGATCAAATAAAAATTGAGACCGCTAGAGCGGTAACAGACAAATATATATAAAGTCCGTCACGCAGGGGCTGCGTAAACTAAGCACATTTCCCACGTGAAGGTTTACAATAGAGAAATCCCCTAATAATAACAGTAGTAGGATGGTATCTCTAGACCTATTCACCAGAGAAGAATAGTTACCAAAACGGCCACCAGAGCTCTCGGCGGATAGTGCCGACAACACTCACAATACAAATGCAAATATCTCGGTTAATATTCAAGATACAGAATAAATGTATATAACACTATTTATAGTAAATTTAATTTGCAATAAAATTGATTCTATACACTTTTTCAATCCGATGCATAATAACGGAGATATTTCGAATTTTTAAAAATCCCCTCCTCTAAACCACCCCTCCCACTTGTCCGATTTCAGCCATTAACGAACTTGATCTTTCTTTTTACATAAAACGCTTAAAAATCAAGTTTGGTAACGATCAAACAAAAATTGCGACCGCTAGAGACATATATATATATATATACACATATATAGTTTTGAACGGACCTCAATTTCGTCATCTCCTAGGTAGGATCGATGGACATTTGAGGAAATTTTTCAAAACTCGTGTCATGAGTACGACCTCAATAGCTGATTTCCCTTAAGGGAAATCTGCTAATACACACATATATAATTTTAAACGCATCTCATTTTCGTCCTCTCTTGGGTAGGATCAATGGACATTTGAGGAAATTTTTCAAAACTCGCGTTATGAGTACGACCTCAATAGCTGATTTCCCTCAAGGGAAATCTGTTAAAAAGAAACAATTATTAGAAAAAACATGATATGAGAAGTAAGATGTGAACAAGAAAAATAATTTTCCATTCAATATAATTATAAGTATTATTGTCAATGCATACTTGTTAGGTGATATTCGTCAGTTTTTTTCCATTCTCTCTAGGTGGATTAGATGATTAGTTCTTTCGGTATATCTATCTTATTTTAAATTAAAAGTCAGTGGCAATTAATTAATTCTATAGCAAATGGCAACAACATTCCACAAATCTCAAATTCAATAAGGTTTTTAGAAATAGTCAATAGAGTTACAAGAACACCCTCTGAATAGCTATGATTTCGGTTTACTTTCCTCAAGGGTGAATGACACAAAATATGGTCCTTGGTCCAACCTGGTAAAAAATGAGTAATGATGGACGGCACCCCATAAGCCTTAGTAGGGCACATTGATTTTGGATTTATGAATTTATTTATTTTTAATATGCCATAAACATTATGTTCTATTAAATATAATTTACATGCCTAATCCATTGAGATCTGTTGAGAATGAATGAGACTTATTTATCGACAATTTAACAGGAATTATGATAGCTTCGATCTGAAATTCGGTATACATGTTCTGTAAAGCCTGGTTCGTTCCTGTACAGTTCTCATGTCCAGAAATGCATTTAAATAATTAAAATAAGTCAGTGAATAGTGAAGTTTTCAATAATCGCCTTGAGACATCTGGCGATAGATGATTTATTTTTTAGCAGATTTCCCTCAAGGGAAATCAGCTATTGAGGTTGTACTCATGATGCAATTTTCGAAATTTTTCTTCAAATGTCCTTCGGATCCTACTTAGTAGATGATGAAAATGAGGTCCGTTCAAAACTGTATATATATATATTTAGAGTAGAAGTGGGGGTTTTCTGAAGGCAGAAAACTGAAGAATGCAAATATCTCGGTTAATATTCAAGATAGAGAATACCTTTTGTATAACAATATTTATAGTATATGTAATTTGCAATAAAATTTACTCTATACAATTTTTTGATCGGACGTATAGTAACGGAGATGTTTCGAATTTTCGAAAATTCCCCTCTAAACCCCCCCCCCCTCTTTCTGGTCCGATTGCAGGGATTATGGAACTTGATGGGTATTTTTTCATAAAACGTTTAAATATCGAGTTTGGTAACGATCAAAGAAAAATTACGACCGCTAGAGTTGTTGCCTGGCAACAGACATATATATATATATATATATATATATATATATATATATATATCGGATCAGTGGGAGGAGGGGTATAGAGGGGAGGATTTTCGAAAAATCTCCGTTATTATAGGTCGAATTGAAAAATTGAATAGAATCAATCTTATGGCAATTATTATTATGGCATTATGCTTTATCTTGAATATTAACCGAGGTATTTGCATTGTTCAGTTTTCAGCCTTCAGCAAACCCTCACTTCTACTCATATTACATTAACAATACTCTGTTATGTAATAAACCACATTATTCGAAACTTAAATACCATAAATTGTTTTCAAGAGGCCTTTATTATACAAGATAAATGCAAATATCTTATGGTGACCGCCGCCCTCCCCCCTCTTAAGTACCTGGACTACTAAAATTTGATTGATTGAGATAAAAATTATTCTGATTCATTATAAATGACAGTACTAGATGTAAAAAATAGTTTTCAATAAAATTAATATATTATATTCTGATGTGTTTCAGTTATTGTTTTTCTTTCTGGTGTGCCGTTGGCAGGCCTGTTTGTTTACATTTGAGAAACTTCCCGTTGGGAGGGAAAAGATTTCTTATTAACGTTTGTATTTATTCACTTAATATTCACGGTGGTGTTATGTTAGCAGTTTGTAGGTTTATCTATTACAAAACTTCAGGAGGAAAATATGCTTAGTTTACGCAGCCCCTGCGTGACGGACTTTTTATTTTAACATAGACGTATATGAGTAAATTATACCATAATTACGTTAATATGAAATCAAATTAAGTGCTGATCACTAATCAGACCAATAAATGGGGCCTGTGAAGAAAAAAATATCAACCCAATTAAGCCTGTTTGGGAACTTTTACCAGAGTTCCTCACGTAGAAAACAATATATATTCTTTCAAAAAATGGTAACGAAACCAATTGAATTAGGCAATGTTCGGCATATTAATTTATCAGTTTCATTAAAACAGTAAAAGCTCTCATGGAAATATATACTTTATTAATTGCGTTGACTTCAGATGGAATATATAATCAGAATATATATAAATAGTTTATTTATATATATAAATAAATATAGAATATATATAAATAGTTAATTTACAGTATACAATTTATTTAATAGGAAATCTAAAGCACAAGAGTTAGATGCTCGATAACAGCATTCTTAGACTTTATTTTTTATTTATTTATTTATTGTGGAGCATTCGCTGCGAAGCGATATTGCTCATCAAAAAAAACAATGAATATAAACAAAATACAAAAATGAAAACAGTAACAAGAAAAAATTAAACAATACAATTAGAACAGGACAAACTAAGTTCGCAAACAAATAACAAAACACAACTAAATAACAGAACGCAACCAAATAACAAAACTCAGATAAATAAAAAACGCAACTAAATAACAGAACGTAACAAAATACAAAATGCAACCAAAGAGACAAAAAAAAAGTCCGTCAAGCAGGGGCTGCGTAAACTAAGTAGATTTCCCTCATGAAGTTTACTAATAGATAAATCTACGTACTGGTAACACAACACCACCATGAATAAATACAAACGGAAATAAGAAATGTTTCATCCAATTTCAATAGCCTGCCGACAGGAAGCGCTAGGTTAGAAATGTAAACAAACGGGTCTGTGCGCTTCACACCGGAAAGAAAAACAATTACTGAAATATATCAGAATATAACATTTTAATTTTATTGAGAATTATTTACTATATCTAGTACTGTAATTAATAATAAGTCAGAATAATTGTTATCTCAATCAATCAAATTTTAGTAGTCCAAAACCTTAAGCCGGGGGGGGGGGGGGGGTCACCGGAACATATTTGCATGTATCTCGTATAATAAAGGTCTCTTGAATACAATTTTTGGTATTTAAACTTCGAATAATGTGATTTATTATGTACCTGAGTATTGTTTATGTAACATGAGTAGAAGTGGGGGTTTGCTGATGGCTGAAAACTGAAAAATGCCAATATCTCGTGTAATAAATGTATATCTGAATATTTACAGTAAATGTAATTTGTAATAAGATTATTCTATACAATTTTTCGATCCGACGTATAGTAACGAGATATTTCTAATTTTCGAATCCCCCCCCCCTCCCACTGGTCCGATTTCAGCCGTTAACGAACTTGATCTTCCTTTTTACACAAAACGATTAAATACCGAGTTTGGTGACGATTAAATAAAAATTGCGACCGCTAGAGTGTTAACAGACATATATATATATAAAATTTTGAACGGATATCATTTTCGCCGTCTTCTGGGTTGGATCGATGGGCATTTGAAGAAAGTTTTTGAAAATCGCGTCATGAGTACGACCTCAATAGCTGATTTTCTTTAAGGGAAATCTGCTTAAACACGAATTGACAAATTAAAAAACAGAACATTGAATTCAAAAACAAAAAATCTTGTAAGGAAACTAGATAATTAGAAATATAAAGACCAATAAATTTACGGAAACAATTATATACTTTCAATGGTTAAAAATAAAAATAAAATAAAATAATTAAAAATTAGTATGTATTAATAAAAAGAACAGATTAAATTTTCTAATGTCTATAATATTTATAGTCATATGCTCTCACTTTCTCGTCACACATACAAACATACACACACACACACACACACACACACACACACACGCGCGCGCGCGCACACACACTCAACATACACACATACAGTTAAAAGAAGAAAAAATATTTCATTTAAGAAGGATTAAAAAGGATTTTAAAATGTAATTCTTCTAAATATGTGAGTAAATGTTAATGTCATGAAAATGTTGGAGTATTATGGGAGTGTGTGGGCTACCTTCAGTAAGTCGTGTAAGTCATGAGGGATCTTTAGATGGTCACGTATTTTGCAGGCTGTTAGTATGTGTTTTATTGTAAGTGGAGCATTACACTTTATGAAAACAGAGAAATTCCCACGAGTCAATTTAGTTATCAATTATTTATGCTTTGCACCCGTCGAGCCATTAATAATTGAACCGTTCGGTAGTTGTTCATGGTAGTTATATTTCCTTCACCTCACGAGCAGAAGTATCCTACTTGACCCTGCTAATGACTTGGCGCCCCTATAATAATATCTCAGAAAAAGTATTTATTTATTATTTGTTAACGTCCACTTGTTGCTACTATGGATAAAAAAATAAATACAGATTGATAACAACACTTAATCATCATACAGAACGAAAAATTATAATTGTTAATTTTATTATTGAATGATCTGTCAGTTGTTAAAGTGAATTAAAAAATGGAAAGTGTTCAATTAGTCAGTGGTTTGTGAAACTGCTATCTACAGTTGATTTATCGTAAAAAATGCCATACGAAGGGAAATATTAAGGAAAGGGTCTGTCCTAAATTATAACTATAGAATAAATACCATCGAGTTATTTTGTAAACAACTACTCTCTATAAAACAAAATTCCTATTGATTTGAACCTTACAATGTGCCCATTCACAAGCAGCAGAGTTGGCTTTCATAATGAACCATGACATTAAAATAAATTTTTAAACAAACCGTCCTAGACGGGTAGCACAGCTTGTCTAATTTAAAAATACAACAATAAAACATTAAAAATGTTTCCGACTAATAACTGACAAGAACTTACCCACGAACATATCAGAACTACTACACGACAACAGCCCATACATAACAAAAATTATGAAACACCTCAAAGACACGAACATTTACAACCAGATTTAACATTAAAAGTTCAAACACTAGACTAGAATAATATCCACTGGAGAATAAATAAATAGCCGTACTTTTACCTACCTCTATAGTTTTTTTAACCTTTTTTTTTTTTTGGTTTTTATAAGGTGGCTTTACCTATACTATTTCAATATTATAACAAGAAAATGTGTGAATCACTTAAATTGCGACACACCTAAATAAATAAATAATAATACTGTTTCCGAAGAGATATAAAAATTTTGCATTAAATAATTCATTCAATCTCATTAAACAATACAGGTGTCCTTCCTGTACAGTAATTCGCTTGTTATACCTGTGAAATAGGAAGTGGTGATTGGACGAATATAGAAGAATTTAAGCTCAGCTTTTACTCGCCAATGACGGTTTGAAAAAATAATAAAACTAAAAACTTAGTAAAAGCTAAAATAAAAGTATAGTTAACGCAGCTCCTACATGGCGGACTTTTAATAATTGAAATCTCACCTGGAGTGGGGATTTAAAGACGTCCTAGAACACACAAAATCAATCATGTTATTATACGTCCGATGGTGATTATTTAACCGACCTTGTTGAAAATTTAATATTCTACAATTGTTGTTCAGTAAATTATTTCTCTGCCGCTGTTCTGTACGGAGTTAATTGTAGTTTTTAGGTCTTCAGTTTTCAATTAACCATCTATCTACTTATCTATTTTCACGTAAGACAACAGTATCAATAAACATCTCATGCAAATCTTAAATTTCAAGTCCTGTTTGCAGAAGCTCTTTATTACGGAGGAATTAGGGATAAAGGCATAACCGTGGCAATGCAGCACGTTTGTTCATTTAAGCAGCATGTGCGAGACGACCTTTTTTTTATTTTGTTTCACATGTAATAATTATTTAGCATTTTAGGTTAACATAGAAAAACTAAGTTCTATAAATAACTTAGTAAGAATGGCCAATTGTTTGATAAAACCAGAAACCTCATCATTTAAAATTGTCCCATCATCATATACAGGGAGCATTTTAAGATTTCAGCCTTTGGTATGTAAAATAGATAACCGACAAGTTTAGTGTCGATTGGGTTATTTTCTATAAAACTCAATTACGCTACTGTGTTTAGCATAGCATAGCTATTTTTATACACTTTTTGTCCAGGAACATTTTATCTTGCACCGGCCAACCATAAAAATAATCGAGATCAGTCCATTCTACCACGAGTGTCTTAATGAATAAATCTTAATGGTTAAACCTTGAGTGGCATAAAGTTCGACTTAAGCCTGGGCAAAAGGATTTTTTTTATTATTTATTTCGAGACAAACTGATTAAATAAAATCTTAGTTCCACCCTTACTAGAAAAGGGTGGTAACGCATAGATAACCCATCCAATAAGCCACAGAAATAAAAAGTGGACTAACATAAATAAAAAAATGACATAAAGTAAAAATTTTAATTCATTGCGTAGATAGCCAGAAAGCAGAAAACCTCGTCAAAAACATAGCTAATCATAAACTCGTATTATTACAACTACTCATCAAGGTGAAAGTGTATTTTAGTTCCACCCATTGTGGCGCACGATGACGACGGAGGCCATTTTGTTTTTCTAACTTTATCTTTTTAACACTTTAAAATTTCCAAAATACACCATCGGTGGTTAAAACCGAGGGTGGGGATTTTGTTGTTCTAACTTTATATTTTTTAACACTAAAATTTCCAAAATATACCATCGGTGGTTTTAAGCGAGGGCGGGGATTATAACAAAACAAGATGGCGGCGTAGGGGGGAGGGACTAAACTGCACTTTAGCCCTCATCAATCCTAGGCATGGTTTAAAATGCGACGATATAGTGTACATACCCAATATCTCGGACAAGCTCTTTATATTGTTGCGCCCAAAGAAAATTTCCCAATATTTAATCTTCTGTTTCCTTGAAGAATGGATTTCATATATCTACTCTAAAACTGATATCCCTGGATAGTTTTCAAAGGTAGGTCAAAGACAATCCCCAATATTGTTGATTAATAACAACTAAATATGTACTTCTGTCAGCTGCACTGTTAAGCCACTCAATGGGCATTTTTGAAATCTTGCAATCCACTTTTCTGAAATAGGTCTGCGATAAATGATAATACTTTATTTTGAACAATCGCCCCTGTACCTCTTTCTGCCTTTTGGCAACCAGAATGTTTGGATGTGTGTGGGGCTCATTTGCTGTCTCTAAAATATGTTTCTTAGTATTATGGTTAAAGTAGAATGTAACATCGAAGAGAAAAATTCGATCATGGACGTCTGTCCGCAGAATTAAATACCAGTAATGTATAATACCATTTTCAGCCGTACAATGATGACCTCATGAAAAAAACTTTGCACAGATTGCGTTACAGACTCAGAATTTACCGTGAAGAGAAAAAGGATAAGGATGATGGGACATATTGTATTGAAACATTACCTACTTCAAGACTTTCTGAAAAGCCAATGAAATTTCGAACAGGGAGTGAATACACCGGCGATTGGTGTGGAGGCATGGATGGTTCTGGAATATATCATCTACCTGATGGTAAAACATTTTTCCTCCGATTTTGCATTTTTTGATCGGGGTGTGAGACTGACGGTAGTACTATCAATATTCTATTAATTTCCTATAAAATAAAACAATACTACGTGGGGATTTTGACCATGCGTTGTACTACCCACTCGACTATTGAATTAATCCTATTCCCAGGAATTTTTTTTTGTTAAAAGGATGTTGCCGTACTGTATATATTAATCATGCCAGAGTCCACATCCTCCATCTAGACAAGCTGTGTTTGCAATGATAATAAGTGCATAGCGGGAATAAATCAGCTGATTATCAATCACTCAATTATTCCTGAGCTGATAATGTCATATGTGAAATTACTATTACGGAGAAAGCAGTTGATAATTCAATGACATATTACAATTAATTAATAGAATAAAACTAAATCATTTTCTAATGAATACAATATTGAAAAACCGGCACTCTAAAACCTGTGAATAACCCATCCTAATTAGCCTTAGTAGCACAAAGTGGACTATAATAAATAACATGTAGAGCTCCCGAATAAAGCTTCAAACAATTAAATGAAGTGTGAGAAGTTAGAGGGTTTTATCGTAATGAGTCATTATCAATTAAGAGTTTAACGAGTACCTACTTTATGTTGGTTTAAATAGGACCCGCCATTTTTTTTTGTTGAATTTTGCTATGAATAGGGTCGAGCAGGTTTTCATTACAATACTTTTTATAAGTAAAAAATTGTGTTTATGACAAATTACTCTATTCACCTGTCAGTATTTTTTTAATTATACGAGATACATGCAAATATATTCTGGTAACCCCCCCCCTGTCTTAATTCCTTGGACTACTAAAATTTGATTCATTGAGATACAAATTATTCTGATTCATTATAAATTACAGTATTATATGTAGTAAATAGTTTTCAATAAAATTAATAAATTATATTCTGATATAATTCAGTAATTATTTTTCTTTCTGGTGAGAGGTTAGCAGGTTGTTTGTTTACATTCAAAACGCTTCCCGTTGGGAGGGAAAATATTTCTTATTACCGCTTGTATATATTCACTTAACATTCATGGTTGTGTTGTGATACCAGTATGTAGATTTATCTGTTGTTAAACTTCACGAGGGAAATCTGCTTAGTTTGCCCAGCCCTTGCTTGAAGGACATTTATTTTGTAGTAAGATATCATCAAGCTGTCACATTTTTTAGAGTAACAGCATTGAGAATTGTTTCCTTATTTTTTTTTTAATAATTTGTATTTTTTTCAATTTCGTAAACAAAAATAAATCAAGATACACATTGTGTAGTCCTATATGATAGCAAAGTGGAGTAAATATTTCAATTTTGATATTCGACTCTGAACCAAGTTATGAATGTTTGAAAATGGGGTATGGAAACAGATCATCTTCCCCCCAAATTATATAAAAAGTAATTAGTATCAAATATGTTAAATTTTCAAAGTTTGAAAAATGACTGTAAAATGTTGAAGTAGGGTACTTATTTATTTTAATACATAAAATAAGCATAGTTAGCATGTATTTTACTACGGTTATGTTGGAGGCGCCGAGGGGGACTGGTAACCTTGTATTTCATCATGTACTATATATGTGAAATTTTCTGCAATCAGCCAAAGCAATATGTTTTAGAAAGTTTTTTGTTTCTTCAAAAACCAAATTGGATTTTTTGAAATATAATGATGGCTTTCGATATTTTTTAACTTTTCAATTAGAGATTCAAAGTACTCTTCCTTTTTATTCTGATATCAGAGTAACGATTTCAGTCGTCCCCATTATCTGGCATCTCCTCTTCAGATTCTTTAAACATTTCAAGAACAGATTCTTTTCAAGGAAATATAATGTAACGGTACCGTCTGAAAGTAATTTAAACAACATTTTATTGTAGCCAGTCAATGTTGACACAGTAACTTATTTTTATACGGCTGCAAGTTATTAGATTAAATGACAGAAAGAATCACATTTTCCCCACATAGGTTTACCATATGAGATTAACTCACATGTCAGATTAACTCATATATATATATATATATATATATATATATATATATATATATAATTTTGAACGGACCTCATTTTTGTCATACCCTGGGTAGGATCGATTGACATTTGAAGAAATTTTTCGAATATCACGTCATGAGTACAACCTCAATAGCTCATTTCCCTTATGGGAAATCTCCTAAAAGTTACAGGAGAGAATAATATATACATATATATATATATATATATATATATATATATATATATTTAATATGGGCGATATACGTAGTGTCTGATTGCAGGTACAGTCTACACGGGCAGATTGGTTAATGGTTTATTTGCCGGTAACGGAATGCTTATGTTTCCAAATGGTGGTGTAATGAAAGGATATTGGATTCAGGGAGTACTTTATAATCCTGTTTACATATTTCAGGATGGTCTAATTTATAAGCCTAAGAATTGGAAGTATTGTAGAATGCCAGACAGGAGGTACTATTGTATTTGATATGTAAACATTTTAAATACTTATATACTCATTTTTATTTTTCGTTATCTTGTTTTTGGACTAATAATAAATAACATTAGGCTATGAATAAAAAAAATATTACACAACAATTATAGTGCATCAATAGTTTAACAAAATTGGCTCTAAATGACTGTGCGTTGGTAAGACACACTAGTGATCTCATCTTACTGCCCATTCTGATTGAAATATAGAAAATACGAATTACCCTCTCAATATTTGAGTTACGAAAAAATGTTGGTTTATAATCTTTTACAATCCAAATCACAATTACGGAGGTATTTTGAATTTTGAACCCCCCTCCCTCTAACCCCCCCCCCCCACATTCCGGGCCAATTTCAGCCATTAACGAATTTGAACTTTAGTGTTGAATTAAACAGTTAAATATCAGATTATGATATAAATGAAATGAACATTTTCAAGTAAAGACCATAAAATCTTAATTGATGACGTCATCACACAATGTATTTGCATCTATCTCACAATGAAAGCATTCAACGCAAGCAATATTTGGTATTTAGGCTTTTCATGATGTAATAGCTTATTGTTAATATGGCATGAGCAGGAGTGGGAGTTCACTAAAGGCTGGAAATTAAAAAAAATTCAAATATTTCGGTTAATATTCAAGTTAGAGAACAAAAATGTTCATTTTTTCCATTGGACATAAAATAACGAAGATATTTTGAATATTCGAAATTTCCCTTCTAAACCCCCCTCCCTTCCCACTAGTCCGATTTCAGTCTTTTACGAACTTGCTCTTTAGCTTTACATAAAATGTTTAACGATCGGAGTTCGGTGACAATCAAATATTACGGCCACTAAAGTATTAACAAAAAGATGAATAATTATGTAGGTATATGTATATAATGTTGATATCAAATATATTTGCATAGAACGTTGAATAAAATAAAAAAAAAAGTTTCCTGTATAGAAAAATCGATAACATGTTATGAAATAATAAAATATGCCATTCTATTGCTAGTCTTAAAAATGTGTACATGATAGTGGGAGAAAACGGATTTTTGAAGAACCACAACCAAGATTAGGTTTAACTCAAAAATAACGAAATTTGCAGAAAGATAATTAAATGACCAGATGTAAATATAAATTGGAATTTAAGCTTAAAATCGTTAATAACAAAGTAACTTGAGTAGACTGAAAAAGCAAAAATAGAAATAACTCCATTAATATCCGATTTACAGAAAAATGCATAGAATAACAACTAATGAACACTACTGTATAAACAAGATTGGCTGTAAAACATTTTTCAATACAAAATACGGGAAATATTTAGGAGTTACCCTCCCCCCCTCTGTGAACCCCCACTTCTGGTTCGATTTTGGACTATACTAATTTAATCTTTAGTTTTTCATTACAGTTCTTATGTATTTGTCATTATTCAAAGGATATTGAAAGTTATGAATTTATATTTTTATTTTACAAAGTGAAGAAAATTTAATATTCATTTTGTATGCTAATAGGACCTATAACATTGCTTCAGTTTTATTATTTAAGAATCTCTTTGAGTACATTATACTTATATGATGCTAGATTACTATAAAAAATATTGCATAATTTCCATGCAGCCATTCAAAAGTTTCATGTATGAAAGAGACAATAATGTGATTTTACAGGAGGGCTTCTTGAAGTTTACCATTCCTCTTGATGATGTAGCTAAGAATATCCAACAGTCGTTACTTCACAACATTATTCAGTAAAGTTATACCTCTCTGGTACTCCTTCTTAGAAGTACCCTTGATAAAAAATATAAAACTCTAAAATTTTCTTATGATTTGGGAAAAAAATAAATAAGAACTGATATACAAATATTCGAAGTTGGGGTTCAAAAAATGTATTTATTAATGTCTTGTGTTACTACTGCAAATCTGCTTGGATTATCTAAAGTTTAACATCCTTTTTTTAGTCAGGGTGAGATCAAGCACTTTATTTAGTAAGTTGTAACTAAATAAATTCTTAATTCTCTTGTGGATTCGCTTTCTGCATTGGTTGGTGTAAATACCACCACCAGTAACTAATTGAAAAAGAAAATGTATAAGGATGGCGATTATTTTTCCATTTACATAAAGTATTCAAGATCTAAATGAGTCTTCAAACAATGAAGTTTTGAGCTTTGAAAGATCTCTTTACAAACCACAGGAGCATATGAAGCTGTGGAAATTTTCAATTGGGCCAAATATCGAAATTCAAGGTCCTTTGAGAATTAGTAATTGGCCCAGGGAACTCAAGCATACAAGTTAAGGAGAGGATAGTAGGTGAAAATATTTATCATTCAGAGTACAAATGTAAAATTAATTCCAAGGAAGCAAGAAACAGGGAAGTGTTTCTAAAGAATTCAGAAGAGCTCCTCGAAATGATTTCTATTAAAAAATATATTTATAAGCACAACAAATATTTATGCTCTTTCCCTAATCTGAGTTTTGTTAAAATTATCTTAAAAAAATTGTGAAGCCCTGTAGTTTTTTAAAAATAAAAATATAAAAATGATTTTTTGCATGTTTTCAACTTTCTCTGTCCCCGATAGAACTTGTAAGTTTCTTCAAATGCCCTTCAATCCTACTTCAAAAATGTGCCTGTTAACATACTAGTTCCTGTAATTTAATTCATGTAATTGATAAATAAGTCACACTTAACATTTTGAAAAGTACATAGATAAAAACAATTACATCAAAGATAACATTAGAAGAAATAATTTATTAATTACAAATATAATAATGACACAAATTAGGACTCACCAAAAATATATGATTTGCTGCATATGTTTTGTCTTCCTGGCTATTTCCATTGCCTAAAATCAAATCTAAACAAAGTGTAACTCTTCATTACTAAGGAAAAGATAAATTTAATATAACTATAATAACCAGCCTTAACAAAATGTGGTAATTAATCAGCAATTGGCTGTAACCATGCATCTGTTGAGCATAAAGTTGTAATGAAATTGTCATTGCATAACATAAACCCATTATAAATGACCATATATTTTTTATTGTGAGTATTCCCAGCACAGAGCACATTAAGATTATTATGTATGAATGCTTAAATGTATTGTTTTCACCTTTAAATAAGAATTATATCCAATTTGGAGTGAAGTCACCATGTGCTCTAGCATTTTCATAGATAACGTTGATGGATTTTGATAATAACATTCACAGCTCTTAACGTCGGTGCACTAAGTAATAATGCAGATGAATTTCGATAATCAATTCCTGTTAAATGCACTTTTTGAGCGTATTTCGATCGGCAGTTCAAAGTTCACCGCTGGGCTAGGCCCTATATAAGGACCTCCTCGTGACGTATTAAAATCAGTCATATTCGGCATCCTCTGGAGGGGAGACCGTTGTTGGCGAGCCACCGCTAATCCTTTTGCCAGATCCGACCTGCCTGACCAGCCTACTGCCTGTTCTACCTCTCACAGCTATGTCAGAACTTCTATTAAACAGCTAAGTGTTTTAATTGTAATATAGTCTAAGTATAATTAAGTGACCCCCATTGTATTTTCAAAGGTCCCTCTTCATTTTAATTATAAATAAATTTATATATTTGAATTTTGACTTGAGTCGATTGTTGGTGGCCCTTCCTAAATTCTTGTTAGTGGTTTGGTTGTGGGATTTTTCATATATTTCAGCTTCCACTGCTTATCGCTGCTCCCAGATCGCAACAAAGTTATCCGTATTGTCAAAGAAAATGTATATCACATCCTTTAGGGCATAACCAAGTGCTTCATTATTAAAAATACTCTGAACCTATCTCCAAAACAATAGCAATGCATCTAATGTGTCATGCCCTAGAGAGTAAATAATCTTTCTCCGCTTGTAAAACAACAAAAAATCAAATGATCTAACATTGATACATTTTTGCAAATTAAACTATTATCTTCGTTTAATTATTTATTTTAACAGTAACAAAATAAATATAAAAGTTTTCTTTTCAATACTGAATAATAAATATCATTAAAATCATGTAAAATGAATTATTCTAAATCCGCTAAGTAAATTATTTTTTATTTTTTTAGATATCATTCAGAAATAGTTGATGGCTTAAAACCATCAGGAAACATACAATATGCTAGTGACCACCCAGCTAGAGCTATTCCTCCTGGTCATTATGAACTTGTAGAAGGATTCTATAATCCTATTTCAAAAGAAGTAATTCATCCGCTAACAGGAAATGTAATGAGGTATGTATATTTATTATTTTTGTTTCAAAAAGCATGATTGAATTTGTGTATGTGCAGGTTCTTTTGGGCATTTGGTTTGTTGTTCTTATCACAAGGTAAATAGCTTTAATCTTCTTAAGTAGTGAGTCAAAGAAATCATGAATTTATTGTTAATTATAACCAGTGCTTTATAGATCTCTGTCTCAGGTATGCAACTATAGAACAAACTGTTTAATATAATCAATACATTAAGTATTATTTTAAGAGTAAGGATTTGTTTAAGAGTCTGTTAAAACCAGTTGTGTATTCATATAGATGCCAATGTCTATGGCATAACATGACAATAGGGCTCTAGTGGCCATAGCAAAATGCAAGAGGCATTAATTAAACCACAATACGTTTTGATATCCCTGAGTGTTCTTCACTTTTGATCTGTACTCATGGCCTCCTGGGGGTCAATCAAACAAGGAGGGACTTACCTCCCTCACTACCATGGACACCTACTCATTCACCTTTAGTTACTGGCTTCTCTGTTTTCTCAATGCACTACCAAGCTTCCTGCTGTCCTGCACTACCAAGCATGCCCTGAACTTCTTGAGAAATGATTATGCTCGTTGCATCCTTCAGCAAATGCTATGTAATTTAGGGGAAGAGGGTTAAGAATCTGTCCGAGATGGTATTGCATCTATGTTAAACTTAAGACCATAACCCAATCAGTCTGCCAAGACAGTCTACTTGAGGGGCCATAGAAGCATCACTTCAGAATAGACCTGAATCTACGAGTCCAAAGAAAAAAGGGGTATCCTACTTCGAAATACTCCCCAACTGCCAACTTCAAAATTGGCTACAACCCCAACATAGATCCCAGTTGCTATCCAATGTAGTGACAAATAGAAGAATGAATACTGATAACCAGTAAACAGTAATAGTATGACTGAGAGAATAGTAAGACTGTGGAGTTTTTCTTCACATGACGTCTACACCCGCCAGGTGAAGGTCAATCAGCTTAGGTATAAATCTGAACGAGGCCGGTCTTTGTCTTAGGAGTAGTTCTTGGAACCATTAACGAATGTGTGTCTGATGCCCTAATAACTACTGATGACTAATAATAACTTTCAATAAGATGTACTCTGTTGGCAGTCCTGAGCTCACCTCTTTAAGCTCTGAAGAAAAATTATCAAGGGGAAACCCCAAGGTGGGATGGCACTCTTTACTCCTGTGTGATAAGTCGCAACTCAAATGGTGGTTAACCCAGAAAATAGTACCCCTTGTTCAAGGCCAGCAATATTCATCACAACCAAAGCAGATGCTAAAACCGCCTACAGCAGTGAATTATAGGGAAATTAGGCAAAATGTTCATTTAGTATAATAAGTAAAAAATAAAATTTGCTTCCAGATTGCATGAGTGAAAGAAATTGTTTATTTAAGGAAAGAGAAGTTAGGATAACAGGGGAAAGATAGAGTTAGTCAGTGAGCTTACAAATTTGGTGACTCGAGCCACAGTGACTACAGTTAGTACATAAAAATAAGTGAGATATGAGAGACAATAATTCCTGCACTCATTGGCTAAAACTAACTACTACAATACTGTTTCTTCTAAAGTAATTGGAAGAAAAAGAGTACACAACAACAGTTTAATTTTTAAAAAAAGTTATTTTATTATTATAGTTATTTTTTTACAGAATTGCAAGTAGAAATGAGCAAAACTGGATACTCAAAAATTGTAGAAGAGAATGGGAAATTCCTGTACCATTCAATCCATACATTTATGAAAACTGGTTTCCAAAAATAAATGAGGGTAGGCACAAATATGTTTCAAGAAAATCATTATGGGATATTGCAATGAATCTAACAAAAGAAAGAACTGGCTTGAAACATAGGATTTATAAAATGACTAAAAAGAAGCCATCCCTATTAAAGGAAGATCCTCAGAATCTTATAGAAATTGGATCACAGATGGACAGGAGAAACTTAGATGCTAAATGGAATAAAACTAAAGCAAAAAATTAATTTCTTGATAAAGATTGGAAACTGGGTTGTTGGAATAAAAGAAATATACAATTGATATAAAATACTATTAAGTTAACTGTAAATGTATATTTTAATTAAAAAATAAGCCAATAAATCTCAGTTTAAGATAATCTATATAAATTCCAATGTTTTAGCTTGTTTTCTTTAGAAAACGTAGCTATTGAGGTTGCTCACATGACAAAATTCTTTCAAACCTTCGCAAATCATAGAGAAGAAGAATTATTAGCTTAGGAAATTAACAGAAATTGAAATAAATGATAAAGTTGGTGAGGTAGGGAATCAATCAGCAGGCAGTATCAGTGTTCAAGAAATAAAACAAAATGTAATGCCGTTTCTCCAGACTACTTCAAAACTACTAATTTAATTCTAATTTATAAATATTTTAGCAAAAAAGAATTCATTAATTACCAAAGTTAATCTGTTGTCTAATCTCTTTGAAAAGCAACTAAATCAATGATTTTTATGGACATAAAACGTTGTGTAAATAATAGTATTATATATAGATGAAAGAGGATATCTAATGTTTGAAAGAAATATCCAGATAATTAATCTTTAAAAATAAAAAATCTCTTTATTTATTGAAAAATATGTTCATATAAAATTGCCTTAAATTCTAAATTGCCATCAAGGCCATTCTAAACATTTTTGACGGAAATAGTTTACAGTTTCTGTTGCTCCTATCTGATTAATTTTCACTCTCTGGAAAACATATTACAAACTACAGTAAAGTGAATACTGTTTATGGAATTGCCTTTATCAAAACAAGATAAAAAAAATATTAAACAAAGTTTGAATAAATGAATTATTCATTACATGAATGATTAGCTTTTAGCTTGTTCACTTCCATATTGTACTTCTCAAATTCTTTTGTTACGCTGTAAGCTGCTTCTTCCCATCTGTGGAACAGAACAATTATTTCGAAAAATATAATTCAACTAAGCCATGCACTAACATAAACTACTATTGTTTTCATTTAAATGCCAACATTTCACTAATAAAACATAAATTTAATTATATTAACTGCTGTCTATCAAAGGTAAGTAATGAAAACATTTTTATTTCTATCATTTATGCAACGCTATAATCAATCAAGATTATATTGTTTTGTTCATTTTATTTTATAACACAATAATATGTAATTTGACTTTAAGGTTTTAAACAACTTTTAATGATGTTAATTTTAAAAAAATTTCGGTACCTGAAGAAATCCTAATGAGGGCACCTAACATGTAGGGTATAACTAAGAAATTCAAATAAAGCTATTTATTTTGATATAGATCAGCCCTTGTTATACAATTAAAAAAATTAAATTATAAGAGTCATTGGTAACTATGCATAAAGTAGACTTGATGCCAAGTAAGCTGTCAATAAGGTTTTACATTCCATGAATGTGTTAGTCATGTGAAAAGTTACATTCATTTACAATAACCTCAATAATATTTATTTCTCAAATCACTCTTTCTCATTGCTTAAAACACTTTATAATTGCAGTACTTACTCTTTTGCTAGAAGTCTGTACTTGTCAAGATACATTTTCATTTCCAAGCAGTTTTCACACTGTGCTGACTCCTTTTGTCTAAAATCACAACAGAAGAGCCAAATTAGTACTAAATTAAGAGCCAAATACCTAAGAAGTGATTATTAACATATCTATGGAAAACCATCCATCACCATTTTAAAACTGTCTGGGTTTAGATTAACAATTCTTTTGAAATATTATTCAGTAAAAGGTATAATTTTAATCCAATCATTATAAGCTTCCATTCTGGACATGTTTCGAAGCACTAAAAAGAGGGATCAGTAGTTCCACTTATATTTATATTTACTTTTACAGCAATATTTCATTACTACCCTAATCATTTAATTAAAATTTTACATATATACTTTAGGGCATTCATAGACATATTATGAATCAAAGAAAAAAAAAAACGCAGCTTGGATATGTCTTACTCTAAAAAAAAAATGTAAGTTTACACTTTTTATCCATATACTTTGAGTGTAAATAAATTTTAACTTAAAAAAGAAGAGGAAATTCAATGATTTCAAACAATTATAATTTAAGAACTGTGTATTTAAAAAAAAAAAAGAAAATAATATAGTGTGAAGTAGTGGGGCACTACTATCACTATAATAAGTTTACTTGCATAAAGTGATTGTAATAAATATGAGCTGAATCTTAAAACAAGGACTAGCATTACACAAAAACACAGGTGAATGCACATACACACAACAAGCTCACTCTATTTCTATTATCACTACTTAATTACCTCAGTTCCAATAAACTGTGTTCAAGTTCAGTTTGCAGAGATAAAATATTTTTTCTAAGAGTTTCTCTTTCTTCATTCCATTGAGTCATTTCATTCTGTCTTCTTTATATAGTTAAAAAAAAAAAAGTCAATTTTAAATTGTTTAGTAGAAAAATTACAAGTAATATATTTCATAAACCACTTTACCTGCTTCTTATATCTTGTAATTCCTGATTTAATGAATTACATTTTAAGGTAGCCTCTTGTAATTTCAAATTATATTCTGACTTTAAGCTTTCACATTCAAGACTTAAGTGATTTTTTTCCTAAAACATTTTAGAATTACAGATATTTTTATTTTCAATAAATAAAATTAAATTTCGATCCATGAACCTAAAGCTAATCAGGTGAGAGTTATTAATAGGTTACCATACTTTTCTGGCCAGGACGGGACAAGGGATTTTATTTAATAAATCCTTCACTAAATACATTGTTTTTGAATAACAGATGTTGTGATATCCTGAAGTTTCTCTAGTGAGAAAATGTTTTGAAGATGAGAAGTGTACTAAAGCTTAATTAGAAAGTATTTTTCTTATGTAGTATATAAGTGAAAGAGTTTGTCACACGGGCTGTGTAAACTTATGACTTGGAATGACCCTTTACCCTTTTAGAAATCAGATTTGACATTTATGCTGGATGTAATAGCTTCAAGTGAAAATCAAAGAGGCATTAAGACACAAAAATACTTCTAAAACAATTAATAGTCATAAGATAAAAGCCTCTCCCTTAGGAGGTATAATAAGGAGTCCATCCTAATTGTCATTGTTTTCCGATCGTCCTCTTCCACTATTCTCGATCTCTCGCCACTCTCCACCAATTGTTGCCAACAACTGCAGTAAGCTCGTCCCTCCATCTCAGGCACTGTCTTCCTCTATTCCTGATCATGTCCTTTGGGATCCATTCTGTGCAGACCTTCGCCCATCGCTTGTCATTCATTCTTGCCAGATGACCTGCCCAGCCTCACTTCAATCGGTGTGCTTCAACTCTGAGGTTCTTCACCAGCACTCTTTTTAAAATATCCACATTCCTCTCCCTGTCCCTCTTTTTAACTCCTAGTATACTCCTGAGCATAGCCATCTGTGTCGAGTTCAACTTGGAATCTGCTCTGGCTGTAAGCGCCCAGGTCTGGGCTCCGTAGAGTATGGAAGGATAAACACACATGCTGAGCACCTTGCTTTTCAACTTGTCACTGAGCGAGCCTTTGAAGATCTTGAGTGACCAGTACTTAGACCATCCTATTTTGATTCTTCTCTGAAGCTCGTTTTCCATTCTTCCTTTAAAAGACAACACTGTCCGAGGTAGATGTATTCCTTTACATCCTCAAATTACTTCCCTTCAATTACAACTGCTGGTTTTTCTGCGTTTGTCATAATACAGGTTTTTTGGTGGTTAACTCTCAGGCCATATTTTGTGCTAACCTTCATAAGTTCTGTGAGCATTTTTAGTAGGTCTGCTGTATTATCCGCAAACAGGCATAAGTCATCTGCGAACCGGAGGTTGTTGAGGAAGCTACCGTTGATCACTAGGCCTAACTCTGTCCAGTTCAATTCATTGAAAATTTTGTCCAGGACGCAGTTGAATAGGATTGGAGATAGAGGGAAACCTTGTTTTACACTCCTGCCAAATTTGAAAGTACGGCCTGGCCTCTTTTATCTAAAGACACGAATCCCACTGAGTCTTGGTACATTTCTTTTATTATGCCTATATAGAGGGAGTCAACTCCACTTTCTGCGAGAGCTTGCCAGATATATTCTCTTTTGATTGAGTCAAAGGCCTTTTCATAATCCACAAAACAAAAATAAGCGTTCTTTTGGTATTCGGAACATTTTTCAATTATTTGGTTGAGGCTCTTTAAATGGTTCATGGTGCTATACTTTGGCCGAAAACCTGCTTGTTCTTCATTGTGATCTGCATAGATGGATTTTATTATCCTCTCTCTCAGTATATTACAGAATAGTTTATATAGACACTGTGTGAGGGAGATAGGGCGATAGTTTCCAATGCTCTTTCTGCTGCCCTTTTTAAATAAAATAATCAATTTACTTTCTTTCCAGTCTTGAGGAATTTGACCTTTTTCCAATATTTTATTAAATAGAAGGGTCAGGGGTTCAATCAGTACATCTTTCCCCATCAGGATTAGCTCATTAGGAATGCCATCAAATCCTGCAGCTTTTTTCCATTTCAGTTTCCTTATGGCTTTTCCAACTTCTTCTTTCATAATGCTGAGGTCTTTCATTTTCCTATTACTTTTGCTTTCTCCCTCAATTTCTCTGTCAGGTTCTGCCACTGTGTTGTTTTCAGCCTCTTTGTCACAGTAAAATTTTTCATAATATTGTGTCACTGCTTCTACAATTTCTTCTCTCTTGGTAACTTCTCTTCCAGATGAAGACTTAGTGCTGCTTATATATGATTTATTTATATTTCCTATTTTTCTAAAAATTTCTTTAGTTGAACCATTTGTATCCAAGCATTCATTTATAACCTTCTCCTCGTATATCTTAATATCATGCTTGATCTTTTTCCGGGCTAGTTTTCTGAGTTCCACATGTTGGATTTTCTGCTGGGGGGTTTTGTTTATGATTCTATTTAACTGTTCTCTATGTTCAATAATTTCCTTCCTTGGTCTCATCTGACAGTTTGCAACTTCTTTTGGGTAAATTTATTTCTTTTTTGGAAACTTGTTGTAGCTCCTTGGCTGTTTTGATGTTTTCCAGAATTTTTGAGTATATCCTTTCAACCTCATTTCCTTCCTTTAAGTCAATTTTGGCAAACAAATTCTTGAAATTTTCTTCGAACTTTGGCGGTATACCTTTAGATCTATCTACTAGCGCGATTTCGAATAAAAAAACGTCTTTTCGGGATAATCATGTGAAAATTCCTGACAGGGCCAACACCCTTCACTGACTTTTTATTGGGGTTAAGAATATAGTCTATTTCGTGAGTTTCATAATTAGGGCTCCTCCAAGTCCACTTTTTTCCCCAAGGCAGTTTATGGAAGCTATTAAGCAACTTCAATTGATTCCTAAGGGCGAACTCCAATAATAGCTCTCCTCGTGAATTTCTAGGTCCTTTCCCATATTTTCCAACGGCTTCGCCATCTTCCAGTTTTCTCCTGCTGACCTTCGCATTGAAATCACCTAACACGGTGCAAAATCTTCTGTTTTTATTTCCTGCTAGAACGGTTTCCAGTTCCTCATAAAAATCAGTTATCTCATCCTCCGTGCTTGCAGAGGTTGGGGCATGAACCTGAATGAAAGTGTGAAGGGTTCCCCTGAGTTTGATACTTAACTTGGCTATTCTAGGAGATATGCTTTGAAACTCCCTAATCTTTTATTAACAATGAATCCTGTTCCATAGTTTCCATTGACAGCGGCGCTATGAGCTAACAAGTTACCTCTTGATGTCTCCCCAATAAATTCGAAATTGCACTTTATTTCTGCTAGACTTATTATATCCCATTCTATCTTGTCAAGGGCCTCTTCTAATTCCGCCTGATCCCGTAGTGTTCTTCCATTTAGAGTTCCAATTCTTGCCAATTTTCCTTTCTTTATTTGCAATATGGTTTGTTTCTTTTCCTTCTCTTGTTTCTTGTTGTTAGCTCTCTGAGGACTCACTCCCACCTGAGAGTCTGGAATATTTCCAGCTGTTTGTGTATTTAAAATTTCACCTTTGTCTTTTGAGTTTGAACTGTCTTCTTCTCGACCTTTCTGTTTTTTTTTTTCAAAATATCTGTCAAGGCTACTAGGTCTCATTTTTAGTTTCTCAAAACTTTCCGCTCTCTTTCTAAACGTCCTTTTAGGTGATTCCTCCTCCTCACTTCTCTGTCTTTTTACAGCTCTACTTTCTCTTTCCTCTCGCAGTTCATCCAAAGAAAACAGTTTCCCATCCACTAGAAGTTTGTCATGTCTAATAGTTACTTGCTGTCCTTTCTTTTTCTTTTCAATGAAAAACGGAAAAAGCTCAGCTCTAATTTTCCTAATTTCTTTGGTACGAGTATGATCGTCATGTTCATAATTTTTATCTTCCAGCAAGCTCCTCTTCTTTTTCAGTAGATCGTTTTTCACTAACAATGATGAGAGCGTTACACAGGTCATTTTTGTATTTGGAGTAGATCTGATATCAAGAATATCATAAGTTCTTACTTCACTAATAAGAAACATAAAGATTTTTTCTATTTCTTTCCTTTTTTCAGAGTTATTTGGAGAATTACTTTATTAACATTGTTAAATACTTAACATTTTTTTGACCCAAAACATAACATCCTTTTTGAAACTCTATTCTCCCTATTTAGGTATAAATCTGATCTTGTTTAGTTTTATATGTGACTTTAAATACAGTGTTTTGTAATTCAGTGTACAGTGCCAACAGAGAAATAAATATATATATATATATATATATATATATATATATACACACATATATATAATTCAGTGTTGGAAAAGGGCTGTAGGATTAAGTGTAAGTAAGCGAAATATTTAAAAAAAAAGCTTGTAATTTTTTAGTGCATACCAATCTTACACAGGGGATTCTTCTGACATCCTTATATCTTGCACAATGCAGTACATTTCAGAATTTGAACCTTTTCTCTGTTGTAAATTTTCATTATTCCTAAATTTGTTTTTTTTGTTGTTTTTTTCATCTCCACAATCTAGTACCAAGTTACAAGCTTGTAAGTAAAATAATGATTTTTTACTAATGCAAATAAGTAGTTGATTTATAATTTTTAGGCTTTATGATTTCAGGCCTTAAATAAGGTTACATAAGATAAAAAAAATTGAAAATTCTCAAAATAAATATTTCTAACTAAATTAACTTCATAGAAAAATACATTTAAGTAATTTTTTTTTGAGATCATCTATTTCTAATGTTAGTACGACATAATAACTGTAATATTTGGTGAAATATTACTAATTTTTTATTTATACATAAATAACCTTAATTTAATAACATAAAACTTTAAAGAAGAAGTAAATGAAAAATACTCACTTTTTACATACTTACAGTTATCGCTGCTTGCAGTTGATTAGTTAATGAATCTATCCTCAATGTAAGTGATACTTTAACAGAGTCAATTTCTTTTGTTAGTCTATTTTCAAAGTCATCCACTGATTCATTTAGTTTCTTTTCTAAATGCTCCTTTTCTTCTATTGAAAATAAGTGGTAAAGTAAGATAGATTCTTGAGACATTTTTGGATGTTTAAAAAACAAATTATGTTATCTATAAGTTATAAAAATATATCTATAAGATGATTATTTTTTAAATTAATTATTTTATGCAGCTAATTCAATTTTAAATCAAGGATAATATATTTACAATCTTTCTTAAAGTGGCAAAGTTTCAAATTTTAAATAAAACTTTCATATCTTCATCTGTAGCTTTTCTTTAATAATACTCTACATTTTTTGGGTCACCCAGAACGCATCTGCAGGAGTACAACTAAAAAAAAGTTGATTTCTCAGTCCATCCAACATTTTACTCGACATTATCTGGAGCTTAAAATAAGTATGGGAAAAACCAAGAATATACGAACTTCCACAAGAACTGAAGAGACTAATCTTCCTCTCAAATTGCAGGGAGTCTAAGTTTTGTATATCTGGCATGTTTAAGTAAATAAGGTATATAGATACATAGAGAAATATCACTTAAACAGGTCTAAAAGTCAGAACTATGTTTCTATGTCCTGTAAAACACTCTCTGCTTCAATCGTAAGGAAAAACTTTTACAAAATGGTCATCAGGCCATTAATTTTGCCTGCTAGTACAAAAGTGTTTTTCACCAAGGAAAACTTGACAGCACCACTGTTCTGAGAGAGACCAGTCATTTGGAAAGATAGTATGAGAAATGAGAGCATGCCAGAAGCAATGACAAACTAGTAACAATTTGGTGAGGCTGGCATCTTTTGTGCTAAAAAATAGCTTAATTTACACTGGTTGAGTTGCATGAAGAGATTGTAAACTGAAAACCTATCTAGCAAGGCCTATATCGGGGCAAATGCCAGGTGGATGGTTGTGCTAAAAAGGACTTGCAGAGGTAAGGCTATCCACAATACGAGGGATCAAACTGCATATCACTGTAAGGCTGAGACAGATCCTACAAGAACTGGAGTACTTACCAGTAAGTAAATATTCTTGCTTTGAATTATTATAGAAAATTTTATTTTTAATTTGTCCCCATAAAGTATGTTAACATACCTAAAAGGTTGGCTTCATTACTCAATGCTTCCTGGACCATAGCAAGAGCATCTTTGACTTTGTCCCTTGCCTGCGCAGCTTCCTGAGTAGCATCATCAATTTTTTTTTGCATCAATTTAAATTCTTTCTCAACAGATTCTTTTTCATTTTTCATTTTTTTGAATGCTAACTCCATGCCTCTTTTGCTGTCTTCCATGAATGAAACTACAATAAAACTTATTTTACAAAGAATACCTACTGTATACCTAGAAGGAAGAGACTTTATTAACATTTGTAATAATAAAGATATTAGCTACTAGTTTCACAAATCCTTGGTCTAACATAGTCATGTTACAAATAGCATAAGAACATTCAATAAAATATGCATAAATCATGCAGAATTCTCGTTTGCAGAAATAAATTACATCATCACACATTATTTCTATCTTAGTAAAACCTAAATGCTATATTTTGAAAATAAGATTAGCATTAGAGACTGTGATTCATTCCAGTATGGGAAACCTGTTTAGTTACCAGATACAGGTACATGACTGACGTTTATGTTACTAAGTACTTTTCCATTCACAAATGGATTTCTGGTTATTATTAGGAATTCCAGAAGTTTGTATTTTAATTGCTATGAATTCCATTTCTTTTGTTGAGAAAAAAGCTTTTAGTAAAAACATTTATATTTAACACTAAAATATTTTGAAAAAATAAAATAAAATAAGCTTTTTATGCTTAATAACCATGTCTAAACTACAACATACTTCTTGCCCTCAAATTCTGAATTTCTTCATCTGCAGAACTGTTTTTAATTCTTAGATTCTTCACTTCTTTATCCAATGATTTTAACTTAAATTCCAATAGCTTAATGGCATCTGAGTAGTCTTGTTGCATCTAAAAGGAAAGTAGTTAAAAATAATGAAATATAATTAAATGTAATAATGTCTTTTTTTTCAAAACAGTTGCTGAATAAGTTCATACTACAGCACAAACGTCTCAAATTATTTTACTTATAAAATACTGTTAATTTCTACAGCTTACCATTTCCATTTCTTTTTTAAGTGCTTCCACTTTACTTTGAGATGAATGAGACTTAACTTCTTCCTTGGCATTATGTGCTACAATTTCAGCTAATTTCCACATTTCAATAGCGGAATCTCTTTCCTGTTTAACATTACAAAATAAAACATAAGATTTCCCAAGTAAAATTTTATATAAAAATGGATTAAGAATTTAAAATATACTGAATTCCTAAATTAATTAAAATTGAAATAAAGAATCTAGAGGTAACAGGCTGAAAAAGAAAAAAAGTGATCAATGATAAACTGAATACAAACAATTAGCAATTACATTTTTTTTTTTTTAGTATATTTTGATGAAATGAGCAAGAGTTAGTCTGCCCAATTGAAACTGAGTATGTCATTAACTATTCAAAAGAAATATAATATATTAAACAAAATATTTTTAACAAAGTTACAACTAATAAAGTAATACACCAGTAATAATATTTATAATAAGTTGTGATGTTAAAATTTGAATTAAATGTAAATTAAAAGAATGACATCCAATTGGATATAAAAGAAATAATATAAAGACAAAGGAAACAATGTTTTAAAAATGTACTCTTAATTTCCTCTAGTTATTTTATTTAAGTCCAAATCTATACCCCATTATTTATAAAGGTATTTTATCACCTTTTAAAATGGCAGTCAGTACAAAATAAAATACATAATAGTTATGATTCTGCAATATTTTTAAAAAAAATAAGTAGCATTGTCATATTTACCTGAGTCATCAGGGAAAGTCTGTTTTGGAGATCTTCAACTAAATCAAAACTGGGATTCATTTTGTCCATAATTTTATTAAAGTGAGTGAACATTCAACTTATGAGTGAGGTAAATCAGAGAGAAAATATAGATTATCAGAGCTTAGGGAAAACAGATGCCATGCACAGTATAGTAGGGTGTAACTATGGTAACACTAACACTGACACACAGTCCAGACACTCTTCATAGATATCCTGTGCGCTTTGCTAGGGTGTGACAAAACCAGCATTGCAGAACAAACGACAAATAAATTAAAGTTAATAAATATATACTTATTTTATATTTATATATAAACACTTTGACATACCCTAAATATACTATTTACTTGAAGAATGAGTGGAATAGGTGGTAAATAAAATATTTCAACTGGACATACTTGAAATGTTGTATTCTGGATTATTATAATTTAAAATTTTACCAAAGTATTAATGTTCCAAGGTATATATAAATGTTCTTATTTCCAACATTTATTCATTTTTTTAAAAATGATATTAATAAATATTTGCTTAATGAATATAATTTTTTTTTTCTTGAGCATTAAGAAAGAGGATGTTCATTCTCTTTATATTTTGTTTTATTCCCCAGGTAACAATTATTATTATTTATGTTATTGATACTCTAATGAGTTTATTGGTGCTTTCCAGTAGATCCAGGCCTGTAAAAAAATTACTTGCCTATTTTTGTAAATAAATAAATGAAACACCTACTATGTATTACTATACATGTAAGTACTTGTTATTTATTTACTAATAAATAACAAGTACTTACATCTTTAAGATCTTCTGTAGCAAGCCTCTGAAATGGCTCCAAAATATTGCTTCTGTTATTTCAATACCTTTATACACATATTTATAACCTTCATTTTTCAGTTATCAGCAGGTTTCTCATGAGTGAAATAAGTTATGGAGAATCTATTCGCGAAGCTTTATTTTTATAACTATTTATAAATATCCACTGATCCTACCTAGTAGCTGTCAAAAATTTGTAGTCCCTTCAAAGTATCTGTCCAAACTCAACATTGAGCGTTTCATCTAAAACTAAAGATGAGGTTCATTCTTTGCCAAAAGAGGACCAGGGCAGTGGTGATTTCGAAATGTAATAAAATTTGATTTCAGAAAATAAAAACAGTTACCAATGCCTCAAAATATTGTTATAAAATCAATTTTTACAATCAAATTTTTAAACTAAACTGCCTGCAATTCATAAAGTAATACCTTGCAATTATTTTTCTGTAAATCATAAACCTCAGTGAGCCTGCAATCCTCAAGCAATTTTCAGTGAAGACATCATCTATGTCTTACTCCGGGAAATCATCTTAGCTTGCTCAGGTTACCTTAATGGGTTGAAACAGAATAAGATACATGTGGTGTTGAGATTGGCTAGTGTTTTTTTTTCTTTATTTATTTTATTGCTTACAAGAATTTTCCTTATAGCAAGGAGTAGGCCTTATATAATTAGGTAAGTTATTCTCTGATAGTAGCTTCTTAATACATAATATAAATATTTATACGAACTAGAAATAAGTATAAACGACTAGAATTTACATTTTCATATCTAGAAAAATGTACAAGACACTACATTTTATTGTTCATACCTCATATTAAAACATTATATTTTCAATATAATAGTTTATTAAACTTATCATCATTATCTAGGCTCCTGTTACTAATACTGCTATGCCTATAGCAGACCTAAAGGAAAATTAAGAGAAGAGAAATTTGACAATGTTAACTTAAATAAGATTTGTTCAGCTTGAGACTATTTCTTAAATATTTGAAAATGTAAATATGTACTGCTCTAGTTGCACTATTTATATGTTGTGAATTATCAGCTGGCTGTTTCATAGATGGTAACTCTGAAAGGGGAGTAAATTTACAGAATGTGCAAATTTATTTTGGGTCAATATTATAGTATACACTTTTCAATAGTTGCTAGATGTTCTTAACTGCAATGGTTTTTACAATTTGAAATGGTAAACCAATAGTTCAAAATTCGTGAGGTGAACCAGTAATGAAAATGGCCTTTTGTAACGGACTATAATGTGACATTTGGGGTCTTTCAAGGTCTATAAAAAGTAATTTACTTTCTTGTTTCTACTATTGAGCTAATTTAATTAAGTTTTTGTCTTGAGTAAGCCAGATGCCAATGAAATTTAAAGAGTTTAGTAGATTTTAAATTTCATGCCCAATTAAACTTGATAATATTTGTGGGGCTCTGATCCAATAATAGGAGCCTATTGTAGCAGATCTAATGGAACCTTTCTCTGCACATTGATAATTACACAACCACGGGAGGGTTGACTTCATAATACGAGTTGGTACAAAATCAGAGCCTGTTTCTAGTTTAATCATGTAGTTAGGAGTGCTTCTAATAAGCTGGAATAAACTTATGTAAAAGTTTGTTTCTGTTACCTCAAGGTAATTGAGATATCTAATCCTCCAATGGGCTACTATAAATAATGTTGTAAAAGTAAAATGGGGATTGTTGTAACATTCTTTTGGTCAAAATAATTTGAGGGGGAAGGGGATGGGTTAGAATAGTGCGAAAATAAAACTTTTTTATGGCTTCTGAAGCTAGGAAAATGCTACATTATTTATTACCTAGAAAATTAAATTTAACACCTGAAAATAAAGCCATAATTTTGGAACTATTCCAAAATTTTACAACAGCCTAGGGTCTTTATTGCGACAGAAAATATTCTGCCAAATCAGATATCTTCCATATCTGATTCAATTAATTTTAATTTCCAAGTTCCATTTCATGAAAATTATTATTGCTTTGGGAAAAACTTCTTCAGTTCTAATTTATTATTTTTTTTTTTTTAAATAGTAAAAATTTAATGAAAATAAAATGAATTGCAGTTAAACTTACCTTTCCATAAGATTAGCTGGGGGAAGGGCTCTGTGAAATGCTCATAACATTAAATCTTTTCTTTTCCCACAATACAATATGATAGTGTATTAATAGGTCTAACAATAATTTTAGTTTTAATATTATTAAATCATTTAAATATTGGGTCATAAAGCAATCTTATTTTCCTAAATAGGGCTGGGTATTTCTTCTCCAAAATCATTCCAAAAACTTTTTACAAAAGTTTACAAATTTTCTACTAGTTCTACAAAACAAATGATGAATTTCAACAAAATATTTTAAATTATAATATTCATATTTAAGACCCTGTGTATTAAATTATTTCTATATTTAGAGACTAAGAATTCTTTAACTTATTATTTTTTTTTATTTTAGAAATTGAAATATTTCTTAAACTACTATTTCCTCAGTGAAACTATTAACCAGTGTGCTACAAGAAGTATAGGAATGTTTAAAATAACAATGTCCAGTAAAAAGCAGTTAAAAGTCAGAGGGCTTTAATGAAATACAACTAATATTTAGTTATTCCAAATGTTTATTGCTTAAGAACAAAATCAAATATAAATAATCGGCAGATTCAATAGTACAAATAGAAATAAAAAAGATAAGGTGACAAATTATAATATTAAGGAAAATAAACTGATTCATGCCTTTAATGCTTGCTGATTTTTTCTTCTATATTTGTTATCTTATTTACTAAACTTTGCAGTAATTTCTTCAACCCTTCAAATTCACTTTTCAATCGGACTTCCATTTCAACCATACTATTCTCAATGCTACCTGCAGCAGAAGTTACAGCTGAGCAATGACTAATTAATTTTTTTAAATAAAAATAAAATAGATTAAATCCAAACCAGAAAAGAAAAAAACTTACTGTAATTGCACAAGCTTTCTAAAGCACTTGAAACACTCACTTTTGCTATAGCTGTTAGTTGTTCAGTCATAACATGACAAGATGTTTCAATCATATCTTTATCCTTCAGATGAACTGAATTATTTTCTACTGAACCATTTTTAAATCTTTTTACAGAGCCTTCATTGTACTTTGCTTTTGACGTCATATTCATAGACTGTACACCACAGAATACACTTACAACAATGAAAAAGAAAAATGCTTTTGTGAGTAAATCTAGATGAACTTGAGCCATGGTATATCTCATAGGTCTGGAGATATTCCTGGTTTTTATAATATATTCTTTGAGGTGAAGGAACGGGAGAGGAGTTAACAACTAATAACTGTCACTGTTATTGGCTCATTCCAGTAAAAATAGACTTTGGAAAGAAGGTAAACAAAACTAAAACATAAAATAGTTATTCCTGGTTTTATTAAAATATAACATTCTTATCAATTTTGGAAGTCAATAATGTTACTATGTCAGTAAGTACTTTTTTTATTATGAAATATCGATCATATTATTAAAATAATTGGAGAAGTAGAATTTATTATATAATTAGCAGGTGAAATAAAACCTGAATAACTAAATCACTCCAAAATAGCATTTGATATAATAAAATGATGGCTCATTTTAATAATTTTTTAAATTATGTACAATATCACATATAATTTGCTCAAAAATAAATGGCATTGCATATTAAGTATCAGAAGTTATTAACTTAAAAAATAAATAAATTTTATTATTAAAGTTATTTTTAAGTTTTCCTATATATTATACAATGGACAATATTCAACAATTTTAATAAGAAATTAAATTACAATAGTACATAGCTCAATCAAATGTATTTGTGCAAACATTCACACTACTTCTAAAAAAGTAAAAAAAAAAAAAAGGCCAAATCTAATTGCACCACAATAATGGCATTTTGTAAAGACATGTTGATGTTTTGACAGCTAATTACAGCTTAGCTTTTGTTCCATTCATTTTTAAATTTATGTATGGTTGAAGAAGTGGAAACAAACTCTGTGTGCTCTTGAATTTAGTAATATTTTCTATCTTCAGTGGCTATAACAAAACAAAAAATAAATAAATAAAAATGTATGAATAGTTTAAGATACAATGTAATACAGATTGTGTTTAGATAGTAAAAATTGTCCAAAACATAAAATATAATCATCCTTTGCCAGATATATGTCTAGCAACAGTAAATCAACAAAATTCAATTTAAATTTAAGTAGTACATATAGAATGAAAAAATAAATAAATGGATGATTACAGAAGACAAATGTTTTCTTTAACATGAGCGTCCTTAATTAATAAAAAGTTGAGTTGGCATCAGACTCTATACATGATTAATTAAATTAAAACAAAAACAAATGACTTAAATATAAGCTAATAAAAGATTATGTGTATATGTTTGATCATTTATTCATTAACAGGTACAGTCCTTGCAAGGTCTGGGCCTCTGCCACCGTCTTATACCAATGTACAAGGCACACAGTTAGGATACTTCAATTTCAAAATTATAGCTTCTGCAAGTCTCTTCATTAGTCACCTATACCTAAGCCTTCTCCTCCTCCTCAGTCCACTTGGGTGTATCATGCATTTTCTTGGGCAATCTGTTGAGGTTTATTTCCTTAACAAGTCATAACCCACACAATCTGCCTTTCTTAATAGCACAGATATCGAAATAAAAAAAAAACACCATACAATTCCATCAGTTGTGTATTGCTTCTGATTCTCAATGCATGCTGGTTTCTCAATGCTCCAAATATCTTTCTATAAACTTTTTTCTACCAGATCTGAAGAGCTCTCTTGTTTTCCTTCATGAGTCAGCATTTCTCTGCTATATACAACTCTTGCTCCGATGGACGTTTCTGTATTCCCAAAGAGACTCCTTTATGGGAAAACTTTTTACAGGGAATAGAAGCATCTAGTCTTGACAATTCAACCTTTTTATCTCCTTCACAAGCATCAATCTTTAATTATCTCTCCTACATATTCAAAAGTGCTACAACTAGGAAATGCGAACTTCCCCAATTCACAGTTACATAGGGGCAAGATTTTGCCTGGTGGTCTTCTCTAAGCAAAATATAAAAAAGAGAAAAGAAAGATATGAATTTCTGTCTAGACAATCTCAACCGATTAGCATCCATGGGATATCAGACTTAACTGTTATAATTATGATATTTTAGTATAATGTACTGGAAGGATTTTCATGTACTCATATAATATATTTACATGATCATAGCACTGAATGTGATCCTAAAATTCTCGTCATAAGTAACTCAACTAAGACTGAAAGTGCCTTAATAGCATAGTTTCTAAAAATAATAATGTAAAATTTTAATATGCAAAAATAAAATAAAAAATTATATGATCTACATACATCCTTTATGTCTTTATTGGCTTCCAGAGAATCGAAACTGTCATCATGGGCAATAGTTCCAGCTCCTCCTTCTGCCTTTGAAACAACATGTACAGACAATTTATGCCTGTGAGGGGCATCAACATGTAGTAGGTCCTGGAATTGTAACATTTCTATAATCCATCAAGTTCTAAGGAGTAAAATTTCATAAATAGGAATAAAAGAAACCTTGTAAAAGCCTAATATGTCTTCCTTAGTAATTGTTCTTAGATATGCAACTTCAATGTTAGCTCGATCAAAATTGTATTGCTGAGATGTTATTTCCGCCCAATAAATTGCAGACTGGCTTGACATTTGTTTAGGCTTTTCCAACCTTTGGGCAGCCAGTGCTTCTTTATGATTTTCAAAATTCTCAGGCGACATGTTTGCTATATATTCCTGAAATAAATAAATCAATAATAACAAGTGTGTGAAGATGAATATGATTCTATTATAAGTTACATTTCCTTTCCCAGTAAGTTTACTTTTATTTATGCTGAGCCCCATAGCTTTATAAGTTCATAGTGACTATCAATGATTACAAATTGCATCAAACAAAGATTGCACAATCAATGTAGGAAAAATGATTCCTTAAGCAATATTTTTTTAATAAGAAGATATGTTATTAATTGAATTCAAATTTATTACTTCAATTAAACAAAATAGGCATGTAAATTAAAGAGGAAGTAAACCTAGAGTCATTGATTTGATTTCCATAGAATGGTCAATAAGAATTTATTTAGTGAAAAACCCAGTGACTGAAATCCTTATTTCTGTCCTGGTTAGGAAATAGAGGAAATCATTAAATAACATACCAGGATTAGCAGTAGAAGCATAAACGATACATAAAGAAGTAATCTTGGAACATGTAAATGAAAATAAATAATTCTATGTTCTATTACAACAACAAAAACAAGATAATAGTTGAAATTAGATACCTTTTGCAGGGTACTTCACAGTTTTTTATTTTAACATTAAGTGCTTTTAGTAAATTTTTAATAAGTACTAACTGGCATCATTGCAATTACAATGAAACAAACAGTGAGTAAACAAAACAAATCAATTAGAAAATTTAAATAATACATACTCCCATTGATTCCAAAAAAGCTTCTACACGTTCATCAACATATTTGGGATGTCTATCAGATTGGACAATTATTCGAAGACCCTGAGTTCCATTAGACCTTCTCACACCACTGAATACAATGTAGCCTAGTTGTTCCTAAATAAAAATACAAACATAATTAGTATTTTCTGGCATTTCTATAGTCCAAATAACAAATTTTTTATATGATAAATAGCGTATAATCCAAACCTTTGTTCTTAAAATACTGAAACAAGGTTCACTTATTATCTGAACAAAAAGTTCAAGGAGCATATTAGAGTCAGTCGACTGTAAACTACATTGATAATAAGTTTCAGCACATGAACTTTTGTGATAATTATTATCAAGCTCATAGAGGAAATTTGCCCCTGTAAAAAATAATTTGTTTTAAAATCACAATGAATGGAATAGAAAATATTACTAAACATAGTGCAAATATTACCATCTACCAGCTGAATTTCCCTGTTCCGAAGCAGCTGGCAGGGGAGTAATGGTCATAAACCCACACTCCCACTTAATCTATCCATCACTGTATTGACCATATCAAGGGCAACCTGGAACCACAATAAACAAATTTATAAATAAATAAAATATATACCACACACACAAGCTTTATATGGAAACATAGGTGTTAAGGATCCTTTTAAATGTTTTAAAATTAACTTCAAGTTAGTCAAAAAACAATTTGGGAGAGTTTTAGTATGCAGAGTAGTATACCAACAATAATTTGCTACAGATAAACATAGATTATCGAAGTTTTTCTTGAACATTTTGATAGCACCTGGGTAGTGTAAACGATTTAATTCCATTTTTATGACCTTCAAGGGTTGAGTAATACGATCAAATAAAGAAGTTTTTGTGTGACAGAATGTGTATGGACATGAATAGAGAATTTGGGGATATCTATTTTGAACAGTCAGGAAGGTATCTCCCTGGAAGGAGACACCGTTAAAGAGATGTGACCCCAAGCAATTGGAGAGTTTCAGAAGAGTGGGGCCTTTATTCAGAACCCAGTGGCTGGAATTGAGGCCGGACCTCTTAGGTCCGTTCAGAGACTAGATACCCAGCAGTAGAAGAAACTGCCAGGAGGAACAAAGACTCAAATGGATATACTTTGTGGTCTCCAATCCGGATTCTCACTTCAAGATCATTGAAAAGAGTAATTTCAGAATCAATTATGGATTCCAAATGATTCAAATAAAGGCCCTGAAAGCTAAAATAACAAACAAGGAGGAGACCTCTGAAATAGAGGTAGATGAGTTTGTGCCTGCTGATGTGGCTGTGCATCTGAGAGTTGTAGAGCCAGCCAAGAGCTGAGGGATTGGGCTGCTATAAAGCACCTCAGGCAGTTGTCAGATTGGGCCCTGAGTCCTAGGAACTGGTAAGCTTTCGAGAGCCAGTCTATGAATAGGGGGCACACCAATGACTGGGGTGGGGGAGGGAAGGGGTCAGCAGGCTGGCCTCTCCGGAATTGGTTCTGATGGGAGCGCTGCTGTGTCAAACTGGGATACCGGGGAAGATAGTGGCAGTGAACCCCCAGATCCACCATCATACTAATAGGATGACTAGGCTGTGACAGATCATCCTGCATCATTGTACTGCAGCAATATGAATAGGTGAGTAACAAAATTGATTTTATATTAATTCCAGAACCTTGGGTTAATAGCAATAATAAGAGATATAACTATAATGGAGTTAATCCCAGACCCTGCATCTTAGCAAGAACGGAGATAAACTGTTTTCCTTTATGGCACATATGTTCTAGGGACTCTGTAGCAGTCATTATAAACATCAAGGGGAAGAATATGATGGTTAGCTCCACATACCTTACTGGAGATGAAGATTTACCACCACAGGGACTGGACAACATAGTGAAGGCAGCAGGGAGTCACAGAGCGATAGCATTGGTAGAAATAGAAGCCAATACACATCATCTGGTATAGGTAAGCACAGACACCAACAAAAGAGGTGAGGAATTATTGTTACTTTGTAGAATAATATTAAGGTATCTGACAGGCACGTCATCAGTTTTCAGGGTCTGAACATAAAGATGTTAGATTCAACATTGGGGATAGATCGATCTCTAGTCTTATAATAGAGGAATCCTAGAAATACTGACTGGGAGAAATTCAAAGAGGTTATATTCAAAATGAGGTACTGTCCATCTCTAACCCTTTTGAGATAGAAGTATTAAATGATACTGTCACTTCAGCCTTAAGCAAGGCATGTGAGGATAGCTGCAGGATAATCAGCAAGAGGACCAACAGAAAGAATCCCTCGTGGAGCAAGCGGCTCGACGAAATGAGAACCAAGGTTAGAAATTTAATAGAGCAAAAGAAATGGAAACTGAGAAGAGTATAGGATAGCTCTAACAAAATACAAAACCAATTGAAAAGGTCAAAAAGAGAATCATGGAGGAAGTTCTGCGCATAAAATGCTGAGTAGGCACAGCAGCGACCATGAACTAGGGTCCCTAGTTGGACCGGCTGGGAATACCAGTAATACAGAACAGACTCTGAAGTTATTAGTTCACTTCCCAGGGTGAAGGTTGGAAATGAAATCCGAAGTAAATAACATGCCCTGGGTTGAAAATGACTGCAACTGGAAAGTGGCTAAAGAAGTCATAAGTGCAAGTGTAGTAATTGTTGCTAATGGACTTTTTGTATGCATATCAAAGAAATGAATATTGTCAATGCGGGGAATTCATGCTTTACCAACACTGTCAGGTGTGGTGGGTTTACTTGGAAGTCAAAACTTGTGTTCATCAATATCTCCATTGGTTTTATCGAAATATATTTTTCAGTCATAATTTATGAACTTTAAAATGCTGTCTAACGGTCTGTGTAAAACAGTCTGCCAAATAGACTATCAGCATTCCATGAGAATACCTCCATAAAATTATAAAATGTTTATATATATTTATTTAGGGAATGAATTTTGCCAACATGCGCTTAATTATGCCCTTTTACCATTGACAGGAGTGTGGATTTCCTAGAATAACCTTAATTAAATTTCCATGCGAAACCATTTTTTATTTTTTAGGAGGTTAATAGTGTGCCCTCCGATAACTCTGAATTTTGTGATGTCAAAGTGATACAAGGAATCGAATTTGAAAGATTTGTCTCTAAAATTCAACATTACTCCTAAGTTAGATCCTCTTCTAATTAAAGACATGAGCAATATAATATTGCAGGGTTCTAAACCTGTTAATAAAGTATACTTGTCAACTGGCATCTTGGAAGTTAGTCTAAATCAGTCTGTAGCTTCTTAACCCAAAATAGATATCCCTAGATAGATAGATAGATAGTTAGATTACTTGTAAGTTACATGACAGTTACAGATAAAATAGATTTATCGTGGGAAATCAGCTTAGTTTATGCAGCCCCTGCATGATGAACTTTTTTAATAAAGGTGTGGATGGCCAATTCCTACACTCAAGACCCCTCTTTTAATCACTCAGCTCTGGAACTGGAAAGGTTTATAGTTCTACTCTCCAGATGAAGAGTGAAGCAGCACTATACTCTTGGCTGAGGCACAACAGTCACTTACTAGATCAGGTTAGAATACTATGGTGAATGCTAAATCCCAAGCCAACAGGATTATTTAAACTGCCAATTGAGCCAATATCTGAAGAACAATTAAGCGCTACTAACTTGGATATTACTTCTTACAATCAAACCAAATGACTAAAATGTATAGAAAAAATATTATATAAAATTTAAACATTTTTTATTCCTCAATAATTTATAATTATTTGTTATATCAAAAGAAATAAAATAAAATATACAACTATACCTCTTTACAAGTGTTTCCATGGACAAGTGATTCAACATGCATTTTTGACAGTAACTGTTTTATGAATGTGTCAAGTGCTTCAATAGTCACTGCATCGGTCGCTTCTAGGAGTTCAGTTTTACTCCAGGACTGTTCAGCTAGAAGAACAGCTAAATAATAATTTGCATGCTGATATGGCTGCTCGGTTTCAAAATTTTTCAATCCACGAATATACTGAAAGCAGAAAAATTTAAAAATTAAAGCTTTTTATTTATTTTTTAATATAATACATTCCCTACAAATAAGAATTTTCTTTCCAGAATAGTCTTTATGACTATCAAGAAAGTTGATAAATGAAATCTGTAAATCATTTTTTCTTCAGCAATATAGGCAGGAGATCAAAATAGGATACCATTTACTTCAACTTCTTTATTGCTCGGCTAGTTTAACCTAGATGATCCATTGGTATTTTTATAGTCATAAATATATACTGATAAAGAAAAAAGAAAAAGAAAATAATATTTTACTGTTAGAGAAATTGAGATGTAAGATTTTGACCTTACCCACACATTCCTCAAGAAATAAATAAAAATATTCACATTTTCATGCTAAGAAAATGCAGCAATAAAAGGGTATATTGGCTAGAATTTGAAAAGTAACCATTAACAGAAGTTTTCCATAAAAAGAAACAGAATTCCAAACTTTAAATTTTGATGTTTTCAAAATGTCCTAGATGACTTATATTTAGAATATACATTTTCATAAAAATAGAATAGTTAACTTTCCTGTAGGCGCATATTTTTTCATAACAGCAGGCGTGTGAAGCATGGCATGCCCCTCACCCTTCTTGTAGTGATTAAAGGTTTTTTTTATTATGTATTATACATGCAATATTACTGTTAATTTGAATTTACGTATATAAAATTATTGTAATGGATTTCTTTATCAATTTTTTAGACATAAGTTTATGGCAGGGAAACAATTAGATTTATATCATATAATTTAGGATAGGTTTTAGTAAAAATTAAAAATCAAATATAAAAATATATTTCTCTTAAAAAAAAAAAAAAAAAAAAAAAAGAGGTAACTTAGTAGAAATATAAATTTAAAAAAATTACTAATGTGTAAAAAACACAAAATACTTAGAAGAATGAAGTTATTAATTTTAATTGGATTTTCCCCTCCGGTGATGAATTAGTAATGCACAAAGACTAAGTTATAATGTAGACTTTTCAGGTATATTTTTGGCACTTGGAAAATCTTATTGTTAAACTGGTCTTTTCCTTTCACAATAACACCTAAAACAGAAAATCTTTCCTTCTTATTTGGTTGACCAGCCCCAGCTGAGTCTTCTTCAGAGGGGTTTTTAGCAATTTTGGAGATATTCGATGGCAAGGATGGTTATTTGTGCTCTTTACTCATAAATTCATTCATGAGTTGCAATGCTGAGGTTTTCAAGATATATATATATATATATATATATATATATATATATTTTTTTTGATTATACGTTTGGAAAGGGAATATATAATTTAAGATTTATCCTGGCAATATTCAAGATATAGTTAAAATGAACCATAGGCCTTGTTTTGCACTCTCCTCAAAATATGAGTTTTTCTCCATTCGGAAACATTTAACTTTTGCAATGAAAAAAAAATCATCTGACAGTAGTATTCTTGCTTGAGCTTTACCCCTCCTGTCCAGACCAGCTGTTATGATACTGGCTGCTATACATGCGCTTTTCTTCATCACTTTTCAGTTCTTCCGTACTTTCATTCAATTCCTCAATATTGATGGCAGGCCCACCTAACCCACTCAGCACCATTAAGTTCCTTCAAGGAGGCAGGAATATCTTTGAATTTGATAAGACCTTTAGGATTTGGGGAAAAAAAAACAATAAACTACTAATGCCAGACACTGACAGTTCAAAAAAAAAGAAACTGAAGCAAAAATGATATGCTTACCTAACCAAATGTCCAAGGCAAAAATGTATCCAAAACCAAGAATTTAACTACAAGGAAGTAGACCAATACTCCCCATAGGATATACCACAAGTTATATATGAAATATAAATGTAGATGTAATATATTGTAATTATTTAACACAATAAAGACTATTTCATTCAATCAAGTGTAATAAAATATTCACTTCACAAAAAACACCAAAAAGATCTATGAAAAACGATAGAACTAAACCTATAGCAAGAACAGGTATGGGATGCAAAGAGTCCCCATAATGGTTTTCAAGGCAATTTGAGACAACATTCGGGGTTCTGGTGGTCAGAGAAAGGTAGGGAGTTAAAGAGGAGAGTGAGAAGTGTTATTATGAGCAAATACCCTCGGCCCCCATGGCGTCACATCACTTTGACAACTTCAAGAGCCTTAAAACTGAGGCAGGGTTACTCAGAGCCACCAGTGCAACTGCTGGAGTGCCACGTATGTCCACACACAGTGAAAAATGTGTATTAAAAAAATACAATAAAGTAAAAATTTTTGCACTGAAAGAAAGAAAAAATATTCAAGTTCAATTAACAGAAGAGGTGGGGCAAGTTAAACATTAAAGGTCTTTAAATTGATATTGAAGTTTTTTTGTATACGTATTTCTAAAGAACTTGAAAGCTACTCAGTTATTTGTGGAATAATGATAAAATGTAGCAGAAGAATATAACATTTTATAAGACATTTTTTGTCAAGATAGGGGAATTTTAGAAATGTGATTATTTTTTTCAGACAGGAGTAACAAAAGTGCTGGGAAAAAAATAAAACAAAATGTTGACAAAAGTTGTCTATGAACTATTAATATGACAATGGTGACAGAAAGAGCTGTTTGAATATATAGAGGTGGAAACCTCTAATATAATAGTTTTCTTTTCATTCAGAGAGAGAGAATAAAGCAATTGAATGATCATTTGTCCACTATTCAATACAGAAAAATTGTTGTGAATTATCACTCAACAATAGCATCCTATCTCAACAGGGCCAAAATGTATGAAACCTTATAAATAATATAAGTCAATAATTTTAATTTTCTATATAGTTTACAACAGATAATGAATCCAATATACATATGAAATAAATTAAAAGAAAAAAATAAATACATTCTATTACACTGATTGATTTTTTTAATTCAGATGTTTCTTATATAAACCTGTTTTCATAAGTAAAATATACTAGCAATCTCCTTTAAGATTGTGGCTACAGAGCTGGAATATTACATCAAGTAAAAAAATGATGTAATAGTGGCTTTTTGTAAAAAGGAGTTGTTACAAATACTTCACACACATATAAAATTTCATGATTTATTTCTAATAGCAAAAAAAAAAATATATTTACAGAGAAATTCTTACAATGACCTGTCATTGCATTATAGATTAAGGGGAGATAACATTAATAGATTAAGGGTACTAGGTTCAGATTGGGGCCAAGAAAACAGATAGTTACTCATAGACTCTGAGGCTGAACACATTAATAAAAACATGAAGTACAGTTATTTAATACTTTTAACAAGTTATTTAGCAAGTGGAATGTTAGTCAAAGACTGGGGAACGGGCGTTCAAATGAACCGACTAGCTTACAGTGTAAGAGATTTATTTCTGGAAAGCTTTGATTTCTTCACTGCAGCTCAAAATGGAGTCTACCCCATAGAAGATTTCAAAACAAATTACACACAGGTAATGCATTTTATTCTATAAACAATGAGTAGACAAAATATAACTTCAAGAACAGAAAGATATATTTGTTTTTAGAAAAAGTAACAATTACTTTGAATAAAAAACTATAGAAATACCTTTTTACTTAGGTTTTTATAATCAAAAAAAATATTACACAGGTATGGCATGGGACTACAGCTGAAGTGATATTTATGGCATATAATGGATGGCTTGAAGGTTTAAATTTAAACACTAAAAGCCTCGAGGAACATGGAAAACTAAGAAGAATGATTATGACGAGTGCTGAAAAAAGTACAGCTGCTCTTCAAGATCATAGTGAACATGAATATCAACATGAAATTATAATATGTGATGCATGTCTATCACTCCATGCTAAACGGTAAAAACACTTTGGAAGACTTACTTAATTGAATCTGTTTTTCATCCTTTATTTATTTTTACAGAAAATATTGTTCATAAATCTTAACCCTTTTTATGACAATAAACCATACCTTCTGGAACCTGTTCATTGCAAGTGTCTAGGAAAAAGTTCTCTATTGGGGGCTATTTTAACAAATATCTCAATCACTCCAAACTGAAGAACAGTTATAATTCTATATTCAAATTATTTTAATCACTTGATATCAATCAGTAGCCCTCTCAGTTAAGATCCCCCTGATTGTAGTTTGTTCTTGACAATTCTGAGAAAGCTCCAAACTTAATTCCGTAAATTTCTAATATCTTCATTCTTTTCTGAAAAAATCTTCATGAGAAAATACAAAAGCTGTCTATAAGGACAAATTATGTTTCTTTTATATCTATAAAACTCAACTAAATTGGTTCAATTGATCCAATGAGAAATCTCAAAACTAGACTCACGAAGAATCTTTCATGTGTTTAGTGATAAAATAGCTAACAGTAAGAGCTGGTAGAGTAGGAGGTAGGGATTTAAACACAAAAAGCAAAAGACTGTTAATATCTGAGTTAGAGAAAAATATATTGGGACATTGACTTCACAAACAATATTAGTTATATATAATTTTTCTATACAAAGCAAAATAAAAGATATGTGAGAGAATATTTTTTACTTTTTTTTTGTTTAAGGATTTTTAATAAAAGCGATGTTATTATCAAATGTGGTGATATGAAAAAAAATTATCTGAAATTTGATTTTCATATTGTTAACTATGAAATAAGTTAATTGCAAAAGTTATGGTTTACTTTATTATGCTAGACAATTCTTGAAATTAGTCAAATTACATAATTATAATATTGAGAGAGGGTTGTAAGAGTTCTGACTATGTATGGCATTCTCTCCACTTTTCCTGATATATTATCCAGGTGGGTGCATGTGTTTGTAACAAATGTTTGGAATCACCCCTCTAAAGGACCCCCCACTCAGACCTCAACCCTCTAAATAATACATCAGGAATTTAGAAAAATAATTAGTATATAGTTCTCATTAGTAAAATAAACAAGAATAGAAGGTTAAAGGCAAATATTACTGTTCAGTGGGGCAAAAATCCAGAAATTGAATATCTTTGTTTATTTTCACATACAACATATTACAGTTTTACAAATTACATGGTTTCAAGATTGCATTTCGATCAAATTGCAATATGTTAATTCCTTGTTCTTCCCATCAAATCAAAAAAGAGGATGGAATTTGTTTAAAAAAAAAAAAAAAAAAAAAAAAAAAAAATGGGATAGTAGGAATTCTGCCATGGAAACAGTTATGGAAAAATGTCCATAGAAAATTACTAGAAAGTATAAAAAAAAACTATCTGAAATTTGGATTCTTCCAAGAGGAATCTCCACAAGGCTGTAAATTATATTCTATGACATTTTTTGATCCAATAGATGGGAACAGACATATAATATCTCATTCACTTAAAATAATTTTAAATCTATTACAGCAAGACATAATGTTTATTTAATTTAATATAAGCACAAGGAAGCCATGTATTGTTAACATCAATTTTTTTTTTTATAACTGTGTGCAAGCTAAAAAAATATATACCATTTCTACAACTGGGGCAAGGGTTTCATTAGTGTCTAGCAGCAGAAAGCAGATATAATGGCATCAAGTTAACCATTAATGAACTGTAATCACAGTTTTCATGTAATCTGTTATTCTTTCACTGCTGAAATAACATGCTGACATAAAACAGAACAAATACACACTCCAAAATAATAATTAGCTATCTTTACTTGCGCAATATGGGGTTAATATAGTTTTTTTTTTTGTTTTTGTTCCAGAGTTCACTATGCTTATGAAACAGTATTCTATAACTACGAAGCCTCAGGAACATTCATGAATGATGAAATTTCAGCAATTTTAAGTTTTCAATTAACTATTTCTTCAGGACATAACAAAACAATTGGAAAAGATTACTGCCTAACACAACTTGAACCAATTTTATTAGTTCCACTTGCCAGCACTAATGCTACATCTCTAAATCAGTTCAACATAAAAATGAGGAATATCGGAATATTCAATTTTTTAGCAGAACATATTGACACTTGGATGCAGCAGCATTTCAATGCTGTCGTTTTCCGATCAATTCAGAAAAAGCTGGATGTATCATTACGAAAAATGCTAAATTTACGTAACTCATGTGAGGAATTTTTATCTGGATGAATTTTAAATGAATAAAGAGAAATAATTGAAATATTAAATTACAACAGATAAATACTTGCTACAGAAACATCAAACTAACGAACTTAAAAAATACTTAATATTTATTGTAACTGTTTTTAAATGTTAAATAAAACAATTTAGTTTAAGAAATTCACTATACTTTATCAACTATTAAATATTAATAAATATGATGAAATATTAGAAATATTTTTATGATAAATTATTACAAAACAAAAATTAATAAGAATAACAAATATAAAAACACATTTTGAACTTTAGCCTAATGTTCTGAGGTACATATGAAACATCTGAATTTAAATAATTCTTTACTATTGTGAAAAGTCAACAAACCCTATAGCATTATTGTTAATAAACCAAAACTAGTTCTAAATTATACTAATTTCTTCCAATACGTAAATGTTAAATAGTTTCATGAAGGATATTATTCCATACCCACCTTTTTTTTTCTTCAGGTAAGTAAAAAAATATACTTACTATAAAACTTTAAATCAAACTCAAATCATTATGTTTTTTATTCTATTATTATTATTTATTAACGTCCAGTTTTTGCAACTAAGGCTAATTGGGATATTATTCTATCCCCACTTTTTTTTTCTTCAGGTAAGTAAAAAAAATATATATATATATATATATATATATATATATATACTTACTATATAACTTTTTTATTCTAACTTCAATAAAGAAATGAGAATGCCATTGGAAGGTAATAATTTATAAGTGCACATTATTTCAATATAAAAGCAATTTTCGGCATATCAAACAAAAAAAATCATGCAGGGATTATGAGAAATTAATGAAAATTCTTGATATCATTAAATTTGAAAATGAGATGAGTTAAAAAAAATCAACACAGAATATTAAATACTTACAATTTCCTTCAAAATTTCAAAACGTTTAGGATCAATTTCAAAATTAGTCATTTTCTCCATTATTTTCTCTAGTAAAACTTTTTGTTTATGGTTGTAACCTCCTATACCAAGCTAAAAAAAAAAAAATTGTTAACATGCATGTTGATTTTAATAAAAGTAAGTAATAACAGGCTCAGAATGAAAACAGGATAAACTTAGAAGAAAGCTTCTGGTAGGAACCCTGAGAATTAAAAGATATTGTATGTTCCTTAGGTGGTTGAGGGGGGGGGGGGGGAAGGACAGTAAATTTCAAGAACTACTTACAACCATGCCATATTTAGTATTTGTCAATTCCCAGCGAAGGCCAGCGAGTTCAGCTGCATAAGCGTACTCTATGAGTGCATCTTTGAATAGCATAATAAACATGTAAGTTAAATTACAGCTCACTGGATCCAAATATGCAAGTGGACTGGAAAAAAATATATATCTATTAATATCATTTTTAATATATTCCTTTGGGAATACAAGCCTCATCATAAAAATCAGTTTTAAAAATTGCATGGTTTCATGTTTACATCTCGATCAAATTGCAATATGTTAATTCCTTGTTCTTCCCTTCAAAACAGCAGTGACAGAAGTCCTTGTTGAGAATGGAATTTGCTTTAAAATAATAAAAGGAATAGCAGGAATTCTGCCATGGAAACGGTTATGGAAAAAAGTCTATAGAAAATCACCAGAGATTAGGAAACGATCTGATAACAAAAAATAAATTTTGAAGAGTGTTAAATTTCATAAGATAGGAAGGCCAAGACCAACTTGTTAAATGAGATTGTTCAGAAATTATCATATCTATTATGTGTGCATTTTCGCAAAAATTAAAACTGTTATCTAAATTTTGGTAGCAAACTTTGTAACTTCACTACTGAAGTGGAAACAGGTAAACCTATTAGAAGTAGGCTGTGTAGTATACAGCAGACAAGTTAAGAATTATTTATTTTATAAGGTAAATAAATATATCCTGCTGTTTTACCACAGCAGCTTCAACATCTGATTTAATCAATCCACATCTGGTCATTGCAATTATAAATAAAATAACATAATAAATAAATTTCCAAAATTTAGATTTTATATAGATGTCTACTCTCTGAATGAAAATCATCCCATACCAGAGAGGCTGTAGGTCCTACGCTTAAGCTACCTGATTTATCTCATTACAAATCCTAATCAACACAAGGTGGCTTCAAAAATAAAAATACAAACTGATCAAACTAGATCAGAAAAGTTTGTGGAAAAAAAATTTGAACATTGGTCTTACTATACACATAAAAGGTGTACTACTCATTTAGTTGACTCAATACTTAGGGAATAGTATATATATGTTGGGCTAAAGCAACATTAATTACCTGATAAATTCAAAACTCATGTTCACTTTCGGTAAAAGATAATCATTATCTTGTTTGTACCATACTCTAGAGTATGGGGTTTCTTGAATGATTACAGGATATGCATTGGGCTGAAAAAAAAAACGCTCATTAAAGTTATTAGTACAAAATCATTACACTGTAGTAAATTTCGTTTAGCTATATATACATTAATTTATTCAATTTTTCCTCTCTTTTATTTATATATGTTTTAATACAACTAAACATATCGTTAATTTATTTTATAATTCCTTTTAGCAGCAATAACTTTAAGGATAGCATCTAATGTAATTTTAATAGAAGATGGACATTACATGTTAATAAATAACATTTAAAGTAGTCGCATAAATACAATGCTTGAAGTAAACATTTTGACCGTAAACAGAAATAAATAAAATTAATTTCAACAGTATAATACTATAAACAATACTTACATTTTCTTCTCGTGGGAAAAGCTCAAAATTGGTTGGAATAAATTCATTTCTTTCAGGCAAGTGAAGTTCATTACAAAGGGAATGATCAGACCATCTCTGCACAAAAAGAAAAATAATCATAATTATAGTTATTGTTTTTGTTTCTACAGTATAAGTGATTATAACTCACATCAATGACGGATTGAGGGATCTTTTCCAACTTGTACTGAGTTCCATACCACCTCTCTCTCTGATCAGCTAACGGTTGAAATCTTTTAGCAACAACAGCAGCTCTAAAATTAATTGTTAATTAGATGATTTTCGCTAGTTCTATTTTCTGTGGTGTTGAACAAATAATAATTAAATTATGATTGTACGATTGGAAGAGCATATGTGTAGCCAGTGAAAATCAATAGAAGTTTAAGATGGTAGTGCTTTAAAAAAACCAAAGTGCCATCAGATAGACCTTACCAGGTCAAATATGACCAAATATAAGAATAACTAATGTCTAACTGTATTACACAGCATGAGACATTGGAGAGATCTTGAATAGCCACCATCCCTAAAGGTTGGATACATGAGTAAGCTCTATATTTAGATTCCCCACGAACTCAAGGAAGCTTATTTGATGGTATGCAAAACCATATGCAACAGGCTCATCAAACGTCAAGAAATCAATTCTTTTCCAAAGCCTCTGATGAGAAAAGGATTGTTTATGATTATATATTGTTCTCTACATACTATCTTCATCCTGGGATAATGACCCTACCCAATCAAAACCAAAATAAAATCTCCATCACAGGAAAATTATGCTCTGAGAGTGCTGAGATCTCAAAGGTATCATATTTTTCAACCTTTTAACTTATCAAACAACTAATTCCCAGTTCGAATGAAACAAAAACATCAGTAGCTGTAGAGGACTTGTGTTCCATCACAACATGAGGACACAAACGAGTTTGATCAGCCATCTGAGAGCTCACCTAGTATACTCACCAGACTTCCATCTGTATTTTTCCTTTCAAAATTTCTTGTAGGGTACAAATTCCTCAATTTGTGTAAGCATGTTCAGTTTTTCAAAGTGAAGGATTTATTCAAAGATGGTGAAAGATCATTAAGCAATATGAGCACTATATATTGGGGTACAAATAAGTTTTGAGGGATTTATAAAAGTTTATATAACCAATATTAAATCACATCGGACCATCTTATGTTTATATTTATTTTGGAGCCTCATTGATCCCCTCTAGAAATCAGTACTTGTCTTATCACTTAAGGGTAAACTGCAAACATTTTTTGTGCTCTAACCATGTCAGCCTTTGTGCCAAAAAACACCATTCATTTATGGGAAGCCCTGCTTTTTTGTTTTCACTTGAAGAAAAGTGTAGCTGATGGACCCCAATTGCCCAAGCAAATGGGGATCATGCTCCATCAATAAAAACATGTGAGTACTGGTTCCGACATTTAAAAATGTCCGTCATGCAGGGGCTGCGTAAACTAAGCAGATTTCCCTCGTCAAGTATAGTAATAGATAAATCTACATACTGGTAACACAACACCACCGTGAATATTATGTGAATAAATACAAACGAAAATAAGAAATGTTTCAGCCAATTTCAATAACCTGCCGACAGGAAGTGTTATAAATGCAAACAAACAGGTCTGCCTGCCTCACACCGGAAAGAAAAACAATTACTGAACTATATCAGAACATAACATATTAATTTTATTGAGAAATATTTACTATATCTAGTACTGTAATTAATAATGAGTCAGAATAATTGTTATCCCAATCAATCAAATTTTTAGTCCAAAACCTTATGACAGGGGGGGGGGGGATCACCAGGACATATTTGCATGTATCTCGTATCACAAAGATCTTTTGAATATAATTTTTGGTGTTTAAGCTTTGAATAATGTGATTTATTATGTAGCAGAGTATTGTTTATAATATAACATGAGTAGAAGTGGCAGTTTGCTGAATGCTGAAAACTGAAAAATGCAAATATCTCGGTTAATATTCAAGATAGTGAATAAATGTATATAACAACAATTATAGTACATTTAATCTGCAATAAGATTGGTTCTATACAATTTTTTGATCCGACGTATGGTAACAGAGATATTTCGAAAATCATCTCCTCTAAACCCCCTCCCCCTGGCCAGATTTCAGCCATTAACGAACTTGATCTTTCTTTTTCATAAAATGACTAAATATCGAGTTTGGTAACGATTAAACAGTAATTGTGACCCCTAGAGCGGTAACAGACAAATATATATATATATATATATATATATATATATACACACATATACAGTTTTCAACGGACCTCATTTTCGTCATCTCCTAGGTAGGATCGATGGACATTTGAAGAAAAATTTTGAAAATCGTGCCATGAGTACAACCTCAATAGCTGATTTCCTTTAAGGAAAATCTGCTAAAAGTGAGCAGACAACAAAAAGTGAGTGTGTGTTTTTGACAACAGTGACAAAGAATATGAAGGGAGGACAGTAAAGTACAAAGACGTTGAGTTGGAGGCATTATTGGACCAAGATTCATGTCATTCTCAAACGGAGCTCATTACGAAAAAGTCCGTCACGCAGGGGCTGCATAAACTAAGCAGATATGAGAGCCGATCAGATACGGCAAAGGGCCGAACTAGCTTTTGGCGGGAAATTCAAAAATCCGTTATCGGCCCAAATTTAATAAAAATGAAAATATCTCAGTTAATATTCAAGATAGGGAATAAATATATACAACAATATTTATAGTAAATTTAATTTGCAATAAGATTGATCCTGTAATCTTTTTCGATCCGACGTATAGTAACGGAGATATTTCGAATTTTCAAAAATCCTCCCCTCTAAACCCCCCCAACTGGTCCGATTTCAGCCGTTAACGAACTTGATCTTTCTTTTTACATAAAACGACTAAATATCGAGTTTGGTAACGATTAAACAAAAATTGCGACCGCTAGAGCGGTAACAGACACACATACATATATATATATACAGTTTTGAACGGACCTCATTTTCGTCATCTACTAGGTAGGATCGATGGACATTTGAAGAAAAATCTCGAAAATTTCGTCATGAGTACAACCTCAATAGCTGATTTCCCTCAAGGGAAATCTGCTAAAAAAAGCCAAAAATTGGGTCAATTCTTGATCTCCTCAAAAGGCAAGAACTGTTTTTCAACACAGAATCCATATGCTTCCAAAAATATGGGGAAAAGTTATAGCTAAGAATGGAAAATACTTTGAATAAAATAAATGTTACCTATTTATGTCAATTAAGCTTCATCGTTGCAAAACAAAAAAAAAAAAAACCCTCAAAACTTATTTGTACTCCCAATAATTAATTGATCATCACACTTTATATAAAGGAAAGTAGGTCAAGGTAGATAGGTATTTTAAAGGAAGTCAGGCCAAAGTACTCCTGAAATGGAAATTGTAAATAAGTTCTTACTATATAAAATACCCATGATCGAGTTACCTAACATTTTCAGGGGACAAATATCCCAAAAGTTCATTAATCAAATCAGGCTTCCATTCAGTAAGTTTGTAACCTCCAGCAAGAACATCTTCCATTTCATAGTCCTAAAATATACAAATGAGTATGAATAAAACATAATACAGCAAAAAATAATTGGTTAAATTAAAAATTGATATTTACAGAAAGTTTGACAACAAGATTGCTGACATAATTCCTTGGAGACTGTTTATCTTTGAACCTAAAGTGCATATTGAATAATTCTGAATACTCTTCAAATATCCATTTTTGGGGGCCTTTCTCCCTAAGCATGTTAATGTACTGTAACAAAATATTACCAAATTAGTATAATGATTGAATAGAAAGAAAAATATAGAGGAAAAACTGGCTCAGAAAATGTGAGGACAGAACCAAGAAAAATATAAAAAAAATAATACCAAATTATTTCACATTACCATCACAATCACTTTTAATCAGTACAATAACTCCTGTAATTGTTATATGAACTTCATAAAAATCAACTAGCAGGAATATATGGAGGGCTCAGAAACAAATCAGTTTACCAAGTAAACAATACAATTTTTTTTTTAAATGTGCAACAGAAAAGTTAAAGATTGTAAGATATTTTTCCATAATGTAATACAACTATAGAGACTAGAGTTGCCTTTAGATAGCCCATTCAAAATAGCCATACCAGCTTAAAGTGTATGTTAATAAATAATATTTACTATAGTAGAGTTTTTGGGAACATAAAAACTTGATATTTATTAAAGGCCACTTTATACAAATAAGGATAATTGGGATAGGCTATCTACAGGTTACCACCCTTTTCTAGCCACAATGGGACAAATTATTTTATTTAGTGAGTTCGCCATTAAACCAAATTCCAATTGTTCAACCGAGAATCAAACACAACTCTTAAGATTATCATGTGCCATAATGCCAGTGGCTTAAAACAAATGATTAACATGAACTCTGTAATAATAATAAGCCCTTTTTTACAACTTGTGGGTGTCCCCTATTCGACCAATATTCGAACTTGAAACCTTTGTCTTGACAAACCCGTGTTCTAGCTACTCAGCCATGCTGACCCCCATAATAACTTTGATTAAACATGAAATTATGACATCTTAGCCCTTCATATATTATAAAACCCTTTGTATATTATAAAATAAATATTTTAATTACTCAGAACTAATATTAATATATATAAATATATACATACACACACACACACACACACATATATATATATATATATATATATATATATATATATGACATTACATTGAATAGCCCATTGCTAATTGCAAATAATTGTTCATTCATCTATGCCCCCAAAATTTATTTAACAAAATTAATTTGTATACTGTGCATTTTATTGTTATATTCACTACTAAATTAAATAATAACCCCTACTGATACTTTCTTTACGAAAACCACAAAACTCTATTCACATTCTGTTTATCATTTGAAATCATTAATAAATTCCACCCAACATTGTGGATATAATTAAATAATATGGAACGATTTTCATTTTAAAGCTCAATAATAAATCACAACGCCTCAAGTAGTAATAGTAAATTCATACCTGAAACAGCAAATAAATAATGTCGTCAACATGATCAATCCCTTCAGGAGTTAAATCTACATTTATTGTGAAGAAATCAAAACCCTTGCTTGATCCTCTGGGTCCACCAACTAAATTGTTACACCAACTGCGAGCTTTAAGTACTGAAAGGAGACTTCCAGGTCCTTCATGTCCTATTAAATGACTCAAGTAATGGCCAGGCTGTAGAAAGAAAATAAACATTTAACAAAGTAATATATAAGAATTTAGAACAATTTAGCTATCTAATCACTAACTAATGGTTATAAAACAGAAGCAAAAAGAGACAATAAATATATTATTTTAAAAATCTGTTAAATAAAAGTTATTATTTTTATTCTTTGACTTATTACATATTTACAAAACTATGTTTTACTTGATTGTACAAAGTGAAGGAAGTATTCATTGAAACTGCAGAACTTTCGGTTTTGAGATTTCAACAGAATTATCCACTTTGATTTTCCCTGAACATATTTTGATGAGTTTCATATATATTATTACATATCTCTCATAACTGGAAAATGATTAGCCTTAGAATGTTCAAATCTCAAATTTGGGACTGGTGCAACCAGCTAGTTGTGCGCCTCCCCTTCTGATGGAAATTATTATCTATAAGGCCTGTATATGTACTGAGGGATGGAATACAAACTTGAAGCCCAGTTAAATAAAATTGAGTGGCAATCTCCAGAATTGAAACTGGCAGCATTACAGTAGCTATAGTGCTTTCACCCAATACATCACATCCACCTACTCCTCTCAATACATTGTGTATTCTATGTTGTTTCTTTTAATTTTTGTTTATTATATTCCAAAAGAACTTTCCACCTTCAATGTTAGTACAATGTATCCTTTATCTTGAATACATTCACTCTTCAAGCTTGGCATATTTTCAAAAATCTTAGGTAAAGTAAAATGTCCCTTCAAAATTTATAAAGATGAATGACAAATACCCAATTGTTAAGCATTGACAAATGGAGATAAAAATTAACTGTCTAGTATGAAAACAGTATTACCATGCACAATATTGCTGGATCAGCTAAAAATGATAAAGAAATAACTGCACATTGCTGTAATGGTAATAATTAAGTAATAAGGGGTGGCTTACAACATAAATTTGAAAGATGTGAATTTTAGTTATGCTAATTCTTCAATGAGGGACAAGACGCCAATCAGTATTCTCCCATTATATCTTTTATTTACAATGAAAAATATCTTCAAACTAAATTAAAAACTATCTATATAAACCATTTACCTCATTTTTTTCATTTATTATAAATACACTAAAATACCTACTGCAGCTTTATATTCTTTCTGATAGTCAGGAATAAGGAATGTAATAGCAAGAGATCGGACATCTTTAATTGGCACAACATAACCTTTCAACATTAATTCATTCTTAGAGAATGGTGGTTCTTCCCAAACTGGAGCCAAGATATTTTTGTTAACAACATCAGAAAATAATGATACTACTAGATCTTCTAAGTCATCAAGATTTTCTAAAAAACAATGTTATAACAGAATATTACAATTAAATATAAAATATATTAAAAAAAATTAATCAGTGGTGTCTAAAATCGATATCAACAAATTCATTTCAAATTATAAGGGGGTAAATAAGAATAACAAAGTTTTAATAAAAGTGTTAATTTAAAAGTGTGAAACATTAAAAAAAAAAAAAAAAAAAAAAAAAAAAATGCCAGTGTTCCCATAGAACATAAAGAATAATATGGAATGAAAAAGTTTAAGTGGAGGAGGGGAGATTGAAATAAAATTTTATGGACCCAGAGTAAAACATTTATAATATCCATAGGAATTTAAAGAGAGTACCTAGAAGGTACTATAGCAATAAAACTATTTGAAGAAAACGGAATAAGGACTTGGAACGACCTATTAAAAAGAAAGCACAATAATCATAAAATTACCTTTCCCTAGAACAGCTAGAGTCATAATGTTTGCAGAATACCATTTCTGATGAAACGCAAGGAGTTCATTCCTCACATTTACACCTCTTTCCTTTGGAATAATATCAAGGGTTCTTTTATTTCCTTTAAAAAATAAACATAAATGAATTATGACTTTTATTAAAAATAGAATAGATATATCATCACTCCTGGTAATTCTTCTACTAAAATTTTCAATAAGAAACTGTCAGTATTCGAAACTGTGAATCACATAAATGAAATATTAATGTTTATAAAGCCCTTTAGCTGGTTAAACAAACAAAATAATTTCCAGTAGTAATGTGACCGACAAAATGCTTGAGTCATTTTGTGGCTATGTTTTCACATTAAAAGTTACCTGTTCCAAACTTTGTATAAGGATGGCCAGGTTTAGAAAGAGACCTTTCCAGTTGGTTTAGCCTCCATGAATCATTTTGAATATTTTTCTCATGTTCAGAATCAACAGCATTTACTTCTCGGTCAGTAACATTTTCCGTGAATAGAGGCGATATGAAAAACTGAGAAAATCTGAAAAGAAAAAGAAAATTAAAATAATGAATTCATTGATGAAAGTTGGCTTCCTGAAACAGTAATCATGCATCTAGATAAGCAGAAGCAAAAGATGGTGATTTATAAAAATAGGATACAAAGAGACAATGAGTCATATCACCATAAGAAACAAAATTCATTATTTGCTAAAAAGGAAATCCAAAAGACTTTCAAGCTGTGACAACCATTTAAATTTAACACAAGGAGCCATCCCAACACGTTTGAACGCCATTGAAAAGATCCAGATTGTTGGGAAATGGCTTCCTTGTGAACTGAAGGCAATGTGAATACTGAAAAACTATTAGCTCACCGGGTACAAAAGAAAGACCTTTCTTCATTGAATTGTAACAGGTAATGAAAATTTGAGAATCCTAAATTTAAAAGTTCTTGAGCAACTTCAGGCAAACCATATTGTTATGAAAAGAAGACAATGATTAGTCCTATTATAAACTACTAAAACCTGGTAAAAGTAAACACTATTGGCAACAAATAATCAATTTGAGACAAGTATTATATGAAAATTACCGGATGATCAAAGAAGGCAAACAAAGTGATTTTGTTGCATGATAATACACCATCTCACATACCTAAATGACCCAAGAAAATGATAAAGACATTCGGTCAGAATTACTGTCACATCCGGCTTACCAGCCTTTGCTCTATACAACTACTATTTATTTGCACTGATGGGACACAATCATGTTAAGCAGCGACTCACTTTTAATGAAAATATACAAAAGTGGCTCAATGACTGGTTTGCATCAAAACAGCTACAGTTTGTGCGATTCATAAATTATCAGAGGGTTGGGGAAAATGTATGGTTACAGAAAAAATATTTTTATCATTTTGTTACAGGAAACGTGTAATTTCCATACAAAAATTCCAGTTTCATATCTACACAAGGGGTAATGTTTGGTATCAAGATCACGAAAACACTTGCTGTCACTAAAGAACAAAGAGACAAATGATATGTTGTGTGCGTTATCCATATTCAAAATAATCCTGTTTTACAGCACCCATTAACTGTGATTTATAAAGATTTGAAAGATTTCTGTTCTGATTTCGTCATGTGACGACCAGAAAATCTTCTAACCTACAGGAAAAACACTAATAAAATAAAATAAATCCAATTATAGACTTGTAGGACATAAACAACAGTTCATTCGAGACAAATGAAGCAAGACAATGTTTATAAAAACATCTTTGAAACATGTCATCAACTTTTTTCATAAACAAAAACAATCACTCTGAAGCACAATATAGAAAATAATAACTCCTGAAATATTCAGTGGGTATTTGATTTGGAATTAAAAATTACTAGTAGCAAATGGAAAAAAACAAGAGTTGATCCCCAAAACATTAATCAGGCTGAGACCAGTATCTACAGACCTGGGAAGACCATGAATTAGGTAATTTGACAAACTTACCTATCTAAAGCACCACGAAAATTATCTGGCGTAACATCAAAGTAATATGATGTATGCTCTTGAGTTGTATGGGCATTACTGCTTCCGCCATGTTCTGACAAGTATTTAGAATATTCATTCTCATGAGGATATTTTTCAGTTCCCAAAAAAAGCATATGTTCACAAAAATGTGCCAAGCCAGGTAAATGCTCAGGATCACACATAAATCCTACAAGACATACAACGGTATAGTACAAGTAATGGCCAAATTAATACATAATAACAGATTAAAAAAAGGGGAAAAAATAATTGTAATAATACTCACCAACATTAACACTTAATGCTGCAGCAGATTTATCAGTTGAAGGGTCGCTTATAAGGATAACTTTCATTCCATTTGTAAGTTCCAAACCCCTGTAGTCCCTTTTATCTTCAGAAGATTTGATAATATTATCATATTTCTTCTTAATTCGAGACATATTGCTAGAGTAATTTCTTCTAGGTAGCAAAGATCTAAGAATGTATCAAACAACTGTTGTGAGTAAGTACTCTTGAGAATCTACATAATTGTCCAAATCGCAGGCAAAAAGAAACCTACCTGGAAAATCGTGGGTGAATTATAAAACTTTGTAGGGAAGCAAATGAATTATATCTAACTAAAAATCTCATTGATAACATTCCTAGCAAAACTTAATAATCTATTAAGAAGAAAAAAGCGATAAAGCAACAATTTGAAAGCTACATTTTATATGCTACATGAAGGAATGAAATTTAAAAGAAAAAAAAACATTTCATTGATTCTGAATAATAAAAGAAACTTTTGTATGAAACCCAGAATTATTACATTTGATCAGTCCACGAAATATTCAGAAATTTAAGCCAAGAGACTAGAATCCAAAGAATAACTTAATACTAGGGCATCGTCTAACAGCTAAGAGAAGTCAGGACAATGAAACCTCCCTCCCACTGAATGGAGAATACCAAAACAATTTCTTGCCTCACGCCATAGTGGTAGTAGAATTGTGACATAGCATATCGAAATGTGATATATATGGCAAGATTGCAACTAATAATGCCTTTTTAGCTCAGACAAAAGAAATATTGTGTTGCAAATAAATTTTATCAGCAGCTGTTGGAAAGCAAAAAATTATCATTAGGAAATTACTCCTAAGCTCTAAAGACTAAAATAAGCATTAGTATATAAATTAAATTATTTATTAAAGTCCACTTTTAGCAACTAAGGCTAATTGGGGCGGGTTATCTACAGGTTACCACCCTTTTCTAGCCAGGGTGGGACTAAGGATTTTATTTAATGAATTTCGTCACTAAATAAATTTCTTTGTCCACGCGGGAATCGAACTCGCCACTCTAAGCTAGTATATAAAATCACGCCGTACTTGCTAAAATTGTACTTAAGTAGTAATTGTATTGTTCCATTGATCGTGGTTTCAGTCCTCACTATGAACTAAATAAATAAGAAACCTAGAGTTATTAGAGCTGTAAAAATAATGGTAACTTGTGCAAAACTTGCTTTCATAAAGCTTTGCCAGCAATTCAATTTTCAGCCTAAAACGTGAAGTTTGCTTGGAAATCGAAATTTACCTTCATCAATATCTCCGTTAATATTGGTTTTACCGGGAAAATAAAAAAATGTTGAAAGTATTTTTCACTTCAAACACACATCAATTTCAAAATTTTGGCTTCTGACTACAGATGTCAGATAGAATTTATTACTGTTCCGTTAGAGTGCTGCAAGCAAGTTGCGAAATTTTATGTACATTTATTTGTGAAATTGATTTTGTCAACATGCACTGTATTATTCTATACCATTTACAGCAGTTCGATGTACTTGGAATAATTGTAACAGATTATTTCCACAGTAAGTATTACTATTGTGACTCTCAACTTATGTAATACAATTAGTTAATTATTTCCTGATTTTGGTACCACTTTCTATTTCTCTGGAGTAACAAATAATTTTGATTTCTGTCTTACTGTTGCCTAATTGAATTTATTTTACGGGTACGGTTCTGTAGAATAGTAAAATCATTTGAATACTTATAAAGTGAATGAATATTGTCTCAAGTGATCTATTAGCAGATTCCACTGGAGGGGAATTTGCTATTGAGGTTGTACTCATGACGCAATTTTTGAAAAAAGTCCGTCACGCTGGGCTGCGTAACTAAGCAGATTTCCCACCTGCTAGCATAGCATACTTTTGACCTCATCTCATCTCATATCCTCTACTTATATGTAAAAAAACGCTGAGTAGAAGGGGAGGGGTGGGGTTACTGAAGTCTGAAAACAAGGAATAACTGGATAAGTATTTGAGTTACGAAAAAATTTCTATACATTTTTTCATCATTCTATACTTTATCTCGATATTTAATCCGTTTATGCATGAAGAAAAACCAAGACAAAAAATCAAACCAGTGGGAGGGGGATTTTGAAATATCTCTGTTGTTATTAGGCGGATCGAAAAAATGCACATAACCAATCTTGTTGCAAATTAAATTGCCTATAAATGTTGTTATATACATATTTTCTCTATCAAGAATATTAACGAAGATATTCGCATTTTTAGTTTTCAGCCCCACTCTTAATGATGCCATATTAACAATAAACTGCTACATCTTTATTTTATTTATTCTAAGGTTATACATCAACTATGGTTTTCAAGTAACCTTTATTATGAGATACATGTGTGATGACGTCAACTATTAAGATTTTACGTTGTAACTCGAAAAAATTATTTGATCTATACTACTAAATTTAACGTTTTCTGTGAACACAACCCTCCGTCGGCCTGAGAGGCCAGGGAAACCTTGTTTTTGGTGCCCGGCCTCATCCTGTCTCCCCTGTGAGCCACCATTCCCAGTAGTTTCCTGATTCGTGTTCATGCTTAGAATCCCCTACTATAGTCTATTGCCATCCTTCATCCGGCACGTCTGGTCCCAAGGTGGCTTGTGAGGCCGACTGCGCCCAATAGCTCTTTAATTTCAAAGATGAGTTTTTTTTTTTCAAGATATATCTATTTCAATCGTCCCTTTTACTAAGATTGATGCTATTCTGTACCGAAGTTCGACGATATCTTGAGAAATAAGTGCTTGTCAAACTCTCAGACAGAGTGCGCCTGATCAATTTTACTCGTTTTACTTTCAGCTTCATTCTATTCCAATAAAGTCATTATTTGAAGTTCTAAATATTATATTTGTTTTCCTTAGATCCTAGCGAAGTCTGTCCTAACGGCGTTTTAAATTAAAATTAATTAGGTGGGAAGTGGGGGGTTAAAATATGTGCGCGGCCTCTGAGGCCGGTGCACCCAATTTTGTTTCGTCCAAAGGTGCGCTAGACGGAGGGTTAAGATCATATTTGCTATTGACTGAAATTGGACATGGAATAGTTCAAATTATACCCGTTATTATGAGTCGGATCAAAAAAGACTTACGTATCGATACAATACATAAGTGGAAGAGAATGGACGACATGTAACAAATCTTACATCAATACATACCAAACATAACTCACAACTACAACACAATTAAGTCACCATCACAAATGGACACAATTTCTAACGGAACATGGACAGACAGGACATTATTTAAAATTCAAGACAATGACAAATGTACTTGTGACTTACAGACAACACAAACGTTTTTACATATCATTTATGACTGCACAACATTTAATCAAAATAGATCAAATTTAATAATGAACATAATTTTAAAAGGAGGTAATTGGCCAGAACCACCTCATGTTATATTTAACAAATATAATAAAGAACTTATAAAGTTTATCAAAAGTATAGATATGGATGTAGCAAAAATACATTAGAAGGGTTACAGCCTTCAGTAACCCCTGAATCACAAGTGTATTTACCGAAACATGGGAAATCTGCGTAGCTTACGAACGATATATATATATATATATATATATATATATATATATATAATTCTGAACTCATTTTCATCATCTCCTGGGTAGGATTTATGGACATTTTTCGAAAATCATATCATGAGTAGGATCTCATAGCAGATTCCCTTCAGGGAAACATTTCTTCATGAGTATAATCTCAATAGCTGATTTCCTTTAAAAGAAATTTGCTTAAAGGGACTTACCTGCTAAAGTTGGTAGCAGTGTTGTTTACAGCAAACATCGACAAGGAATTAAAACACTGAATGTGAAATGCTCAAATTAAGAGTGGCAACAGAAGTGGGTTCAATCAGTCAAAGAACAACTGACTTAAGCATCCTTCCTAAAGTGGATAACAAATGCTATGCAACTTACAAGTATTGTGACCTATTAAAAATTGTAAAGTAGAAATTGGAAAGAAGCACTTGCATAAAAGGCAGCCTTAAGGTAAAGTAGGGATATAGAAGGATAAAAAATAAGAATATATGGGAGTAAACAAATAAAGACTAGGTATAAATAATAGTATAATTTTACACTATACAATTAAAACAAAACTAAATACAATGGGTTAAAGTTTATTTACAAAATAGAATGTAATGTGAAAACAAATAAAGGAGAGAATTAAAAGCTTCTCTTCTGTAAAATTAACAAGCATTGGCCACCGCACGAACACTTCTGGAATACACATAAGTATTTAAATAAATATATTAATAAACTATCCTTTAAATTATAAAACAAAGTCACTAGAATAGTTATAATAATAAAACTTATAAGTCACTTGAACAGTTATAATACAACTTATAAGTCACTAGAGTAGTTATAAAAATTATTGCACACTACAATTTGTTAGAATAAAATTAACTATGTTTTGGTTGCAAATCTGAAATACCGGTCACCTAAGGTGCAAATGCTGTTGTTGAGGCATAAGTGCACGTAATACTGTTGGAATTTGAGAAAGCTTTGGCCTTAAAGAGGAAGGAACTTTCTCTCCTTGTTTAATTCTTTCTTCTTTTCCATCCTTCCTGAACAAAACTCCTCCAGACTGATCGCCATTCACTGTCAGTTCACTACCATCGGAGTAAGTAATTCGAACTTCACCTGAGCTCATCTAAGCAGAAGAACAAATTCAATGTAATACTTATGTAACTACTAAATACATTTTTTCTAGAATATATATATACATATTATAATGTAACATCAAATTTCTAAAACTCGACATCAATGATGTTTTCAAAATTTACATTAAAACATTTGGGGCTCAGGTTAGCCATGTGAGTTAAAGCGTTGACCTTAATTTCACATGGTAAACCTAGAGTGGCAAGTTCGATTCTTGCCTGGGAAAAGAAATTATTTAGTGACGAAATGCATTAAATAACATCCTAAATCCACCCTGGCTAGAAAAGGGTGGTAACCTGTAGATAACCCGTCCCAATTAGCCTGAGTTGCAAAAAGTGGGTGTTAATAAATAATAATAATAATTAAAACATAATTCAAATTGGAAAAAAAAGAGTATATTTTGTGAACATTTTAATTCATTGAGAACCTAGTTTCATTTCACTATTTTAATTTTTTTAATTAATAAATGTATGCACTAATCAAAATTCCAAGTCCTCATAATCAGTGAAATGGGAGAATAGTTGCCTGCCCAAATAGCCTTAAGTGAACAAACAATGTCCTTGCAATATTACTTTTATAATTATATCCTTGATGAAGAAATACAGGAAAAGCTATCAAGAATTGATATAGTAGTACTGAATGATAGTAACTATAGCAATAGAAATTATAAAAATGACAGAATTATGCTGAATTGTCCTTTGAAATAAATTAATTTTTATATCTTTAATAACTATGGAAGGTATAGAAAGACATATCTTAGGATATACAATAATAACAATTCTTGACTTATCTTTTCTTTTAGTAACAATTGTTTGGTCAGTTTTTGTTACACAAGTCTACAGAGATTGGGTGAATTAAGTAACAAAACCTTTTTTAAGGCATAAGAAATACCTGTGTTGCAACTCCCACTCCAGGAACAGTAACAGTAGAAATAGCTTTGTTCCTGCTTTGCCCTTTGCTTGATTTGAAGCTCTTATCACTGACATCAAAACTATGGAACTGCAAAATATAAGGATATGTTAAATATAAACCAAAATACTTATAGAAAATCAGCATAAAAAGGTAAAATATTTATAATAAAAATAAACCTAACATAATGAAAAAGACAGAAGGATAGAAGTAATTTGCAGTATATTGCTTTCGTAAGATGTTGAGATTAATTTAAAAAAAATTTAATCTCCAACACTTGTTTTTTCCCAAGGCTTAGTCTACTTTGATTCCTATTATTGATGAAATATTCCAATAAAGAAATATTAAGACCAATAAGTATCACGATGCTTGAATCACAAGATATCACTGGTGAATAATAATAAAAAAGTCTGTCACATAAGAGCTGCTTGAACTAAGCAGATTCCCCATGTGCTGCACACCTAATGGAACTGACATAATCTATTCCCTATTTTTGGTATAACAAAAATCCTATGAAAAAGATTTTTTACACTGGTAATGAGAGGTTTAGCGGCTCACACGCTCAAAGTGAAAATAGCATTAGTAGGAGTGGGGGTTTACTGAAGCATGAAAACTAAAAAATGCAAATATCTCAGATAATGTTCAAGATAGAGAAAAAATGTATAGGTCAAAATTTGTAGGAAATTGCATTTATAATATGATTGCTTCTATATCATTTTTTGGTCCAATGAATTATAACAGAGATATTTGGAATTTTTGAAATTCTTCCTCTAAACTCTCCCACTCGTCCTGGTCAAATTTCAGTCATTAATGAACTTGACCTTTAATTGAAGATAAAATATTTATATATTAAGTTTGGTAACGACAAAACAAAAATTGCGGTTGCATTACCAGACAAGTATAAGTATAAATGGCGTCAAATTGAAAATGTTGTCTGCCTATCCGCCCAATTGTTAATCAATCACTCAAAATTGGCTTGTAAGATTTCTATTAATGTAAAAATATTTGTGTCAACTATAACAAGGAGCAACATAGGATACATGAGAATTCGAATTTTCATTTAGGAGAGGGAAGGGAGTGGTTACTTTGACATGAGAACACCTATGTGTCAATATTGGTTTTATCATAAAAATGTAAAGAGAAAATTGTGTTTAGAATAACGATTTTGATCCTAAATCATTTATTAACATTACAACATAAATTTATATATATGAATTTTGACTTCTCTCCTCCGGGCGCTAATGATTTTATTTGTATTCCAAATGCCTTAATAGAATAGTTTGAATATGTATTAAGAGAACGAGTATTGTTAATATGAGCAATTTGATATTTACAACCACTCCCTGGATTAAAGGTTTACCTTGACGCAAAACATGTAAATTGTTAATATTGATTTTTTTGGGAAAAGGTAAAGAATGAATTGAATTTATTCACCTGGTTTATCCTCATGAGCTATTTATTTAATTATTTAAATACATAACACACTGGATTGAAAAATATAAAAAAGTGATGCTTCTAGAAACTGAAACAGGTTAATATCTCATAAACATATTTTGAATTATGCTTACAAATATTCTAAAAATTTAAAAAACCATCAAAATTTTTCTCAGAAAAACATTGGGGAGGGTAGTAAAGAATAAGCCCGCTATGGACTTCATAATTTAGTCTGGGGTTAGGGCTCCTGTATAAAAATAGCGTGAGCACAGCAGTTTTGACAGCTTTAATATGTTTAAACACCTGATGGTCAGTTAGTATTTATTATTTCATTTAAAATAAATAATCAAAATTGAAGTTTTTAAAAAATACATATACGCTCATTAAATCAAGATATTAAGGTTGACTCAACATCATTCAATGGTGGATTGGTCAGTGAAAGGCCACTAGTAAAAGAAACATTTCTTCATTAACTTCTTTATTCAAAATTCTACACGTTTCACTACTTATGAAGCCTCCTTTCATTTGCCAACATGGCTCTTTGAGCTGAACGTAGTATAGGTCAGTGATAATTTATTTAAAGAACATAACTCCTAGGGAAGCTTGATTTGAAGCGAAACATGTAGAGTTTTGGATAAAGTGGCTCTTAAAAAAAAGAAAACGACTATTGACTTCCACCAACCTCTTCCTTTCTTCACAATAAAAAGGATCAACATAAAATTAAAAGAAGTGTTAATGGTTTCTGTACAAACTGATCAACTACATAAACAAGTCTATATTCTCCCTGCAATTTAAGGCCACTTAAATGTTGACATAGATAACTACCCCATTAGACATACGAAGAGGACAAATCTAATTGCAATATATTTAAATTGTAGTTTAAAAAAAAAAGTCAATTATAACAACTAAGAAAGAATGAAATGAAGGAAAATATACATTAAAATTGGGCGAATATTAAAGAAATTCAACCATAAGATATACTCACTGCAAATGGAACAATAGGATTCTCTTTTGATTGATTCAGTGTCTGTGAAGGCCTTCTTCCAATAATAACTGGAAAAACTGGTCCCTCAGAACATTGAGCAGTCAATTCGAGGGCACTCTCTATTGCTCTACAATGCTGAAGACTCTGAAAGAGTGAGAGAATAAAAAGGTAATTTTTAAGTATTAATAAAATTGACACTCTATATATATATATATATATATATATATATATATATATATATATATATATATATATAAATAATGCACACGCGCACTCACAGACAGAGGGGAAAGGGAAAAGAACCCTTGACAAAGCAATATGAGATTGCATTTTTCAATCATTCCCAAAACAGAGGCATACAAAAGAAATTCATCAGTCATGCTGGGGCTTCATAAACTAAGCAGATTTCCCATAAGCTGGTATAACACACTTGTGATCTCATCTCAACCACAAATTCTCATTTCTTTGTAAAAACCTGATGGGCAAAACAGAATGAGGGGGAGAGAGGTTACTGAAGGCTGAAAACAAAAAAGTACGAATAACTCACTTAATATTTGAGTTACGAAAAAATGTATCAATAATTTAACAAGATTGATTCTATAACATTTTTCGATCCGACTCATAATATCAGAAATATTTTGAATTTTCAAACCCCGTCCCCCCCTATTCCATCCCCGAAGTCAGCTATTGATTGATTGATTCACTACCCCAAAATCTTAGTTGCTGACACCATCACACTACGTATTTGAATTTATTTCAAACAGTATGTTCAATGAAAACAATATTTGGTATTAAGCTTGGAATAAATAGATTACTGATATAACAGGTTATTGCTAATATGACAAGAGTAGGAGAGAGGGTTTACTAAGGGCTGAAAAGTAAAAAATGCATATATCTCTGTTAATATTAAAATTAGAGAACAAATGTATATAATATTTATGGTAAATTTTATTCACAATAAGATTGGATCTATACAATTTTTTTATTAAATGTATAATAACGGAAATATGTTAAATTTTCAAAATTTTCCCTCTAAACCCCCCATTTTCCACTAGTTCAATTTTAGTCATTAACAAACTCGACTTTTAGTTTTGAATGAAACGGTTATTTATCAAATTGCATTACGATATGACTAAAAGTCCGTCACGCATGGGCTGCGTAAACTAAGCAGATTTCTTACGTGAAGTTTTACAATAGAGAAATCTGCCTAATAATAACAGTACTAGTAACAAATCTCTAGACCTATTCATGAGGGACGAACAGTTACAGAAACGGCTGCACTAGCTCTCGGCGGAAGTCCCGAACGTAGCCTACTCCTGCCGACCACTCACACAATACAAATGCAAATATCTCGGTTAATATTAAGATACAGAATAAATGTATAGAACAATATTTATAGTAAATTTAATTTCCAATAAGATTGATTCTAAAAACTTTTTCGATCCGACGCATAATAACGGAGATATTTCGAATTTTCAAAAATCCCCCCCCTCCCACTTGTCCGATTTCAGCCATTAACGAACTTGATCTTCCTTTTTACATAAAACGATTAAATTCCGAGTTTGGTAACGATCAAACAAAACTTGCGACCCCTAGAGCGTTAACAAACAAATATATATGTATATATATATATATATGTATTATATATATATATATATATATATATATATATATATATAAAATTGAACGGACCTCATTTTCGTCATCTCCTGGGTAGGATCGATGGACATTTGAAGAAATTTTTCGAAACTCGCGTCATGAGTACAACCTCAATAGCTGATTTCCCTTAAGGGAAATCTGCTACAAATTAAGACCACTAGAGCAGTAACAGACAAGTATACATCTACTAGGTAGGGTCGATATACGCACAACCACACATTATCAGTTCTTATTATTTTCCTCGAAGTGAAGTATCACTACAGAAAGGGCCTTTATTTGTTTTTCTACATGGCTTATATTCGAAAATGTAAGCTGTGTGTGTAAATATGTGTGTGTCTTATATCTTATAGTATAGCTATTCACCTACTGTTCTACTTCTTGTAAATTATCATTTCAAAGAAGTAGTCCCACTTTTCCTTATGTTAACCAGCCCCCTCCCCTCTGAACTAGTATATAAAATATAAATAGTATTATCTTACTTTGTCAAAATGAGTCCAGAGTTCTCGAACATTTTCTGACCATGTGTCATCCATATTTTCCTCTAATGTCACTGTGGTCCCATCTGACTTTGTTAATTTGTATGTGTCAGAAATTTTTATAATTTTTTCTCCTGAAAATTTCAATTAAAACATAAATGATACCCATCATGAAAGGATAAGCATTATTGTACTAAATAATCTTAAATTAAAAAAAATATACAAAGAATGTAAAATGGAACAATGAAGAGAAACAAATATTGACGGGTGTTTTATATAGCTAGTAACAAAAGGCTAAGTGGTTTCTTCTGGTTATTAAATCTGACTATTTTCATTTGGATAATAGTCATAGCAACTTGCTAACTTTGTCTTCCTCCCATACATCCCCTGGAGATTTTTTTTATGTGTTTTATATACTCTGTATAAATGAAACCCTAAACATTTTTTTTTCTATTACTTCTATTAAAACTCACTATTGAAAAGAAAAAAAAAACAAGGGTAGAATGTATTATTCAATTTTAATGAACCATTCAAAGAGGAGAGAAAATGAATACCTGAATAAAACATTGCTTCAAAGTCAGGGTCAGGAGAATTTTCCATGAGAAGACATTTTGCTTCACTTGTATAGATTATTATTTTAGGAGTCTTAGCTTTCACTAAGGAAACAAACCTTGAAGCATAAGTGTATTTTTTCCAGTGCTCTTTAGGTAAGGATTCAAGACTATATATCGAATCAGCACCACTAGCAGGGACAGGTGGTGGAGTGTCAGAAACTGGGCATTTCCGATCGACCTTATAGACAACCACCTGTAAAATATAAAATAATACTTATAAATATAAAGATAGATGGAATAGAGATGAATTTTGAAGAATCAATGAAATATTAATACCCTCAGACCATCACTTGATATTCGACAAACATCAGTGACTCTTTCAGAAGATCCTTTCTTCTTAATTAATTCTACAGTGACTTCTCCATTTGGAAGTATACTGAGAACAGCATTTTTTGTCTTGTGTCTAGTTGGCTGAAGCCTATCAGAGCACAGTGGAGAAACATCAAGTTTTTCTATTAAAAAACAAAACAAAAACAAATATGTACATTAAATTAAAATATATAACCAGCAATAATATTTAATTTTAATATAAATTAACTAATTATATAGAAATTAATTTCTATAATTCCCTACAAAAATTACAAACAAATAAGCATAGCCCACTAATACTAATTAAATATAATTATTTAAAGGGGGAAAAATTGGTTTACAAAATAAATTACTACTGGTACTTCATATAATTATAAAAATGAGACCTTTTCATATGGAGTCTAAAGAAATCTATGTTTTATACATTTTCATATGTATAAGGTCTACACTAGTTGACAGGGTTTCATTTGACAGAATGAATCAGATTTATTTTACTGGAATTGACATCAATTCATCACTAGCAATTTTATAAACTGAGAAAATTTCCCATGTGCGAGATTAATAAATTTATGATGTAATATTATTTTCAAATCCCAAATTTGTTTCTAAGCAGAAACCTTATGTAAACAAACTTCAAAATAAAACTGGACAAGAGATTTTTAGTGACATAATAGATTGTAGTAAAAAGCACATTAGTAGCAGGGGGAGGGGGGGGGGAGAAGGTTACTGAGGGCCGAAAATACAAAAGCACAAATTACTCTATTAATATTCACTTTAGAGAACAATTGTAGAGCATTATTGTATATGTATATATGTATATATATATATATATATATATATATATATATATATATATATATATATATATATGGTGTAGTGATTTGTGTTTAGATATGTGTGATATAATGAGAGTGCGCGAGTGGAGGAAAAGGCAAACAGTCTGCTTAAAATGCGCTACTGGAAATGGGGGGTTCATTGTATTGCTAGATTTCAGAGTGTGAACAGTTTTGTAATTTGCTAGTGCTACTCTGTCTGTTTGCCTTGGCCCCCAGCGGTATGCGTGTTGTAATGTAATTAGTGTTGTCTTAGTATATTCTTGCGAAAATTAAATGGCTCTACTATTTTTACTATTTTACTCGAAGATGGTTCAATGACTCCATTCCGCTCCATTTCGTTGACGCTACTTTTGAGCATCTAATGGAACGTGTGCTAAAGGGTCTCAATTGGAAGACGTGCTTGGTGTATCTAGATAACATAATCGTCATGGGGAAGACTTTTGAGGAACATCTTAAAAACCTGGAGGAAGTATTTAGTCGAATAACAGCAGCTGGACTAAAGTTAAGCATAAAGAAATGTGCTCTATTTCAGAAGGAAGTCAAATACTTGGGGCATCGAGTAACAGCAGAGGGCATCTCCACAGAAGAAGAACTCTTATTAACAACGTTTATTACTGGTTTTGTAATTAAACGTAACAATATGTTGTAAGTCATAGTATAGGTATATGTATATATAACGTAGACATAGGATAGTAGATAAGTTAACCTATATGTATTTATTTTATAAATATATGTTTTGTACCAATCAGCCGTGTGCGAGCCTTCCCGGTTAGCCAAAATGACAATATATGAAATTGGATTGATTTTGACCAATAATGGACTTCATCTTAAGTTTTACATGAAATTTTTAAAGATCAAGTTTGGAAATGATTCCCCCCTTAAAGGAAAAACACAATGGTGAGCTCTATAAAAAAAATGCCGGTAATAACAAAAAAATAATTTACACTGTCATAAATGCTTACCTTCAATTTTTTCTGGAAAAACTGTAATAGATTGTTGTTTTTTCAGTTTGCTATGCTCAGATGTTAAAGGATTGCCAAAAAAATCCAATTTCCTTCCCTCATTTACACGACTGTTTTTAAAAACAGAGTTTTTGTTCTTTTCAATACTTAGACTAGCTATTTTCATTAAAGATCTTTCTTCAGACCTGCAAATAGTTTACTTTTATTACAGGCAATGTGAAAATGAGTTTGTAATTAACAAAGCTATTAAACAAATAGATTACCTTGATCTCATTGAAAAGCTTCTAAGTCCGGTATTATTAGAACTCATAGTCCCCAAACCGCTATCCATCAATGCTCCTCCTTTCTGAAAAATATAAAATGATGAAGTTTGTGATTGTGGTTTTTTTATTTAAAAAAAAAAAAAAGGTTAAGTAAATACAAACACTATATTACCAATGGATGTTTGTGCCTTCTGTGAGTATTTTTTGTCATAAATGGATGGTCCAAAATTTCTTCCAGCTTAATCCTATCAGAAGGATTCTTCTTCAGCAGTTTAGAAATCAAATCCCTCGCTTCCACAGATATTCCTACAGGCATCTAGATTTATTTTCATTTCTGTTAAATATTATACAATTTAAAGTATATTATAAATAAAATATCAAAAGCCACAAGAAAAAGTTTTAAAAATGAAGAGGAGTAAATAATTAAATTAATATTAATACCTTAAAATCAGCCATAACTACTTTGGTAAGTGTGCTTTTCACAGCATCCGTGTCAAAAGGAGGTTTGCCCGAAAGCAAGGTATAAAGCATACATCCAATCCCCCAAACATCAGCTTCTAATCCATGACTACTTCGGGTAGCTACCTATGTTTAAAAGGAATAAATTATAAATATGTTAATTTGTTTAATAATATAAGCCAATATTGAATTTTATAGCTGTATATACCTCAGGTGATATATAATTAGGAGTACCGCACATAGTCATATGCTTTTCATCAGGTCTTGTGAGCTGTGTTGCCAGACCAAAGTCTGCTATTTTCTGAGGAGAAGAAAATTATAAAATGTTTTATTTCAAAGTTGACATAAATGGCAGTAATAAAGGGTTTATTTTCAGAAAATTTACTGGAAATCTGACGTCAAACAATTATTATCTAAACATATGAATTAAAAACAGAAAAGAAAAACGTCTTTAATAAATAAATGTAGGTTAGAGCTTCTTTCCATGAAAATTTTAATTTCATTGTTACATGGAGCCATCAATACCTTTATTACTCCACCAGTAGATTGTTTGCTGATTACACAAAGCCCAATCAGGATTTACCTGTTTTTGGATAGCTACTTTGATGGAGGGTGTAATAAATATAGTAAAAAATGTTGTCAAAAACAAATGGGTAAATACAAAAATACTAAAGGGGAGTGGGCTTTCACTACATGAATATTGTTAGCTAATCCGAGGATTCAGAACCAATTGTTATAGAGTGACTGGTGCTTATTAAGCTTTGTGGCTATACCTTTTTCCTTTGCCTATTTAAACAGTCAAATCACACTTCTATTTTGGTAACTTAATTAAAACGAGGATGGTGCCAAGCACAAGACTTACTATTACACTAAACACTCAGTACTAAGACATTGGTTTCAAGAGTATTAGCATAATTAGACATTCTTTGGTTTTAGTTTTATATCAGCAATTACCTGATGAAGTTATAAAAACCCTACAGGTTATTAAAATCCAATAAAGTTATTAAAACCATCCTCAAAAAATTAGTAACCTAACCCAATATTTTCGGGAATCACAAACCAGTAATTAATATCAAAGAATAAAACATTATTTTAAGAAATTCTTTTATATTTTCATGTATAATAATACGAACAAACCTATAAATAAACAAATTTTAAAAAAATGCAGATCTAACATTCTCAATACATTTTCTATTTTTTTTCTTTTGTTTTATAAGAAACAATATTGTTTTGTTTGTACATGGAACAATATTGCTAATATTCTAAACATTAAAGATACCTTTCAATATATTTGTATAGTACTTACAATTCTCATATCCTTTGTCAGCAATAAATTTGCCAAAGACATATCTCGATGCAGAATATTATGTGAGTGGAGATACAGCAGACCTTCAACAACTTGGGTCATTATATGAGCAGCTGAAAAACAACATATATTATTGGTCCCATGATTAGAAAATAATAAGGATTATTTTTTTCCGAGTAATGGTGATGTAAGGAATGTTCCAGTCAAGAAAACAACAACTGGTTCCTCAAAATATTTTTCAGCACAAAAAGGTCTTCATGTCCTCAATCCATCATAGTCAAGGTTTACATACATTTATTTTTCAGTATCAGACAGACAAATAACACTATTTAAGCTTTAATTAGTGTGAATTATTTTCTTAAGTACGAATCACAATTGAAATACATACTAAATAAATAAATAGTTTGAATTGTTATGAGGGCATTTATCTGTAGGGAACACTATTAAAAAAACTAACGCACATCTGGAAAAACAATTTATTCTCAATTATCAGACTCATAATAAAAGCCATATAATGAATTTTTGAATCTTCCCTACCTTGTCCGATTTCAGCCATTAACAAGATAAACTTTAGTGTTGAATAACAAGTATAGTGTAAATCAAATAAACATTTTCGAGCACAGAACATAAAATCTTAAACAATAACGCCATTTGCATGTACCTCCCACAGTAAAAGTTCAACAAAAACAATACTTCATATTTAAGCTTCCAATGAAGTGTTTCATAATATAACAGCTAATTGTTAATATGACATGAGTAGGCATGGGGGCTCACTGAAGGTTGAAAACTAAAAAATTCAAATATTTCAGTTAATATTCATGATACAGAAAAATTGTATAGAACAGCATTCATAGCACATTAAATTAACAACAAGATTAGTTCTATATAATTTTTCGATCTGACGTATAGTAACAGATATTTAGAATATCTGCATCAAAATCCCCCCTCCGACTAGTTGGATTTCAGCCAATAACAAACTTGATTCATTTATTTTTACATAAAATGTTTAGTAAGTAGTTTAGTAATGGTCAAAGAAAAATTACGACTAGAGCAATAACAGACGAATTATATATATATATATATATATATATAAAATTTTGAAAAGAGAGGATCAATGGGAATTTGGGAATTTTTTTTGAAAATCGTGTCATGTGTACAACCGCAAAAGCTGATGTCCCTTATGGGAAATCACCTGAAAATGACTTCCTACTCTTAAAATTATAACAGATTAATCATGATCAGAAAGAGTGAGGACTTAGATCAAATACCCTTAAAACCCGATGTTTTTCATAAAGCAAATAAATTTGCGATATAATATAAAAAATATATAACTAACCTTCCTCTTCACTAATTGTAGGAGTATTATTCTTAATGTATCTCTGCAATTCACCATTATGAGCAAGCTCCAATACCAAATAAACATAATCAGAATCTTCAAAAAAAGTATATAACTCTAGAATAGAGGGATGCTTCAGACGAGAATGGATAGATACTTCTTGTCTAACTCGATGTACCATGCCACTTGAAGCCATCAACTTCTTGTCAATCTAGAAAAAAATGCCAGTACAAAATGTATGTTACAAATCTAATCAGTATATATATGTTACAAATCTAATCAGTTACTCATCTGTAACATCATTTATAATGTACTTATATCCTGTTAAATATTACACTATTTGCAAAGAATTATGATGAAAATACCAGATTAGAAACCATTATGTGTACAATTTGTTTCTTAAGCATCAATTACAGAAAAGTAAAAATAAAAAATATAGTTGACTCCCTCTAATCAGACACAGACAAAACTATTATGACTGAATGCAAAATAAAAATGAGTTTATTCAGGACACAGTTTAATGGCTCCTCACAATTTATTTTTAAAAACGCTTAGCGCTTTCAGGAATTTATATTCCCATCACCAGAGCATAGGCATGCCTAAAGAGATGTGAACTCTGTCGATGCTCTCTTATGAGCCCAGTAGCATATCTCTGGCATACAGCGTAGGCATGCATGCCCACGTTCTGATGTTGAGAATGTAACTTCCTGAAAACACTAAGCCTTTTTAAAAATAAATTGTGAGGACCCACAAAACTGTGTCCTGAATTCATTACCCTCGCCATCAGCAGAAAAAAAATGGGGGAAAATAAGTAAGTTTTGGAATGAGGTAGTTGATTTTAAGACGTAAACCTTAAATGACTGGGCCAACAGGGTTGATATTATATATAATATAAGTTGCCCAACATTGAGGCTACCTTTTTTAAAATTTCCTTGGGATAATTTTAGGCCACTTTGCAGCCTTTTATTCTTTAAAGGAGTCAAACCTACATACTGAAGCCTAGAGCCACACCAGATGATTTTCTATTATCACTCGCTTCTCCTATGGTAGTACCTGGCGTAACTCTTACTCCACCTGCATGAGTTTTGTGTTTCCTACGTTTGCTGCAAACTTCCCAATCTACATCACATTAGTATTTTTGTTTACTATACACAGCTGACCATTTTTTCAAATTTCTCTATACTCAAGCATGACTTCCTTAAATGTTTTGGAACAATCAATTTTGACTTAAACACATTTTTTATTTACTAGTATGCCACAGCATAATTACACAACACTTTGAATAAATAATTACAATGAAGACTGGTTGAAAAGAAAGTTACTTCGAGTCACTGTCAATAGTTTTGCTTTTCAAAACATCTACCTTTCAAGCTGAGTATTGTGTCATACGAAAAATAAAATAAATTCCACTAATGAAATAGAATTGATTTAAGAAAAAAAAGAAGACAAAATTGGATAACCAGGTGCTTACTGCATTTTGTTTAGGTGGAATATAGACAAAATATTATTTAGAAACCTGCATGTTGCATTCCAATGCAAAGCTCTGTACTAATAAGCTTTATGGTGAAATATGTATCATTGGTATATGCATGCTGAATCTATATTAGAATCAGACATTCAAATTTATATTAAGACAATGGTATTTAAATCTCACACAATTTTTGGAACTATGCACACTTAGTTTCTTCATAACTGTCATATACTTCAACAAATTGGTAGATTTCAACTTCTTTTTTGGATTACAGAATGCAATGAATTTAAAAGGTATCTCTATTAAGAGTCAGAATTCAAGATGTGTTGAATTTATATGGAATTTCCCATGGTTTTATGGAGTCCCTTAGTTCTTGACATTGAGCTCATCAAAATGTATGAACCACAATGGGTCGCTAAAAGAAAACTTATTGGCTTACATTGAAAGTAATTGCACTTAAAATAAATCTGTTTCAACATAAATGGAAAAGAGATTCAGAGATGTCAAAAAAAGATGTAAGTTAAAACTATCAAGTTCATTTGATAGGTATGAAATGATTAACAGTGGTGGGGAAAGTACTTGAAAATGAACAGAACTATGTAGTAACAGGGCAACAGATAAACAATATAGTTATTATATCTCCTTAGTGACAGAATGTATGATGTGGTCCATACACAACTGTTAAAGTGGTCATTAAAACAAAGATGCCAGATCAATTCAAAAGCATTTATATACTTGGTAGAGGACTAGAACAACAAATCCTAGACAACCCACGAGGGAGTTCTAAAACATCATTTTATAAAGCAATTAAGTAAAGCATTATTGAGACCCCAAAAGTGATTAATAAGGAAGCCATATTATATTTCTGCATCGAAATACCACTTTTATAGAATGGAGGAAATTGTTGAATGCCTGGTAATTAATGTTGGGTGGCAAATCCATTACATTCTGACATAAAAAATAAAGGTTAGATGGCTTATGTTCTAAACTGCTCATTTTTCATGAAGAACAGTGATTTTTGTATGTTTAAACAAAGTATTTGTGTCATTCACATTATTAAAGGTATTATTCATGTCTAATTAACTTATCAATGTGCATAAAACTAAAAATGATTCGATATCTAAAATAGAACAATTAGACTAATTACTTTTATAATGTCATCTAGTAGATTATATAAACAGAAACAGCTTACCATTTTTATTGCCACTTCTAAGTACGTTTTCAAACATCTTGCCCTGTACACACTTGCAAATCCACCCTTTCCCAGCAAATCCAAAACTTCATAATCCTTAAAATGCCGAAATTATGAATATATTGAACCGTCGACAATTACTATTTCAAGGTAAAAATATATGAAATTTACAAACCTCAATTCTGTCCCCAAAACTTGACGGGGCAAGCTTTGGGGTTTGCATCATGCCACTAATAAAAATTAACTCAGTAAAACTTCTTCAATGGTCCATTAGGATATATACAAATATATCTTTTACAACAAATAATTAAAAAACAAAACAGCTTTAATATAAACAATAAGTGCCACCATGGCCGTTATAAACATAAACATCTTATTTTGGCCATATTGGCGCCTTTTTTTTATGTTAGCCAACATGCACAAAACAAAATTTACAAAATTATTATTGGGTTACGAACAATATGGAAATCTAATAAAAAAAAAAAAAAAAAAAAAATGAGAACCTGGCAAAATTTTAAGATACTGAAACAAGCATTTTCAAAGTATTTTTATAAATAAATCTATTTAAAATCTAAATTTATTTTTTCCACTCTTGAAACTGTCTAAGAATATAAAGTTCTTTATTTAATGAAATATGATAAAATATACAGGGCCGGCTCAAGGGAAAATACTGACCCGGGCAAACAACCGTTTTGTCGCCCCCCCCCCCTAAAAAAGGGGTGTCTAGGGGCCCTCCCCCGGAAATTTGTTCAAAATGGGGTTTAGAATACTGATTTTTGAGGCATCTTAAGTGGTAGTTATCAATCAAAATATTATCATATTTTCAAGTGAAAAGATAAGATGACTGAAAAAGTATGTAGGCCATCACCTTTTTGCATAATTTATAGTAGGCTATACGTTTTTCGTTGAAAAGGGGTTTAACAAATGAAGATTTTAGCCCAAGTAGTTTTACATGTACGTATATTTTTCGAAAACGAAAAACGAAATTTTTCACTACTTGGGCGTTTGGTCCCCCCCTGGCTGAGTCGCCCGGGTTGCCCGGCCCTTAAGCCTGTGCTGAAAATATAATATCCATTATTTAATAGAAGCGTAATACATTATTAAGTTAATTAAGGCTTATGTTTTTAACTGTATTATTACTTAATTGGGCCATCAAATTTTTCATGTAAAACAAATGCCTTAAATCTGAAACGGCCAATTACAAAATATAAACATATTAGTTGACTCCACTGTTCATTATAAGTATCCTTTTGAAACCTTTTATTTTAAAAAAATAAAATAAAATGTAGTCGATAAAATACTCCAGTTGAGGCCGTTCACGATTTCTAAAAACATTTTTAATGAAAAAAAATATCTTTGGATTAGAACGAATGCACTGTTGTTTTTATTACTAAAAAGAAAGAAACTATGTTTAGGTCCTTTTCCTAAGCAGACAAAAAGCATCATGACAGACAACACAAAAAAACGTGGAGAGCAAAAGTTGGTTGCCTGCTTGTTATCTACGTTAAAATAGTACAGTTGTTTATTTATTTCCAAAATGACTTGAGAGTTTAGACATTCTAGGCTAAATTGTCATAATGTTCTGTCTCACTTCCTATTCATCTCCATCCTGTTAATAAGAAGAATAAAACAATGGGTGAAATGCAGTTTAACCCCACCCTTGGTGTAAATGACAGATGAGGTATTTTGGAAATTTTTGAATGCGGTCACTAAAGTCTATCCTCCACAGTCTAAGGATCCACCAAATTAAGTATGTAAAAAAAGATAAAGTTAGAAAAAATGGCCGCTGTTATTTTCAAAAGTGCGCCGCCAAGGCTGGGGTTAAACTGCATTTTTACCGAATACAATTATCACTGAATATATTCGAGAAAGATGTGTAGAACAACAATTGTAGTTATTACATTGTTCATAAGTTTCATTAAATGACATTTTCCCATCCGACGCAAAACGGAAATATAAATTATTGTGCATTTTATCCTTCTATTAGCCTTCACCTTTCTTGGGCCTAGAAAAGGGTGATAACCTGTAGATAACCCGTCCCGATTAGCCATAGTTGCATAAAGTGGGCGTAAATAATAATAAACAATCAAACTTTCTTCGACCAACTTTGTCTATTTACGAAGAAATAAAATAGGCCTTCCTGCCAGAAACAATATATTTAAAAGCAACAGAGCGCTTATAGAGCAAGCAGTCTGTCGTCAGTGCCCTGTCTGGAAGGTCTGTTTTGTTTCTTCTTGATGTGTGCCAACCACCGTTAAGCACCTTTCTTTAAAAAATGGAATATGATCTTCGGTTTTGATTGAAACGTTTAAATGTCGCTGAAATCGGACAGGAGAGGGCGGGATAAAAACATTAGAACATCTTCGTTACTATGAGTTGGATTGAAGAATTGTGTATAACCAATCTGATATAAATTTAATTTTCTATGAATGTTGTTATTCTCTCTTTATTCTGTGATTTATGTATTTTTAATTTTCTGCCAAATCTAAAGCATTCTTAAATGCCAAATCTTGTTTTCAATAAATCTTCACTAGATGAGATACATAAAATATGCTGTGTGATGACGTCATCAATTAAGAATTTAATTCCAGCCTCGAAAAAGTGTATTTGATCTTTTCGATAATCAATATTTAACCGGTTCATTCAACTCTAAAGATTATGTTATGACTGGAATCGGATCGTGAATAGGGGAGGGGGGGGGGTCAAAGAAAGGAGAATTCGAAAATTCAAAATACCTCCTTTGTTCGTTAGTTACTGATAATGAAAGTATTTTTTTAATATCATCATTACGCAGGATAATTATTTTTGGGAGGCAATAAAGATTCCTTGTAACGTGTCTATAATTTAAATCTGTATTTAGCACTAGTTTTGCAATCTAGAAACTACCTGTTCTGCCGTCTAATGGCGGCCTCTACCTCAAAAGTCCGTCACGTAGGGACTGCGTAAACTAACTTTCCCACGTGAAGTTATACAATAGAGAAATCTTTCCATGCGAGAAGGCCAAAACAGTTTACGAGCAAAGGGGCCCGAACTAGCTATAGGCGGGAAATTCAAAAAATCTCCCAGTCATCGGCCCCCAAATTTAATAAAAATGCAAAATATCTCGTGGTTAATATTTTTTTTTTTTTAATATTCAAGATAGGGAATAAATGTATATAACAATATTTATAGTAAATTTAATTTGCAATAAGATTGATTCTGTACAATTTTTCGATGCGACGTATAGTAACGGAGATATTTCGAATTTTCAAAAAATCCTCAACCTCTAAACCCCCCCTCCCACTGGTCCGATTTCAGCCGTTAACGAACTTGATCTTTCTTTTTACTAAATATTGAGTTTGGTAACGATCAAACAAAAATTGCGACCGCTAGAGCGGTAACAGACACCATATATATAAAGTACTAGCCTCAGATACCCGGCTTCTCCCGGGAATTCATTTGAGTCCTGAATGTTATGATGGAATTTTTTTTAGCAAGGCTTTACATTGCACAAATATTTGGGAGCATTTACCTCGTCCCCAGTGTTTAGGATTGATACCGTCGTTGTCGGTTCCGGTGATTGCCTAATAATAGAATTATTTGTTCAAATAATTCTTCACAAGTCCTTCCGATTATTTTTATATTTCCCGTTTCTCTTACACATGTTTAAAATATGGTGAATTATTTTTATTTCAGGCCTGCCCTTTTAACCCCCACTCCTGCCCGTTCGAACCTAAAAATTTTAATATAACCTGATAAATCATGGAAGAATTAATGCAAATTGACATACCGAGTTTTGTTAAGTTCGGTTCAGGTCGTTAGTGCCAGTGGACCCACGCTAAAGTTTTAAACGTATAACTCATTCTAAACTTAGCGTATACGACAAAAGTGTATATAAACAAAATTATACTCAAAATAACAAAATAAACACCTTATGTTATGTTTAAAAGTTGCGGAAAAACCAATAGGAAACGAAAAATCGCTACTTTTAATTTCAGGCTTCCCTTAAAACCCCCACTCCTCTGCCCGTTACATAGAAATGTTTGGTATGGCTTAATAAAATGTAAAGGCCTCACTGCTAATGCAACAGACCGGAAGTTTTATTTATGTCCTTTCGGTTGAAGTCTTTATTTTTGCAAATAATAATGTTGACATCCCGCTATAATTTTTAGCGTAAAAACGCATTTAAACGTCGGTATAACGACAAAATTGTATATAACAAAAGTTACTCTGAATAACAATATAAACAACTTTTGTTACGTTCATATTTGCCGAAAAACCAATACGAAACGAAATATCGCTATTTTTAATTTCTGGCTTCCCCTATAACCCCCACTCCTGTTAGTCTCAGAGGATATTAGTATAGCCTAAAGTCTAAGTTGGGTTAGTAGAAATATACATTCCAAGTTTGATAAAATTCGGTTCAGCCGTTTATGCGTGAAAAGGTAACAAACAAACAAACAAATAAACAAACAAACAGACAACAAAGAAACAAAATGCAGTTATGGTGTCTATGACATGTGAAACGAAAAGTTATCGTGAAATTTCGCGAAAAAATCAATGTACAGACAGAGGTTACAATTTTTTATATATATATATATATATATATATCTATATATATATAAAATTGTAACCTCTGTCTGTACATTGATTTTTTTCGCGAAATTTCACGATAACTTTTCGTTTTACATGTCATAGACACCATAACTGCATTTTGTTTCTTTGGTGTCTGTTTGTTTGTTTGTTTGTTTATTTGTTTGTTTGTTTATTTGTTTGTTTGTTTGTTTGTTACCTTTTCACGCATAAACGGCTGAACCGAATTTTATGAAACTTGGTATGTATATTACTACTAACCCAACTTAGACTTTAGGCTATATTAGTATTCGCTGAGACGAACAGGAGTGGGGGTTATAAGGGAAGCCAGAAATTAAAAATAGCGATATTTCGTTTCCTATTGGTTTTTCGGGAAATATGAACACAACAAAAGTTGTTTATTTTGTTATTTAGAGTAACTTTTGTTATATACACTTTTTTCGTATACCGAAGTTTAAACGCGATATACGCTAAAAACTACTGCGGAAGTCAACAATTTTATTTAGCCCAAAAAACTCAACCGAACTAAACCAAACTCGTTATGTGTATTAGCAATAACGCCATCCTTATAATAAGCCATACTAACATTTCTAGAAACGGGCAGGAGTGGGGGTTATAAGGGAGGCCTGAATTTACAAATTTTATTATTAACGAACCACAGAAACGACGGGTATTAGCCCTAAACACTGGGACGGGAAAATGTCTAAATATTGTGCAAAGTAAAGCCTTGCCAAAAAAAATACCATCACCATCCAGCCTCAAATGAATTCCCGGGCGAAGCCGGGTATCTGAGCTAGTATATATATATATATATATATATATATATATATATATACTAGCTCAGATACCCGGCTTCGCTCGGGAATTGATTTGAGGCTGAATGGTGATGGTATTTTTTTGGCAAGGCTTTGCTTTGCACAATATTTTGACATTTACCCGTCCCAGTGTTAGGGTTAGTACCCGTTGTTGGCATTTGTTAATAATAAAATTAATTTTTTATGTAAGTCTTCACTGTCCCCCAAATTGTAATATTTCCCGTCTCCTGTGCATAATGCATAGATTTTAGTTGTTAAGGACAAAATATTAATATAGATTTGAATTAATTTTTCCAGCTGAGGTACCTCATAGTTCAAATAGGAATGAATTGTTGAGCATATCAATATTTCTACGCAAATTACTTGCTCCACATATTGTTCCTGGAGAAATGTATAAAACAAAAGTTAATCTAAATAACAAAGTAAACAGCTTTTGTTATGTGCATGTTTGTCGAAAAACAAATAGACAATGAAATATCGCGAATTTTTATTTCATGCCTCTCTTATAACCCCCACTCCCGTTCTGACCTAAAAATTTTAATATAGCTTATAATCATGGAAAAATTAATGCTAATTGACATACCGAGTTTTTTTAAGTTCGGTTCAATCGTTAGAGCTCAATAAAATAGTTGACTCCCGCTTTAGTTTATAGTGTATATCTCGTTTATACTTTGTTAAATAACAAAATAAACAACTTTTGTAATGTTCATATTTTCCGAAAAACGAATAGAAAACGAAATACTGCTATTTTTAAATTCGCTCCATACACCCCCCACTCCTGCCCGTCCCTAGAAATGTTGGTATGGCTTGTTATAATGAATGCGTTAGTGCTAATACACATACCGAGTTTTATTTATTTCGGTTGGGTCTTTTGTCCAAATAAAATTCTTCACTTCCGCTATAGGTTTTAGCGTATATCTCGTTTATAATTCGGTATACGAAAAAAGTGTATAAAACAAAAGTTACTCTAAATAACAAAATAAACAACTATTGTTATGTTCATATTTGTCGAAAAACCAATAGGAAACGAAATATAGCTATTTTTAATTTCAGGCCTCCCTTATAACCCCCACTCCTGCCCGTCCCTAGAAATGTTTGTATGGCTTATTATAAGGAAATCGTTAGTATTAATTCACATAGCGAGTTTGGTTTAGTTCAATTGGGTCTTTTGTGCCAAATAAAATTGTTGACTACCTCTATAGTTTTTAGCGTATAACTCATTTATACTTCCGTATACGGAAAAAGTGCATATAACAAAAGTTACTCTAAATTACAAAATAAACAACTTTTGTTACGTGCATATTTGCTGAAAAAGCAATAGGAAACGAAATATCGCTATTTTTAATTTCAGGCCTCCCTTATAACCCCCACTCCTGTTCGTCTTAGAGAATATTAATATAGCCTAAAGTCTAAGTTGGGCTAGTAGTAATATACATATTAAGTTTCATAAAATTCGGTTCAGCCGTTTATGCGTGAAAAGGTAACAAACAAACAAACAAATAAACAAACAAACAAACAAACAGACACGAAAGAAACAAAATGCAGTTATGGTGTCTATGACATGTGAAACGAAAAGTTATCGTGAAATTTCGCGAAAAAAATCAATGTACAGACAGAGGTTACAATTTTATATATATACTAGCTCAGATACCCGGCTTCGCTCGGGAATTGATTTGAGGCTGAATGGTGATAGTATATTTTTGGCAAGGCTTTACTTTGCACAATATTTTGACATTTACCCGTTCCAGTGTTTAGGATTAATACCCGTTGTTGGCATTTGTTATAAAAAATATTTTTTTTATGTAAGATTCACTGTCCTGTTTCATATTTCCCGTCTCCTGTGCATGTTGCATAGAATGGAATTATTAAGGAGAAAATATTGACATACATTTGAATTAATTTTTTCAGGTGAGGTACCTGGTAGTTCATATTGAAAAGAAGTGTTGAGCAAATTTCTCTAAATAACAAAATAAACAACTTTTGTTATGTGCATATTTGCCGAAACCCCAATAGGAAATCATTATTATTAATTTCAGGCCTCCCTTATAACCCCCACTCCTGCCCGTCCCTAGAAATGTTAGTATGGCTTATTATAAGGAAATCGTTAGTATTAATACACATAGCGAGTTTGGTTTAGTTCGGTTGAGTCTTTTGTGCCAAATAAAATTGTGGGCTCCCGCTATAGTTTTTAGCGTATAACTCATTTATACTTCCGTATACGGCAAAAGTGCATATAACAAAAGTTACTCTAAATAACAAAATAAACAACTTTTGTTATGTGCATATTTGCTGAGAAAGCAATAGGAAACGAAATATCGCTATTTTTAATTTCAGGCCTCCCTTATAACCCCCACTCCTGCCCGTCCCTAGAAATGTTTGTATGGCTTATTATTAGGAAATCGTTAGTATTAATTCACATAGCGGGTTTGGTTTAGTTCGGTTGAGTCTTTTGTGCCAAATAAAATTGTGGACTCCTGCTATAGTTTTTAGCGTATAACTCATTTATACATCCATATACGACAAATGTGCATATAACAAAAGTTACTCTAAATAACAAAATAAACAACTTTTGTTATGTTTAAATTTGACGAAAAACCAATAGGAAACGAAATATCGCTATTTTTAATTTCAGGCCTCCCTTATAACCCCCACTCCTATTTGTCTTAGAGAATATTAATATAGCCTAAAGTCTAAGTTGGGCTAGTAGTAATATACATACCAAGTTTCATAAAATTCGGTTCAGCCGTTTATGCGTGAAAAGGTAACAAACAAACAAACAAACAAACAAACAAACAAACAAACATACACGATATATATATATATTTGTAACCTCTGTCTGGACATTGATTTTTTCGCGAAATTTTAGGATTACTTTTCGTTTCACATGTCATAGACACCATAACCGCATTTTGTTTCTTTCGTGTATGTTTGTTTGTTTGTTTGTTACCTTTTCACGCATAAACAGCTGAACCGAATTTTATGAAACTTGGTATGTGTATTACTACTGACCCAACTTAGACTATAGGCTATATTAATTTTCTCTGAGACGAGAGGAGTGGGGGTTATAAGGGAAGCCTGAAATTAAAAATAGCGATATTTCGTTTTCTATTGGTTTTTCGGTACATATGCACATAACAAAAGTTGTTTATTTTGTTATTTAGAGTAACGTTTGTTATATACACTTTTGTCGTATACCGAAGTTTAAATGCGTTATACGCTAAACATTATAGCGGGAGTCAACAATATTATTTGCCAAAAAAGACTCAACCGAACTAAATAAAACTCGGTATGTGTATTAGCAGTGAGGCCTTCCTTATAATAAGCCATACTAACATTTCTAGGGACAGGCAGGATTGGGGGTTATAAGAGAGGTCTGAAATTAAAAATAGTAATATTTCGTTTCCTATTGGTTTTTCCGCAAATATAAACATAACAAAAGTTGTTTATTTTATTATTTGGAGTAACTTTTGTTATATACACTTTTGTCGTATACCTAAGTATAAATGAGTTATACGTTAAAACTTTAGCGGGCACTAACGGCTGAACCGAACTTAACAAAACTCGGTATGTCAATTAGCATTAATTCTTTCATGATTATCAGTTATATTAAAATTTTTATGTTCGAACGGGAGGGGGGTTAAAAGGGAGGCCTGAAATACAAATTCACCATATTTACATGTATAAGAGACGGGAAATATAAAACTATCAAAGACTGTGAATCCTTATCGAACAAATAATTCTATTATTAGCAAATCCATGGCAAAGATGGGTATCAATCCTAAACACTGGGACGGGTAAATGTCAAAATATTGTGCAATGTAAAGCCTGCTAAAAAATACCATCACCATTCAGCCTCAAATGAATTCCCGGGCGAAGCCGGGTATCTGAGCTAGTATATATATAAAATTGTAACCTCTGTCTGTACATTGATTTTTTTCGCGAAATTTCACGATAACTTTTCTGTTTGTTTTTTGTACTTTTACGCATAAATTTTTATGTTTCACATGTCATAGCACTAGAGGCTATACTAATATTCTCTGAGACGAACAGGAGTGGGGGTTATAAGGGAGGCCTGAAATTAAAAATAGCGAAATTTCGTTTCCTATTGCTTTTTCAGCAAATATGCACATAACAAAAGTTGTATATTTTGTTATTTAGAGTAACTTTTGTTATATGCACTTTTGCCGTATACGGAAGTATAAATGAGTTATACGCTATAAACTAAAACGGGAGTCCACAATTTTATTTGGCACTAAAGACTCAACCGAATTAAACCTCACCTGAAAAAATTAATTCAAATGTATGTGAATATTCTCTGAGATGAACAGGAGTGGGGGTTATAAGGGAGGCCTGAAATTAAAAATAGCGATATTTCGTTTCCTATTGCTTTTTCAGCAAATATGCACATGACAAAAGTTGTTTATTTTGTAATTTAGAGTAACTTTTGTTATATGCACTTATACCGTATACGGAAGTATAAATGAGTTATACGCTAAAAACTATAGCGGGAGTCCACAATTTTATTTGGCACAAACGACTCAAGCGAACTAAACCAAACTCGCTATGTGAATTAATACTAACGATTTCCTTATAATAAGCCATACTAATATTTCTAGGGACGGCCAGGAGTGGGGGTTATAATGGTGGCCTGAAATTAAAAAAAGCGATATTTCGTTTCCTATTGCTTTTTCAGAAAATATGCACATAACAAAAGTTGTATACTTTGTTATTTAGAGTAATTTTTGTTATATGCACTTTTGCCGTATACGGAAGTATAAATGAGTTATACGCTAAAAACTACATCGGGAGTCCACAATTTTATTTGGCACAAAAGACTCAACCGAACTAAACCAAACTCACTATGTGAATTAATACTAATGATTTCCTTATAATAAGCCATACTAAGATTTCTAGGGACGGGCAGGAGTGGGGGTTATAAAGAGGCCTGAAATAAAAAATAGCGAAATTTCGTTTCCTATTGCTTTTTCAGCAAATATGCACATAACAAAAGTTGTATATTTTGTTATTTAGAGTAACTTTTGTTATATGCACTTTTGCCGTATACGGAAGTATAAATGAGTTATACGCTATAAACTAAAACGGGAGTCCACAATTTTATTTGGCACTAAAGACTCAACCGAATTAAACCTCACCTGAAAAAATTAATTCAAATGTATGTGAATATTGTCTCCTTAATAATTCAAATCTATGCATAATGCACAGGAGACGGGAAATATGACAATATGCAGGACAGTGAAGTCTTACATAAAAAAATAATTTTATTATTAACAAATGCCAACAACGGGTATTACCCCAAAACACTGGAACGGATAAATGTCAAAATATAGTGCAAAGTAAAGCCTTGCCAAAAATATACCATCACCATTCAGCCTCAAATGAATTCCCGAGCGAAGCCGGGTATCTGAGCTAGTATATATATATATATGTATATATATATATATATATATATATATATATATATATATATATATTTATATATATATATATATACACAGTTTTGAACGGACCTCATTTTCGTCATCTACTAGGTAGGATCGATGGACATTTGAAGAAAAATTTCGAAAATTCCGTCATGAGTACAACCTCAATAGTTGATTTCCCTTAAGGGAAATCTGCCAATACAGTCAAGGTGTTTGACCAGAGTTAATCCTAAAATGTCCCGAACAGTGGTGGCTCGCGTATAAGCACTGTGGAACTGCAGCACCCCCAATTTCTACTTGATTATCTATAACATTTAATATGAGCCTTTTTTCTTTAATTCTTTCTTTATACTTGTTATAATATATAATCCTTAATATTAATAGCAGTAACCATCCCCCGGTTATATGAAAAAAAATACAAAAACACCCTTACAAAGCGTAATGGAACTGTTCCGCTTCCACAGTCTCCTGCATGGATGAGGTTTTTGACTGCTGTGGGCATGCGCACATAGGAAGCTCCACACGGGAGAGGAGCACTGTCTTTCCCGCAGTGCCGACCCCGGCGTGCTAAAGCTAAACATTTTCTGGAGCAGCAACCCAACTAATTTTAGCTACGAGCCGCCACTGGTCCAGAATATAAATTGAGATCACTCCTGAAGAATTTGAGCAAACATTACTGAAATCTAGAATATTTGTTTTCGACAAGTTCATAGCTAGGTTATTAACAATTAACGAATCAGATAATGATTTAATAGTAACAGAGCCATCTTGTTTCTGATTTTTTGTGTCTGTACCTTTTACAATTATAATGGTATCGTCAGCATAAAGAATAGATTTTGTTGGATTAAGGTTCGCTTGGGGGTCGTTTATATATATATATATATATATATATTAAAACTTGTAATGGAGCTAATATTGGACCTTGGAGAACACCACATGTAATTGTTTGCCATTCTGAAATAATTTATATACAAAGATATCATCAACTTCTACTTTCTGTTTACAGTTAGACAGATAAGAGCGAAAAAGTTCATGAGCAATGCCTCTTATTCCGTTATAGTCTAACTTATTCAGTAATATTTCATGATCTACTAAGTCGCCTTTGTTAAATCGGCAAATATTTCTATAAAGCTCAGATTTCTATCCAGAGAATGAATTACATCCTCCAGAAAACCATATGCTACCGAAGTAGTAGATATGTTTTTGCGGAAACAGTATTGCTCAGGTAGGAGGGCATCGAGCTTTCTGTAATGTTCTATTAGTCCAGTAGGGGGATGGATATAGGTCTGTAACTTTCAGCTAACTGTTAATTCCCTTTCTTGAATAGAGGTTTTACTCTAACTTCTTTCAGTGAAACTTCCTTCAAGAATGCATTTATTAAAAATTTCATTTAAAGCCGTTGCAATATTTGAGATAGTACTGTACCGGAAATTCTCATACCAATTAAGGCGGTAGTGTCGATAATCGATAAGTATGGATGAGATGTTTCCAGAGTTTTCCTTGTTCCGCCAATTGAGACGTTAGTCATCAATTCACAAGTACGTCATATACCTAACACTTGTTTCTAGTTAGCACAAATACTCCTGTTTATTTTAAGGAGTTTTGTGCAAACTAGAAACAAGTATTAAGTATATTGACGTACTTTGTGAATTAAAGACGTAAACGATAATTTTATATAACGATATTTTATTCCCGCCAATACAGCTCTCCGGCAGCCATCTTACTACACATTGATCAATTTCCAAATATTGGAGTATTTTGGATAATCCCTTTAATAAGTAAGTTAACTTCTGTTATGTCACTATAAGTATGTTTTATGCTAACTATACCAAATTTTTTCAGGAGCAAGGAGTTAGTTTTTTTTTCTAGTGTATCCTTAAGCTGTCTTTCATTAAATGATTAGCATTAGATAAATATTACCATTTTGGTTAGTCTTGTCTAAATAAAGTAAACACTGAATATATGTACTATTAGTGATTTATATTTATGTGCTTTTGTTAGGTATAAGCCTTTTCAGTATATCGACTATGTTTAATAGTATCTCATCCTTGTAATCTATTTAAATAGAAATTTTTCTTTGGCATTACTATCAGATTTTAATGAATTTTCACTCACCTATTGTCTATATATTGACTGAGAAGATATATATTTCATTGAATTAAACCAGCACTTAGTGAAAATTATCTGTGTAATTCCAAACAAAATACTGCCAATATTTGAAATATTAGTTTCTTGTTCCCTGATTAAACTTGAAGGTGCAATTTTGTAATAATATTCTCTTTTCTCTTTCCTTTGATTCTTAAGAATATTTCTTTTTGAAATCACAAAATCTCTTATTCTCGTTTATGAACATATAGGGATTGGGTTTGTTGTGAGCTAACTTTACATTCATTATTTACTAAGTGTGTTTAAAACTCCTGACATTTATGTCAGTGCCTATTTGACAGTAATTTTGTTTCTTGTCCTTTTAATAACTTTTTCTAAGTTTGAATTTGAAAAATCTGTTATTATTTCTGTAATATAATAATGTTTTAACTGAATTATTTAGCTTTGTACGTTATATCACATAAAATAATATTATATTAGCCTGATAATAAATTCATCTTTTCTTTTATAATTTGGGGAGAAATAACAACATGTATTTACACAATTTTTACAATAGAACTATACACACGCACACATTACTGTAATATATAAACTTAACTTCTTAAAAAGGATGGAAATATCAAATAGAAATACTGAGGTTGAATGGGTGTGTTAATTTGACATGGAATGAGCCCAACAGTACAATTCGTCGGCTCAACATCTTTTTACTAAGCTAACTACCTACTACTAACTACTTTCTTGTTGGACCCCAAAAATGCCCTCGTCCTTGGCTATTCTAGATAATTGAATTTATTTTAAAGGCATTAATAGCTTTTAGAAGCTGATTTATAGTGATTCTGGAAATAAGTTCAATGGTTATGAGAATAGATATAGAGACTTGTAATCTAGAATTATATATATTAAAATTATTTCTTCAAAAATTTAATTATTTATTTAATATTTAATGAATTCATTTTTATTTTGTTTCAGGTGACTAACCAGCTGCAAACCCTTGATTCTTTAAGATGTATTTATATTTTATTCCTGAGGCAATAAACAAACAAGATTGTTTTATTAATTTAATTTTTAGAGAATAATATTTTTTTTGTACTTAATAAATTATTAAAAGAACTACTTAATAGTTTTTGTACACATTTTAGTATGTATTACTCCATTTCCTCTTCATTCCATGAGGTGGTGCTGTTAGTTTTTCCTAGTCATGTTCAAATAGCTGAGGTTGTTTATATTAAAACATCATCAGGTATTTAAACATGATTACATGCACCCCATTCTAGAATTTCAACTTCTTCTATTCAAGTTTCTCACATCAACCAATTCTGTTTGAAGGTACAGAGCTCTGAATTTAAAAATAATTTTTCCACTAAAGATTCGGCTCCTATTTTTTTTTTTAAACTGACTATCTTTTGTTGGCTTTCACGGAATCACAATAATTAATATTCCCACTGCAGCAGTGTAAAATATTGGCCCTGCATTTGAGTGCAAATGCTCTTGAGATGGAGGATCTGCTGTCCAAACATTTCAAAAAGGTTTTTTTTTTTTTTTTTAATTTTAAAAATGGTGATATTGACTAAAACGAAAGACAAAAAAACAAGTGTCATTTTTTTGCCTTGTTGTATTATGAAATTTGCAATCTACCTATTATAAATGTTACATAAATCCATTAAATTACTATTTGAGTAGGTGAATGTAGTTGAGACAGCTGAAGGACTAAGATCATCCAACTTGGACTGTCAGAGCAACCCTCAGCCTAGCATCTTTTTTATTGAATTAAAAATACTCCCTCTTTCAAAAATAGTGAAATATGGTTAGCATTTTACTTGATATAAAATTCATTACTATGAAATAAATGTAAAATAAAATATTTTAGGTACAATGCAATTAATTATATTCTTTTAACTTGAAATTTTTAAAAAAAAAATCCTAGAGGCGTGAAAGTAGGAGGGTGTTAAGAAAATGGTCACTTCAATAATCCCTTTCGCAGGTTAAAAACTTCAAAATAAATATTTAAAAACAAAATGTTGAAGGTCCCTCCACACCCCCCCCTTCATTAGTAATAAGCTGATGTTCCAGAAGACTATTCATCAATAATTTCAATTTACAATAACAAACAGAGAGTTATGAGAATTTGACAGGTGGTGAGACAATGGTAAATAAAATGTTGCAACGATCAATTGTGCAGTCCTGGTTTGCTTGGCATTAGTTTTTTTTTTTTTTTTTTTTACTGGTACAAGTGTATTAGAACTTTTGTACCTTTTCTTTTTTTTAAATCAATGTACTTGGTAAAGTAGGATTTATGAAAAAATGTTGGCTCTTAAAGCTATTTATGAAGTAAGTTTGTGTAAATAATAATATGAAGTAATTGAGATATTTTTAATACTTCCAATCTGAGAATAGCAAAGATAAAAACATTTTTATCACTGCCACTGAAATCGTTTTTTTTTTTTTTTTTTTAAAAATAAATATAGTGAAGCTATATTTGAATGTAATTTTGTCATATCAATTTAAATTTTAGAGCCGCCAACAATTGCTACTCACCCTTATGGGAAGCTATATGGTCTTAATATTTAATAATGTACACCTAAGTTGAAAATTACTTTTAGTACAACATATATGAGCATAATAAACGTGATTCTTTTTATCAGATAAGAATAAAAACAAAATTTCTCTGAATTATGACCCAAAAACAACTGAAATTCTACAATTTTTAATTTTACATCTCCCTTATACTCCATCTAATTTTATGGGGAAAATAGAAATATTCACACACACACACACACATATATATATATATATATATATATATATATATATATATATATATATATATATATAAAATTGTAACCTCTGTCTGTACATTGATTTTTTTCTCGAAATTTCACGATAACTTTTCGTTTCACATGTCATAGACACCATAACTGCATTTTGTTTCTTTCGTGTATGATTGTTTGTTTGTTTGTTACCTTTTCACGCATAAACGGCTGAACCGAATTTTATGAAACTTGGTATGTATATTACTACTAGCCCAACTTAGACTTTAGGCTATATTAATATTCTCTAAGAAGAACAGGAGTGGGGGTTATAGGGGAGGCCTGAAGTTAAAAATAGCGATATTTCGTTTCCTATTGATTTTTCAGCAAATATGCACATAACAAAATTTGTTTATTTTGTTATTTAGAGTAACTTTTGTTATATGCACTTTTGCCGTATACGGAAGCATAAATGAGTTATACGCTATAAACTACTCGTATAGCGGGAGTCCACAATTTTATTTGGCACAAAAGACTCAACCGAACTAAATAAAACACTCAGTATGTGTATTAGCACTAACGCCTTCCTTATAATAAGCCATACTAACATTTCTAGGGACGGGCAGGAGTGGGGGTTATAAGGGAGGCCTGAAATTATTAATAATAATGATTTCCTATTGGGGTTTCGGCAAATATGCACATTACAAAAGTTGTTTATTTTGTTATTTAGAGAAATTTACTCAACACTTCTTTTCAATATGAACTACCAGGTACCTCACCTGAAAAAATTAATTCAAATCTATGTTAATATTTTGTCCTTAATAACTGAAATCTATGCATAATGCACAGGAGACGGGAAATATGACAATTTGGAGGACAGTGAAGACTCACACAAAAAATTAATTTTATTATTAACAAATGCCAACAACGGGTATTAACCCTAAACACTGATACGGGTAAATGTCAAAATATTGTGCAAAGTAAAGCCTTGCCAAAAATATACCATCACCATTCAGCCTCAAATCAATTCCCGGGCGAAGCCGGGTATCTGAGCTAGTATATATATATATAAAGTCAAAAGAAAAGTATGGGAAAATTAATTCTAAAAGAAAAAGCACTGTAAAGTAAATTTTTTTTATTCTAATACCTCTACTGCCCTTTAGGAGGATTTATCTATAAATGTTATCCTTAGGCAATTGTCACAGCAGTGAAAAAGAAGAATGACCGAAATACAGGAACTCCCTTAAGGAATAAGATTTGCCACATATGACCACAAGTATAAGAGCAGAATGAAGACCCTTGAGCATGTAAAATTTAAAAAGTGTCTGGGCTTGTGCTTTTTTTCTTTTTAAACTATATGCCATAACAGTCTACATCCACAAGTTAAATAAATTATGGTTCAGGAATAAACAATGGTTTTCATATATATTTATATTAAAATGAATTCAACTCCTTGTTGCATAAGCAACAGAGAAAAAAAAACAAGACAGCAATTTAAAAAAAAAAAAAACAGTGTTTAGAGATTATTTAACTGCAATGAAAAGGAAGTAAGTGGGGGAACTAAAAAAAAAAAAAATAGTTTTGAGTGTTGAAAATATATTCATAAGAATCTTTATAAAGTACTGAATTATGAAGTTAACTCTGCAATAACTGTTTATATTTATAAAACTCGTGTAAATTTATTGCATAAGAATTCACATAAGATATGCTTAGGTAAACACCAAAAAGTCTTTATATATTTTGTAAAGGATTCATAGCAGTCCTCCCACTGACATAATTATTTAAAAGCTCAATCATAATGTATTGAATGTAACTAAAAATCATTATTAAAATATTATAATTCAAATAAACTGGATATTTTCCCTGGCAGTTAATTAATATAATTTTAAATATAAATACAGCTTCCTTATCTATCAACTTAGGGCATTTTTTTGTAAAATAGTCCTATTACTATCATGAATGATCTTATAATTGTTATATTTAATTTAACTGATTAACTAAACAAGAATTTAGAAGTCTCAGTACTGCTCAAAATAATACTTAAAACATAAACAAACCAAAGAATGTTTCTTCAACTAACTTTAAGTATGTCATTTTACTGAAACATTTATTGAAAATAGAATTAAGAAGAATAATCAGTTACTTGCCAAGAACCGAAACAAGTAAATATTTAAGGATGAAAGGAAAAGAAAAATGTTTAAATAACCTAAATAGAATAAATTATTGAAAAAGAAAACTGAAATTTAACTGACAGGATAGAAATACACCAAAACCTAAATGTGTGGGATTTCTTGAAATAGGTACTCTTAAGAAATTCTGAATCCTTCCAGAAGTTCTTTTTCTAGCATATTATTTTAGATCATGTCTCAATCACATTAACAAAAATATTTAATTTCATTCATTTGAACTTTAAGATAATATAAATTATTTGTCTTTTAATAATTCTGAGTTTATAAAATTCAAATGCATTCTGAGGGCATTTCTTGCCTATCCAAATGAATCTTGTAGTTTGTTCTATGGGATTATCAGCTTTGCTCGCCTGACGTCATCAACTAAGTGTCTGTTCTATCAGAGGCTTTCCTTGGCCGGCATTAAGTCTACGTCCCATAATACGTTAACCACTTTGTTATCTAGTTAGCATGGGATTCAGGGCACAGTCGTATACCTCCCGAGAACAGTGGTTATATAATCCAACGAGGTCAACGTCAGGCCTAGACAGCTGTACCAAAGAGGTCCAAGACATCAAGAGTGGCCAATGATTATCATTCTTTTTTTTCTTTACCAAAAGAATGATTGGTACTGTGATATTTAGCAAACTCAATCTTTTCGCACACAAATATTCCTGGTGAATTATGCAGTGGTTAACGAATGTTTCCCTTCTTGTGACAGCCTTAATTCCTTGAAATAGCCTTGCCAATCCTTCTATCCACAATGCTTGGCATTGTTCGTGCTCCATCTGTCGGTAAATTGAAAAATTTGCTAATGCAGACTTTAGTTCATCCTACCGGCTTTTGGTGGTTGTAGTCCCTTGCATTGAAATCAGTGAACACGATTCTTCGGTAATATTAAATTTGGTGTCAATACCACGTAACAATATAGCCAGTTGTGCTGTATCAGTAAAATCATCTCATCAAGTGCCAAATAACAGTATTCTAATTTTGCAATGTGTTCACGAAGGGTTGTTGCTATGTTCTCGGACTAGTCTTCAATTCTCCTTGCAACGGTTAAACTTGATAAACTAATGCTTGAAATAATATTTATCTTATCAGGAAATGCTATTTCTGCAACAACAGTCAGGCATTCTTTTATCATCTCTCTATCTGCAAAGGGTTTATTTTTTTTTTTTTTTGCCAGTATTTGACTGACAATAAAAATAGCCTTAACTGCTGTAATTGATAAATTAGCTTGATTTTTAAAAATAATCTGTTGTTTTCCCAGGTTTTTCTCCATTTGATTGAGCTTATCTATCCGTAGTTGTCCAGTTAAGTTTTTATATTAGCAGATTTCCCTTAAGGGAAATCAGCTATTGAGGTCGTACTCATGATGCGAGTTTCGAAAAATTTCTTTAAATGTCCATCGATCCTACCCAGGAGATGACGAAAATGAGGTCCGTTCAAAATTATATATATATATATATATATATATATATATATATATAATATATATTTGTCTGTTAACGCTCTAGCTGTCGCAATTTTTGTTTGATCGTTACCAAACTCGGAATTTAATCATTTTATGTATAAAGGAAGATCAAGTTCGTTAATGGCTGAAATCGGACCAGTGGGAGGGGGGGTTTAGAGGGGGGATTTTTGAAAATTCAAAATATCTCCATTATTATGCGTCGGATCGAAAATGTGTATAGAATAAATCTTATTGCATATTTTACTATAAATATTGTTCTATACACTTATTCTGTATCTTGAATATTAACCGAGATATTTGCATTTGTATTCTGCGTGTGGTCATCAGTAGGCTGTTCGGACTTTCCGCCGAGAGCTCTGGCGGCCGTTTCCATAACTATTCGTCCCTCGTGAATAGGTTTAGAGGTTAGGTTAACTGTTTTTTGGGGCTAGAAACTACTGGGTTATTACGCCCTAAATAATGTTTTAGGTTTAGAGGTTTCTTACTACTACAGTTGTTATTAGGCAGATTTCTCTATTGTAAAAATTCACGTGGGAAATCTGCTTAGTTTACGCAGCCCCTGCGTGACGGACTTTTGCTGTTTATGTTTTGTACCCTAATGCCTTTTATGTTATATTATTTCAATGTCGACACAGTCTCTAACCATATTAAGCAAACAGCTTTATCATTGAGGAAAGTGAAAAAATAATAAAATTTCCAAATTTCTTGGTAATGCCTATGCTCATCCGCAACCTTTCGTTTTTCATTTGCTTTTCCGACATGCTACTATGGATTAAAAATTTGAAAATTAAAAAAAATTAGTAGGAAAACTTAATTTTGAATAAAAAAACTCTAATATAACCTTTTTGACATTAATATTGAATTTACGCCTTTCAAGAAAAACAAGAATTTCTAATATTGCTAGTTAATAGCTTACCAGACTGATTGTGTGACAGAATCAAACACAAACAAGCAAAGACGCGGCGCGTTTGAATTGAATGTTTGAACAAGTCACCGTCAAGTGAGTAACTCGCCAAAAAAAATTGTTTCGCTTTAGTATGTACTTCCATTAAATTACAATTAATTATTTACAATATATTGATGGGAGAAAGTCGATAAAATAAATTCAATTTTAGAAATGCATGGCGGGCCGTATAAACATGCAACGCGTGTTGCTCATCCCTGGTCTAGGCCAGTATTACCAGAATTTTATCTTTTATGTTAATTTTCCTCAGGGCTTTAAACACGTACTACTTTATATATATATATATATATATATATATATATATATATATATTTTAATTTAATATTGTCAACTACTGTTTTACAGCGAGGTTTACGTTATTTGTATTTACTAAGGCTAGAATGACAAATACTGAAATACATCTATTATTGCACTTATTATGGTTACTCAAAGCAAACTGATTGTACACCTTTCTTAAGGCCATTATTATGTATTGCTTGTTTGGTCACAACTTTACATGTTTATATAGCCATTAAACTAATATATTTATGTGTTATGCAGTTTGCTCCAGAAGAGAATAAAAAAAATACAAATTTTCCCAGTAATCATAATCGCAATTACATAATTATAATTAAAAAATTCAAATACAGGTCAAGTAATTATTTAGGTATGATTATCTTTATTGCACTATTAACAACTTCGATTATAATTTCATTTACTGTCTTAATTGCTCAACCTCCACGTGGATAATCATTTCCCCAATATAGTCATCGTTATCCTCATCTCGAATGCGAATTCGATCCCTCTCAACCTCAATCTCCTAGGTAAGATCGATGGACACTTCATGAAATTTTTCGAAAATCGCGTCAAGAATACAACCTCAATAGCTGATTTACCTTAAGAGAAATTTGTTAAATTCAAAATTCTCCGTTATTATGAGACATGTTTGTAGCAATACTATACTTACTAATTAATCGTGTCATTAAAAAATTATGTTTATATTTGCCAAAGGTTGAAATAGGACAATGGGGTGGGGGTTTAGGAGGGAGGGAACTGAAAATTCGCAATATCTTAGTTATTATGAATTGAATCAAAAACTTGTGTATCTTATATAAAATCTTATTGAAAATTTAATTTGCTATAAATGTTGTTGTATGCTTTTTTTGTGTATCAATATAAACCAAGATATTTAAATTTTTAGTATTGAAACTGGGTGGACCCCCACTTTTAACCATTTCGATTCCTGTCTGTATAGGCTTCGTATTAAGGGAAAAATAGGGAATATTTTATTATTATTATTTATTAACGTCCACTTTTTGCAACTGAGGCTAATTGGGACGGGTTATCTACAGGTCACCACCCTTTTCTAGCCAGGGTGGGATTTAGGATGTTATTTAATGAATTCCGTCACTAAATAATTTCCTTTGCCCAGGCGAGAATCGAACTCGCCACTCTAGGTTTGCCAAAAAATAGAGAATAGGTTTAGAGTGGAGATCATCATATACGAGATTGTGGGAAATCTGCTTAATTCAAGAAGCCTTTGGGTGACGGACTTTTATTCTTGGTTGTGAATGTGATGTTCAGGTTTACGGAGTCGTTCTGACAGATATGATTCGCTGTTCATATGCTGGTACATGTCTGTAGATGATGAGGTTAGTATCATGTGTTTGTTCTGTGAATATTCTCCTTTTCAGCTGATTTCCCTCAAGGAAATTATATATATATCCGACAATGCTGAGCGTGATGCCAGTGAGATTTACGAAAAGAATTATGTAGAATTAATAACGGGGATACGAATGAATTAATTCATATATGATTGAAGAAAGATGGATATTTGATTTATTTACAACTATTTTATATATACAATGCTTATTTTTGTATTGGAAAGTTTACTAGAAATTTGTGATGAATTCTTCAGTGCCCAGTTTTTCTTCTTTACGATGAAGCAAAAAAGCGGTGTCAATTTCCAATAGGTGCGTCTTGAATTCCCATCTGTCAAAAAATTAAAAAAAAAAAGTTCTCAGAATATTCTTTATCAGTGACAACATATGAAAATACATTAGTAGTGAAAGAAAGGGTACCTCTTTAGCATATTTCATTGCGCATTTTGCAAGCTCAACGCCGTATTCACACTTCCCTCCAGGATTCTTGACTGTAAATAGAGTGGTTTCTTTTACTTACTTAAAAAAAATAAAGTTCTAAGTTAGGGTATTTGGCAAATAAACTAGTAATGCGGATTAAGTCATTTACATTGACGTCACTAAGAATATATTTCTCAGGAGGTATTTTTGAGAGGCGCTTGCAGCCTGAAGAATCGTCCGTACCATACTCGGGACAGTGTGGCACAGTTCAGCTATAGACATTATCACGAGTGACGACCATGGGAGCCGTAACATACAGACTCAGACACATATATCTTTTTTAAAGTTACTCTTTTGAAGAAAAAAATTATGTCATATGTTCCTAGCAAGGAAGTATTCTAAAAGTTGATTGTTATGAGTATTATTTCATTGAACATGAAAAGTAGTTTACCTTCAGTGTTACAGGTTTCAATAATTTTTGTTGCCTTTTCTAATACGTCTGGTTTGTTTTGCAATTTAGTTGCAGCAATAGCATTGGCCTTCTCTGTGTCAAATGCTCCATCGTGCAACTGAAATAAAAGTATTGCTAGATTAGTTTTCAAAATGGTCCTTTACAAAAAGTGGACCAAAAAAATCACTCATCAGAACTCATTTTTAAATCGAAATAATTAATGTAAAATGAATAATATAATGAAGCATTACATGCACAAAATCCATAAGTATCAAACTACAACCCTAATAAAATAAATTAAGATAAATCAAAAATATAACCTAAAATATTAATAAAATAAGTTGAAACAATAACGTCCGCCCTCTATGAAACATGTTGGGAAGTGAACAAAATAACCCATCGCAAATACTAAAAATATGTTTAGTATTATTTTTTTTTCTAATCAATGAATATATTATTAGTTATCTAATATTTCATAGAGTGGCAGTAAACTTGGAGATAAAACGCGAAGTACTAAGGTGTACATTAAAATCGACTGACTTGTCATCTACGTTCATTTACTTATCGGTGACGTTTAAAGAAGGAAATAATAAAAATAACTGTAATCAATAAATTAGTGAATCTGAAATAGAGTCTGATGTATAATTTATGAATTTAATGAAAATATTAATTAATGTATCTCTCCTTAGCCTCGGATTAATAATAGGAATTAGCCAGTTCTATTATACAACCAACTTTAATGCACTGTCAGACATGACACTCATGATATATCGCCAGTAAGGCATTTGAGAAGAAGGATCTAGTTGGATTAGAAACTTAGCAATGAGAACTTTCACACACTAAACAATAGAAATGGAATAAATCTAAATAGAGTATACTCACCACGCCGAATTTTTCCATCATACATTCCAAGAAGCACTGTAACATATTAAAGGTGAATTATTATCATTATAATACGTAATATAATGTATTTTTATTATAAAACTGTGTAACACTTACAAAATTAAAAAAAAATCAAGTCATGACCAAAAAGAGACCCAAAATCCCAATAATATCCACACTATTAATTTAAATTCCAAATATTTCTAGTGATAAATTATTTCAAAATATAAACATAGAACTGAATTATTAATAAAAAATTGCACACGTTAGTATTGCTACATGAACTTAAGGAACCCGTTACGGATTATTATACCCTAAGGAATCTGTTAAGGATTTGGATAATATTTGTTTTTGCAATCAACTGTATAATTATTATACCCTAATAAATCTGTTTAGTATTTGGATTATATTTGTGTGGGCAATCAACTATATAATTATTGTACCCTAATGAACCTGTTAAAGTTTAGGATTATTTTTTTTTTTGGCCAATGAACGACATGGCCATCATACCCTAAGGAAGCTTGTAAGGATTTGGATTACATATGTTTGACGAATCAACTACTCGGTTATTATTTGCTATGGAACATGATACGGATTGGTGTTCAGGTTTATCACTGATCGTTGTAAGAACTAAAAGTATTATTAGAATGGCCCTCAATTGGCATCGTTCGAGATGGAGGGCTCGTTGTACTAATATTCCAAAAAGGAGTGAAAAAGAAAACAGAAGGCATAATAATAATATGCCACTGCAGCTCGACTTATTAAAGATAATAGATTTATTAGCTTCAAGAATTAATTGAAAAATGAAATGTTCAGAAAGATTGTTTCATATTTCCCGATGAGAAGTACCATGCACATGGAGAGATCTCTTTCGATTCTCGGATTCTGGGTTCGGAAATAAATTCATTCTTATAGAAATCGCAAGTTCTTTACCCTTCCATTTTCTGATTCCGGAAGCTTCTTATCTTTCACTGCAGCAACTATTTCTTCTGAAAAATGAGAAAAATAGGTTTATGGAGTAAAGTAAATAAAACTTTCTTTATATAGTAAAAAATAATTTGAAATGTAAACAAACTCCTCACATTATGCACACTCAATATTTATGTAATAAAGTGGCAACCACACGCTAACGTTTATACATTTCAACAGTAATATAACCTGTAGTAACATTGACGAGCATAAACGAGCCCTTCTATTGAAAGGTGAAAATTGTGTCTTTAAAGTAAAGGGGAAGGATTTTTTGATAACTTATTGAAAATAGACAAAAGCAGCATTCATGGATCCCATAATAAGCATATGCAATATGTGGCTTACCTGGTTGTATATGATGCACCTTCTGGCATTCTTCTAAGTATCCCTTAGTCTCTTCAGTAAGTTCCAACTAAAAATAAATAATATTCATTAGTGTTTTTTTAGTCCTTTTACCTAATTGAATTTATCAATATTCACCTGTAGGAATAGGTCAAATGTGTTTAAATACCTACAGGAATGAAAACACATATATAGAAGAAATGGGGGCAGCAAAGTTTAATATGGAAGAAATAGTAAGTAGATGAAAATTCATGTAAAGCATCTAAAGATTGGTGATGATAAACTCCACATTACTAGGACTAAAAAATGCTTGTTGAAGATTATGTTGGACACAATACATTTAAAAATGATCTTAATCTAAAAATCGAAAGATCAGGAGTGGGAGTTTGCCGAAGCCTGACACAAACGGATAAATAACTGGCTTAATAGACGTTTTTTTGCCAATCTTATAGAACAATAACTGTAGATAATGGTATGTTTAAGAACATTAGCTATATAACGCTTTTCGACAAGCCTTATAGAGGGATAATAAACAGGAATTTTATTTAACCCCTCTTGAAAAACCCGTACCTCCTCATACAGTTTTGAGCATTAACGAACTTGAACTGAAATGTTAACCAAATTAAAAATTAACAGTCAAGACCAACGGAAAATAAAATTGTGTTTCTCCAACAAATACCATTGCGTCATACATTAATGCCACACACACCTCGAGTAAAAAATATATCGTATAAACCGAACTTTTAATAAGTTTAAAAATCTGCAATGGGTACCACATGACTTCATTGTACTCTTGATGATTTGAACTTATTTATAAAAGGGTTTCATTTGAAAGTAATATAGAATAGCTCCTAAAAAAATATCAACCTTCCTTGAGCTAATAAGTTTTACTTCCTTGTGCGAAGTATTGTGATCATACTTCAACGGAATTATCGGTTTTGATATTCACTGAACCTATTTTGACTAGTTTCGCGGGACGTCTGTAAGAACATACTATGTATGCATTTCGCATAACTCAAAAACGACTGGCCATTAGATATTGAAATTTTTCATTTAGACTAGTGTACTGTATAGCTGTACGTACACCTTCAGTTTTGATTGAATTTGATTATAGTGCAGCGAGGTGAAGAGAGAGCGAAAAAAAGTTCGCGAATTTTTCTGTGCGTATTAGAGATACAACAAAGTTGTCTAGGACCAATTTTGATTATCATAAAAAGGCCTATAAATTATACATTATGACATTTTTCGCTCCCATGCATTGGAACGGAAATATTGCGTGTCACTTTCAAATGAAATAATTTTTAATAAAGTTCAACCGAACATATATTGTAAACCTAGAGTGGTAAGTTCGACTCCCACTTGGGAAAGGGAATTCATTTAGTGACGGAATTCATTAATTAAAATCATCAGTCCCACCCTGGCTAGAAAAGGGTGATAACCTGTAGATAACCCGTCCCAATTAATTTAAGAGCAAGGAAGTCATGTCGTGCCCACATCAGATTTTTTTATATCTCTAATAGATATGAAGAAATTTCAACCACCTCTAAACCACTCAATTTCTCTACTACAATACTTCCTTTACTTCATACAATGAAGTAAAAAGCCGGACATGCAGGGGCTACTTCGACCCATAGTACTGTGAACATTGTCTGTGCAAAAATAAACTAAACTCTAAAAAATATATTATAGGAAGAACATCTTAACTATATCCTTAGGGTTCCTAGCTCTCCAGATTATTGTTGTATAATTGCTTTGTTTTTAATAGTTGTATGGCTTTAGGTCGGATGTGTAATTGTTTTATCCTTTCTTAATTTTTCTTAATTTATTCTTCCGGAATGGAAAAGTTTTAATTTATTTGAAAGCAATAGGAACATTACCTACACTGAAAGCCCAAGTTAACATATATAAAATGTATTTGTCTGGAAAGTAATCTGTTTCTTTATTTTACAATTGTTGTTCTAGGACACAACAACATGTGCATTCTGCCGAAAGATTATCATCGAATATAATCATTAAATCAATGTTACCAGTTGTTGATAATAATTAGATAAAACCAAGGAGGAAAATTATGTAATAACAGCTATTAGTGTAGTGGTCGTGCAATTACATATATCTTCAAGGTAGGAGGTATTTGTTACAGCAGAACGCTATCTAGTATATTAAACTTTCCACTAAAGAGAAAATGCATCAGTAGGAAATAGAATGATGAGAAAGCTTATGAAATTAAAAAATTGCAAAAAGAAAAATGTACATATAGTAAGAAATTGTAATCTACATGTGATAAATGCTAAAAAACGGAAGTAAAACAATGTTGAAATATTTCAGTATTATGCCTGTACATTTATGAATAAAAGAATACCTTATTAATGTTAGTATATATATATGTATATATATATATATATATATATATATATATAGAGAGAGAGAGAGAGAGAGAGAGAGAGAGAGATGTTTTAAACTCTTGAAATATTAAAAACAAACTCAATTTTTAATTTAAAAAATAAATGATTTTAATTATTAAAAAAAATTGATAAAATTCTCTGACGAAAAAGCATTCTAATTTTGCTTCATTTTTTCATATTATAGCATTTTAGTTGTTTAAAAGCGTGTTAGTTTATATAGTTTATAGTAATTATAAAATATTTAACTTTTATAAGTAGATTATAAACTCAAGGCCTACTAAAAATACTACTATAAACACAAGGCCTACTAAAACTACTACTATAAACACAAGGCCTACTAAAACTACTACAATAAACACAAGGCCTACTAAAACTACTACTATAAACACAAGAGGTTTTCTCTGCTTTCCCCAAATGCTGGAATGACACGTTGATATGTTATATTCTCTAATTATCCCTCGTAAAGAACCCTATGTAAACCGAACTCAAAATTTAAGCGGGATGTAAGATGGTTAGTGATCCCAGCGCTTGAAGAATCGCTGTGCATAGAAGCTTGAAAAGAGAATAATGCAAACAAGTCCTTCAATATTCGGGCTAGCGAAAGATGCATCGTACTGCTATTATGTTAAACCAATCCGGTGCATGATGGAAATAATTAAGGCGGTTTCTGGATTTGTGTGTTGCCCCATTTTAGAACTCCGATTTCTGATTCGAATGCAGCCTATTAATGAATTTGATTGGGGCTTTACACAAAATGGTTAAGTATCCCGTTCAGTGGCTATCATATATATATATATATATATATATATATATATATATATATATATATATATATATATATATATACATACATATATATACATATACACTTACACATACAGAACCACACACATGTATGTATTTATTTATACTATCTAACAAGTTTTTGGACATTTCCTAAGTAGAATTCATGTATATTTGGAGAAAGTTTTCTATGATTAAAATCTCGAATAGCTGGATTCCTTAAGAAAATTGTTGAAATCCAAAAGAAAACGACCCTAAACTTAAAATAACCGAAGTCTAAGGATTCTGTTTGGAACTAGACGAATTGAAAATGTCAGAGACACAACTCATCTTAGCGCATTTTGTTGTTTAATATGAGTGTAAATGTAGATTAGATTAACCATTAGCTTACCCCGGAGATGCAGACAGCTACTGCTGAAAGAAGAGCAAGTGAAAGAGATAACCTTCCGTTCATGTTTACTGTTGTGCAGTGATGGTCAGCCAGAGTCTAGCAGGGTTATATAGTGAGGCAAATGAAGGACGTCACAGGCTTCCTTCTGCAGGTCACGGAAAAAAAAAGTTTGACCAGGAACAAATTCTGTGCAATCACGATGGAATTATGCGGTAAGAAAATTGTCAGAATCGCATCCTTCAGTAATTCAATATGAACTTAATTGTATCCTTCGATCGTGCCGTAGATACGAAAACAAATATTAAATCTAGATGGACCTCTAAGGTGAAGTCCATCACACAGGGCTGTGTAATAAGCGAATTTCCTAAAAAAGCTTAGAACACATTTTTTAACTACGACTTGTTAATGAATCATTACCCTTTAGTATTACCTAAAAATACTTTGCTGACTTCAGTTTAAAGAAATTTAAAAAAAAAAAAAATTGAAAAATATATATTATCAAATAACAGTTACATTATTTTTATTTGTTTAAGGGCATAATAATGCCTAATATTCGGTTGGGTTGTTACAGCACATTCTAATTAAGGAATGTTTCACATCTTCAGGATCTTAAAATTCTGTGATTATAATTGTGCTCGTAGTTAGGATTATGCCCAAAACTGTAATCTTATTCGGGCCAAAATAAATTCAGTTAATTATAAACCATTAAATTCCGGAATGTAAAATAATGTCGGTAGTTAAATATTTAAAAACAGGAATATCTTTAAATTAATGGTTCAAACTTGTAATATAGATTCAATAACAGATGTGTGAATCAATAGAGTAATAGATGAGTACTTTCAGCACTTTAGTGAATCAATTCCATTTGGCATTTAGATATTATTTTGAATAGAATTAAAAAAAAAAATTATCAAATAAAATCAATTCTTGAATAAGGATTTGAAAACAATTATAAATCACCGGATTATGGTATAAATGTTGAACTTGGAATGAATTGGAATTAAATATTGTGTAATGTTGACTCATGAATGGAAACTCACTAATTACAATTTTGGGAAATATTATGATGTGGTTAATTAATGTAGATACCTTCTTCATTTCACATATAATTTTGACTATGAAACTGAATGTTTAGTACATCATACACACAATTCTTGAATTTTAGCAGATTTATCTTAATGGAAATTGTGTTTCTCAGCCATTGCGATTGTACTCATGACGCGATTATGGAAAAATTTCATCAAATGTCCAACTACTCAACATAGGAAATGACGAAAATAAGGAACATTCAAAATTATATACCTATGTGCATTTTTTAAAATTTATTTCCACAATGAAGCAACCCTTCAGAGAGGGAGTTTATTTCCTACATGTCCCTAACAATATAGTACATTACATGTATTTGTAGATTAATAACAAATTTTAAACAATATATAAAAATTTTGTTTTTTAAAAGATATATATATATATATATAATTAAACGTAACTCTCATATATAAACTAGAACATTATTAAACAAAACATTAAATGGAGAAAAGTAAAAATAGAATATTTAATAATAGTATATTATCAATTTACCCATTCTAATAACTTATTTTCTGGTATAACAATTCTGCAACTTTTCTTACTGCACTTATAGAATAAAATTCTATCCTCAACAGGCCATCGGTTTGTTAAATTCATAACTTCATTACCTAAAAATTCCAGAATGTCCACGAATCCATAAAAAATTAATGTCAAATTTTTGTTGTTAGAATAAATTTAGTTTGTCGAATATGTTCTATGATAGGGTCGTGAATGGAAAGGTCATTTAGTGTTTGCAGTGTAATTTTACTGTCAGTGGAAGTTGTAATTTCTTTGAATTTTGTTTGAGGAGTTATTTATTTGAATACATGTTCCATTGCCACATGACATATTACATGTATGATTATGTTTAAATACATTTCTATTTTATAATATATACACGTTAATCAACTATCTACTCAAATAAAATATAAAAAAATAATAAAATAAAATATTAAAATAAGCAAGATAATTACAAATAAAATTAATAAATGAAATGAAAAATAAATAAAAAGTAAAATAAGAACAAAAAAGCAAAACAAAAAACAAATCAAAGTTAAACTCAACCGATGTTTAATTTGCGAGTCTTTGTAAGGTAAATATATTAAATTGTAATTATAATGTAGGCTTTTGAGAATAGCCAATTTCTCGTCCTGGTTATTTGTGCAATGTCGACCTAATTTGAATTTTTTAATACCAACCAAGTCTTCAATGTCTCTATCGGTTGCAATTTTTGTTTAATCGATACTATTTAACTGCATATTTAAACGTTTTATGTAAAACTAAGGATCAAATTCGTTAATGGCTGAAATTGATCCAGTGGAAGAGGAGAAAATTCGAAATATGTCTGTTATCATGCGTTGGATCGAAAACTTCTATACGACCAATCTTATTTCAAATGTATATATATATAAATGTTGTTCATATATGGTATCTCTATTATGAATATTGTCTCAGATATTTAAATTTTTTTTTTAATGTTCAGTCTCCTATTCATGTAATGTTAACAAGGTGTTGTTATATCTTGAACCACTTTATTTGTAGCTTAAATACTAAATATTGTTTTCATTGAACTTTTACTGTGTGATATACCTGCAAATGCGTTGCGTGATGACGGTATGAATTAAGATTTTACGTTCTTAACTCAAAAAAATTTATTTGATCTATACGATACTCGATATTTATGGAACACTTAAGTTCATAGTCGTTAATGGCTGAAATCGGGCTAGGAATGGGGGGGGGTAATTAGATTATTGAAAATATCTCCGTTAGATGCCGTCGAAAAATGCTATAGAACCAATCTTGTCATCTCAACACCGACGTTCTACTATTGTGATTTTATACTTTTTTCCGTAATTCAAATATTAAACGAGTTTTTGTACTTTATTTCTTTTCATTTTTTATTAAACCCCGACCTCTGTTCATCACATTTTTACTTAGATTTATAAAATATATGGTGATATGAGATCAATAGTGTTTCATGTCAGCACTTGGAAAATGTGCTTAGTTTAGCGACAGACTTTTGTTTTTCATATAGGTTGTGCTTTAATATTGATCTGTAAATAATTTGCAAGGAATTAATTACCTTTTTTTTCTTTAACAAGTTGTTACAGGAGAAGATTTGCTAATACAATATAGAAAACATGATTGAAAATTTTATTTTACAAAATTTCATTTATAGTAACATACAGTAAAAATGTCTTGGTAATTGATTCAAATTTCACTCCCATGGTAAATATTATTATGGAGGCTCAGGTTAGCCATGTGGGTTAAAGCGTTGGTCTTAATGAACTTGATAAATCTAGAGCTGTGGTTCGTTTTCCACCTGGGTAGTTAGAATTTATTTAGTGATATACTCATTAATTAAAATGCTTAGTCTGACACCAAGTACATTGAGGGCGGAGAAAATAAAACCTCTCTCAACTGATCTTGCTTTTACACAGAGACACAAATTTAATTTCAAAGATTTAATGTTCATTGACTAAAAGAAACATATTCAAGCCGAAAATAAAGTAAATTGTTCATATAATTAAAAATTGGAAAACTCTAGTTAAAAAAACGGAGATAAAGCATTCAGGTTATATATTTTTTAGTATTATCGACGTAGGATCATGTCTGTTCTAAATAATCGATCCTATCTTTTGACCTTACTTTATCCGGAAATCGATTTCAACATGTAACAAAGACCAACTGATTTGCCATCTTAGTTTTATCAGTCATAGAGTGACTTTTCCCTTTTTAAAATAGTCAAGTCCAGTTATATAAAGTGAATTTACAAGAACTGGGTGGGGTTTAAGTCTTTGTAATATATTCACATACGCCACTTTATTTTCATAGTAATACAACACAATAATTCATTCTTTTACACAGTCATACACTGCAATAATAATACATTATATTTAACATATAATAAAGTCAAAAGGGGATTAGAATTAGGCATATTATATTGTTATTATTATTCATTTCTTCAAATATGTATACAACCCATATAGTTTCTTTACACATGCATATATCATATCAATTTTGGCTGGAACTTATGTCTTGCATCTACTGGGCAGAATTAGTGGATATTTGAAGAATGTTTTGAAATAGTGATATAAGAGCAACCTCAATAGTCGATTTCCTCTATATAGCGCTTTTAAAGCTTAGTAAATAGTTTTTCCGAGGCCACTCTTCTGTGGGCAGGCAAGCCGGATTAACTGGTATGTGAAGTCAGATATGCTATCACTCACTGATTTATATGATATATTCTCACACTCTTGTACTATTCTCTCACGTTTGAATCTATCTATTAAATCTTGTGCAAATGAGAACTCTCCTATCATTAATGTAATCAATAAAATCTTTACCCCATTTTTTTAAGTTAATCAGTACTGGGGTTTCATAGGAATTGCAAAGAATCTACATTGGATTTAATAATATCTGGGTTTTAAACATTTCTACGAAGCTGCTGCGTAAACGGAGAGGTCACCATGTACTGGACAAGCTGTGTATCTTACAACATTCTCAATTTTTTCTCTAACAGGAACTATATGTGAATAGGACTTGAACGTTAACGGGATGTCTCTCAGGAGTTCTGAGTAAAAATCGCATTAGTAGGAGTGGAAGTTTGCTAAAGACTGAAACTACATACCCAAGATAATATTCGCGATTGAGAAAATCGTATTGAACAACAATAGTAGGAAAATTAATTTTTAATCGGATGGTTGTTTAACGTTTTTTGATCCAAGCTATAATAGCGGAGATTTTCAAATGTGTTATTTTAATCCTTGTCTAAACTCTTCCTCTTCCAAGAGCGAAGAAAACAAGAAGTCGTATTTAAGCATGAAAATAGACGTAATATATTGGCGTATTGCTAATATGAAATGAGTTAATTAAAAAAAAATAAGAAGAAAAAGAATGAGGTGTTATTTTATTCTTATTTCCTAATCATAATTAATTAATTTTAGAATCACAGACCATCACATTTCATCATAACAAGGGACAAGGACCATAATAATCTTTATCTTCACTTTTTATCTTTGCCAGGTAGTCTCCTGAAACAATGATATTCCTGGTATAAGATTGACAGGTGTTATATTTTTATAATTAGGGTTCAAAGTTATGACTCTCAAGCTCTCTAAATTAAACTATTCTACAGAGGTAAGGTTATTATTTTAGCAAATGACCTTTTAATACAATACTTCAAGCAGTGTATTTATTCCGACATTCATTTTAAATGAGGCAAATAGCCCATAATTGACACGTTAGATGAATATGAGGAAAGTCGTTTCATGGGAATATTATACAGTCTGAGACTCATATCGGGACATATATTACGACAATTGGAAAGCCATGGCAGAAGACATTCGGTAACACTGGCTGCTAAATTGAAAATCTAATAACCCATTATTTTATTTGAAAAATCATGAAGAAACGTACTGAAATAAAATAAAATTCAGATAATGACTCCTTTTTGGTACAAGATGAGTAAACAAGGAGACTCTGGAGTTTATATATTTTACCTTATTAGCAGATTTTCCTTAATATCAGCTATTGAAGTTTTCACAATTTTCCCCCTCCCCTCTTTAAGACTGCTGAGTATTTCATGTATCTTATTACTTTTTAAAGCTTTTCATGTATTAATAACTCTCTCATCCTTAAAATAGTCCATAACAGAATGGCTCTTTGTTGTTTGTTCTTTTCCTCGGTACCATCAGCTGTTTGTACCTAGCCTAAACCAAGAATGGTTCTCACCCACAGTCGCTCTGAATATTTTGTACATAAGAAGCGCCAGTGCTTGGCATTCAACGATATGTGGTCTATTTAGTTCCGAGTTTTAATCACTAGGTTATGACCTGTCTGACACTAAATAGTTACTTAAAAATATTTACGAAACTTTTCATGAAAACACGTAAAACAAAATAGTTCCATTAAATAATGAAGAAATTAATATAAATATTCTGCATTTATATTAAAATTTGTTTAATAACATGTCTACAAACTCATACAATATTATATTCACAATAAATTACCCTTGGAATTTTTATGAATCCGGAAGGATTTGGGCCTAAGTGATCAGCAACCGTTTTTGGCGTTAAATTGATTCTCCCTTACACCTCCTAGAATGTTTATGGGATGTTTAAGAAAATCAAATGTAGTAGAATTTGAAAAAATAAGCACTGGGGCTTTTTGATGGACTTGGGCTTATAAAAACTGGCCATTATATAATAATCTTAGCTATCAAAATATGCCCAAGAAAGAAAACTCAAAACGTTTAACTGCCTTAAGATTTCTTGGCAAATCATTATGTAAATATATATTGAACAAGTCATTGCTTTCAAGACAGCAGTAGATTTGGGATCAGGTCATTCAAGAATGCTTGATGGGAAGAGTCAGAAAGACCTTATAATAGACATACCGAAGTCAAACAACATAGAGTAATGTTATTCGTAGTCAGCAGATTTTGATGGGGTGGGGGTGATCGGACGACAAAGATATCTTGTTAATTTATACAAAAATCCACTCGAGGAACTAGCACCGTGATTGCATAATCCCGAATGCGATTGGCTTGATTTGAATACAAGATTGAATGCTTAATTGTGAAGGACTTTTATTTTTCTAATGCGTTCTCGACGAATCCGTTTACGGGGACAGAGGATTGCTTGAAATAAGAAGTTATTAGAATGCATCGAGTGACTTAAAGACCTAATATGTCCACTAAAACGTAATGTGAAGGATGGTCTCATCAGACGATTGAATTTATCGAAAGAAGATGCTCTCAACATTGACTGACGTATGCGCGAAAGTAAACAATTAAAAATATACACTGAGTATAACTCCTGATTCTCCTTAATCGGAAATCTGTACTAAAAGACAAGAGCTTAATAACTCCTTACCCAACGTTAAATAAGGACCTTTTGTTTTTTTCAAATGTGTTTGTTAGTTCGGCTCAGTTAGGTTGTGTGGTTATGTTGTCATAAAAATGTTTGCTTTATTTTTTAACAGATTTATAGTAGTTGAAGTCAGTTATTGACGTTTTACTCATGGCGTGATTTTTAAAACTTTTGGTTTTATACATTTTTATTTTCTTATTCTATTTTCTTGGGGTTATCTATTTCGAGTCTTCTTCCTTTTCTGTATGTTAACCACTTCTTATAATTCGTTTAATTTTTTTTTATTTCATCCCAGAAGTACACATCTTTTAATTCAATACTTCAGTCAACAAACAGTGAATTCAGCAAACTTTGTGAATTTCTTTCTGGATTTAGACTTTTTATTTGGTAATATTTCGAAGAATTCATTAATAGCAATGTTATTCCTATAATTCTTAACTTATGTGAATGAAACTTCCTATTAACATTCTTTGATGAGCAACCCTTAAAAGGGCTTAGAATTGAGGTCAAAACCAGAAATCATAAATATATACTTTCCATCAGATAGGAATTCTGAAGTTCTGTTTGGTGGCTGGAGGCCGGTTGTCCAAATTTTGAAATTCATAATAAGTTTTAAACTGGAATAATGTATACTATAATAGAATGTAGATAGTACTTTTTCAGGGACAACAAAATAAAATAACAACATATACAGTTTTTTCTTTAATGATTTGTCGTTTACAAGTAACTACTACTAAAATTAACGGATGAATAGTGAATAGATAGTAGTAAATATTTACAAATACAGGAAAAGTGAGATGTAAATTGAAGAATAAAACAAACAGCATCAGTCATAATAATTTAAGAAATAAACCTTGAGATCCTGGCCTAGAAAGTAACCCTATATTGTTGAGCATTGTTAGGATTGCATAGGTCAGCAATGCTTTTACTCTTATTTTAAAAAATAATTCCCTTAGATAAATCCTAAAGTTCCACTTTGCTATTTAACTTTGACACTCGTTTTGGTCAAGAAATATTCACTTAATACATATTTCGACATGGAACATTATATATGACGAACGGCGAAGGTAGAATAATACAGAAATCAATTAGGAATGCCAAAAATAATCTCATGCCAGTGACAATAGTTAAGATTTGTGTGAAAACATTTAAAGCTTTAAAATCGACTGCAAACGAAGCTCTTACACGAGGAACCAGTGACGGTGTAGTGCAATGCAGCACCGTATTATTCTAGCAGATCCGTGTCAACGGCTAAAGTACTATAAATTACATGTTAACATTTAACCAATTGATGGAAGAAGGTCAAAAAAAAAAGAAGAAAAACATAGAGTGATTATAAAAATCATTTTTATTTCTCAACTAGCTGCTCGTAACATGACGCCACATGTGGAGAAACGAACACAAAGAGGCACCTACAAATAACGACAACGTTATGTAGTACCTTACACTAGCTGAGCCATTCTAAGGGTTGACATTTCATGTAAAGAGGTCACATGGAATGCAGTCAAAATGGTTTCAGAAAGGATATTCCTACTTCCTTTACTTTGAACAAGGATCGAGTTCTTTAATGGCTGACGAAGGACGAGTGAGGAGGGTTTATAGTAGGTCTAAACATTTACACGTATATATCCGTTCGGAAAATGTCGGGTCGGAAAATGATATGAAAAAATATGTTGATAATGTTCTACAATTCACTCTTTATCCATTTTTCTCGAATCCAAATATTATCGGAGGTATTTGCAGTTTTGTATATCCAGTCATTAGTAAACCATTATCCATACTCTTGCAGTTTTGACATTAATTTATTATATCATTAGTCATTTCAAGGTTTACTTATATCATTTTGTTTACATTAAGCTACTCACTACTATGGCTAGTACTCATAAAATGGTACAAATTGTTGTTTGATTTTGTTACCAATCTTCATTTTTAAACGTTTCATTTAAACTAAAAATATTTCAATGGTCATAAATGTGACGCGGCTACTACTAGGAGAAAATCAATAATATATATATATATATATATATATATATATATATATATATATATATATATATATATATATAAATGGGAAATTATTAGATACGTGACGTATCCAATAATTACATTTGAAATAACGAATACTAATTCCTAACTAGTTGTAAATACGAATTACTCACTAACATCAGTTTTACAAATATTCTTATCTTAAAAATATTAAAGCGAAGTCAATCAAATGAAACTAGCACGGCAGAGAGTCTCATCTAGCCACCAGTAGTGTCCCCAAAGCCGTAGCCACAGCATCTGTTGTACAATCGAGGTATCATCACTGTTAAATTATAGAAAATTTATTTATATAATGTAGATGTATTTCATATTCAAATTATGTTTATATTTATATATGATTTATCTGATTTTAACTATACTTTTAATTAATTAAACTATAATATATTAGTTTCATTTGATTGGCTTCGATTTTAATCTAAGACTATTTGTAAGACAGATATTACTAAGTAATTTGTGCTTTAACGAAGAAATTGGTGGGAAGACATTCAATTATTAAGAACTGTTTCCCAGATCTGCACTCGCACACCCAGCAACATAAGAATTATACATATATATATATATATATATATATATATATATATATATATATATACGAACACCTATAAACATTGGTAGCAAGAAAATTGCAAATGTAATGGACCCAGGAAAACCAGATGTAACAGTGATTCACTACAATCTCAAGGTTAAACTGACCTGGATTGCCTGAAATTGGCCTATCATTTCCATTTGCCTAGACCAAATTATTAATGCTCTTTATTTTTATAATCAGAATTCGCAGAGCAATAACTCGTGTCCTCGAACTAACTTTGTAAGTGAATAGTAAATATCCTACAAAGAAAGAAATGCAAATATTTTTAATTACATCTTTAGTACCAAAACGTCCTTTATCTGTGCAAGTGTATTAAATGTTACACTGAGCAAATAATTTTGAAGCAAGCAAATGATATGATGGCAGTATTGTTGCAGCTTTTCTGTTCTTTGAGGAATATGGAGGGCGGAAAGGTTTGTTGATTTAATTGACATTTTCATTGAAATTCATGTGAGGTTTTACATAAAATCTCATCGTCAGCTTTCGGTTTACAGTAAAATTACATTTGAAACGGTACTGGGTTTTATATTGGAAATGGTAGCAGCATACGAGGCCAGGTGCCTCGTCAGGTGCCTGGTCTTGCATATGCCTCTCGTTATGTTGGTTAACTGTTAGAATCGGACCAGCTGGAAGGGAGGTGTAGGAGGGAGTGGGAATTTCGAAAATTCAAAATATCTCCTTTATTATGAGTCAGATCCTAAAATTGTATAGAACTCATGCCATTGCTAATTTACTCTCCTAGTTCTTATATACCAGTTTTCTCGTGATCATTAACCGTGATTTTGCATTTTTTTAGTTTTCAGCCTTCAGTAAACCCCCACTCCTTACTTGTATATTATCATATTAGCAATAAGCTTCTATACCAAGTATTTATTTCAATGGTCCTTTATTATGTGAGATACATGCAAATACGTCTGAATCAAATAAGATTTAGCGTTCTTCACTCGAATATGTTTATTTCATCTATTCCATACTCCTTATTTAATAGGCGTAAATGCATAAAATTGGTCTAGGAATAGGGAGGGGGAAGATTCAGAACATAAAAAAAAACAACAAAAAAAAACAACTATAATAACAATAGAAGCAAATAATGGAAGAATGAGGCCTACAAAATAGTTAAAAGTAATAGGGTGTATTTTTAAATGAAACTACATTAATAATTACGTGAATTAATTAAAATAGGAACCCTAAAACCCACCATATATTATAATTGATTCAATAACATATCTACAGATTGTATATATATGTATACAGATATATAAAACATTACTTTTGCAACAAACTTTGGACTCCGGCTTAGGCCAAGATTTGAAGGAATGTTTAACCTGAATGTGAGTAACCTCAATAGCTTCTTTAACAGATTCCCCTTAAGGGAAATTAGCTATTCTGGTTGTACTCATGAAGCGATTTTCGAAATGTTTCCTCAAATGCCCATCGATCCAACCCAGGAGATGATGCATGTACAAAATTACACATGCGGTCGCAATTTTTGTTTGATCGTTACGAAACTCGATATTTAATCGTTTTATGTAAAAAGAAAGATCACAATATCTCTGTTATTATTTTGGTATAGACCCAATCTTATTACAAATTTAATTGCCTATAAATGTTGTTATGTACATATTTTTTCTATCATGAACATTACCCGAGATATTTGGATGCTTTAGTTTTTAGTCTTCAGTACACCCCCACTCTTACTCCAGTCGTATTAATAATAAGCCGTCCTATTATGAAATACTTTATTCTAAGCTTTTACACCAAATATTGTTTTCAAGGGACCTTTATTATGCGAGATACATGCAAATTCGTTTTGTGATGACATCATCAATCTAGATTTCATGTTGTAACTCGGAAAATGTTTATATGGTCTATACCATACTCGATATTTGATGATGATGATATTTTTTATTGACTGAAATCGGTCATGGAATATTGGGGCTTAAAGGGGGTGAGATTCGAAAATTCAAAATATATGCGTTAATATGAGTAGGATGTTATAGAACGTATCTTGTTAAACTATTGATGGTCTACAATTAACATACAATGCATTTTTTCGCAACTCAAATACTAATGGTTAGTAGTTATTCGTACTTCCTTGTTTTTAGCCTTCAGTAAACCTCCACTTCCACGCTTTGGATTTTTACTTATTTTTTTATATAGACAATATATGGTGAAAAGAGATCACTAGTGTGCCATTCCAACATGTGGGAAATCCGCTAAGTTAACGCAGCCCCTGTGACAGACTTTTTTTTGAGCGAAGGTTTTACTTGAAGGCTGAAAACTAAAAAAGTCCGTGACCTAGGGGCTGCGTAAACTATGCAGATTTCTCACAAATCAGCTGCATATATTCCCGATTTTCAAACTTTTGACTATGACTCATGAGAGACTACACTTTTGACGTATAGCGAAGTATAAACAATATATACGTTAAAATGATAGTGGGTGTCAGTCAACAAATTTTTAAGGGCATAAAAGACTAAACCGAACTCAACGAAACTACCGGTGTGGGTTGGTATTAACTCATCCTTGATTATAAGCTGTATCAATAATTCTAGGAACAAGCAGAAGTGGGGTTATAAAGGAAGCATAAAATGAAAAATCACAATATTTCGGTTTTTCGGCAGGGATGCACGTAACGAAAGCTGTTTATTTTGTTATTTAGAGTACCTTTTGTGGAATAGCGAAATATAAACGAGATGAACTTCAAAAACTAAGGTGAGAGTCAACACTATTATTGGGCAGAAACGACTGAACTGATCTAAAAAGATCTTGGTGTGTGATTATTTTTGATACTCAAAGAATATAATCTTTATTAACCTTTCTAGAGTCGACAGGTGTGGGGGGGGGGGGGCTCAAGGCGTAAAATGGAAAGTCGCCATAATTCGTTCCATATTTCTTTTCCGTCAAAAACTCTTTATTTTGATATTTAAAGTTACTTCTGTTGTATACACTTTTGTCGTATATCGTAGTATAAACATGTTATAAACGTAGTATAAATAATATTGCAGTAGACCAATTTCATTAGTACTCGTTAAAGTTTATTTGATATAGGCATATTATGACAAATGATGTTATGTTTCTAGACTTGTATGATAGTTCTAAGTATGATTCGGATTAGGGAATTTATCCTCTCCTCCTCATTTGTTATGTATTTTAATCAGAAAAGAACTTCGTTTTAATGGAACTATTAAAATTTTAGAGACTCTAAAAGACAAAAGTAGAGGTTTGTTTAAAAGAAACTAGTAGTAAATCAACCGGAACCTGTAGTTGAACTTCTAAAAAGCACCTTGGTCAGTTCGGACTTTACATGAGGAGATTAATCAATGAAAGCTTTAACTTTATTGGTTTTGATCAACTGTAGATGCCTGGATTTTCATATTCTAAGCAGTTACAAACGTTTTTCTCTACCGATTGTATTGCTCAACAAATACTCACTATCAATTTCTTGTTCTGTTTATATGTATATATATATATATATATATGCGTAATTTCAAATTTATTTATGCATATGTCTCAAAGAGCCGGCGGATGTTTAAACAAGGTCGACTGTGAAGTTAAGTTCCCTAGCACTGGAGAACAACCATTACAGTTCTTCCTGTTATACAATCCGACATCAATCGTGATTATCGCTGTGAGAAAAATGTAGATGTTAATTGGAATTAAATGGCCTATGTTTCCTTCTTTTTTTAATAAAAAAAAAAAAAAAGAAATAAACGTTTATTTGAATGAATGTCCTTCTTTCTCCTCCCTAATAAATGATACATCCTTCTTTCAAAATTTGTAATTTACATATTGAGAAGTATTTGATCTGAATTAATGTGCATTTTCATCCTGCGATTAAAAGTAATTAATAAATATTGTCATGTAATTTACCGCACATCATTATTATTATATTTAAAAGAAAACGTTTCTGTCAATTTTCTTTGTTCCATATTCAATCTAAGTGGTCCAATCTCAGTTTTCAACCAACTTGACTTTTAGTTTGACAATAAAACTTTTAAAAAACGAAATACAAAAAACTTACGACCCCACAGCGTACCAGACAAATACTTTTTAGTACACACACACACACACACACACACACACACACACACACACACACACGCTGATATTCACACACACACACACACACACACATTTATATGTGCTTGTGTGTGCGTGTGTGTAAAGGACTCCATTTTCTAAATAAACTTATTTTCACAAGAGTAATCTGTTCAAAAAAAATATACATTTTAATTTTAAGTTGTTACTCCACAGCATCTTGACGCAATCACATAGCTACTTAACGTAATAGTGAAATTTGTTTATAATGTCATACACGTTGCAAGGAGTGTTATGTAACTATGAGTGTGCCCTCCCATAAAATGGGGTTCGGCTGATCATTTGTGGGCTCTTGGTCGCCCTGCACTTCACGCTCGCACACAAATGCATATTTATAAGAAGCCCATTATCAACGTAGCTGTCAGATTACGATCGTTTCTCACGTCCCAGATAGCTAGCTGTCATTGGGGAAAACACATCGCCGCAACTATCGTCACCACAAGGTCAGATCTCAAAGTATGCCGACAATTAAACATTATTATTTCCACCGGAAAGTTTTAAAAAAAGGCAACCTGCAAATCACCTGTTGGTTGGCCAGTGAAGCAGATGTGATAGATTATGGAACTCAATGGAAATGAAAGACTAATTCTAGACCGTACAGTCTAACTTGCAAATGATATATGTCCAATAAAAAATATTAAGAAGGGAAATAAATGTTTCCACAGATATTATAATGAAAAATTGAAAAGATCAGAGTTGTGCCTAGTAATTTCTATTACTTCTGATAATTAAACAGGAATAAGTCACTAAGGTTTAAATATTTTTGAATAATACAAAGCTTCTGGAAAGTTCTTAAAAGAGATTGAAAATGAACCCCTTAATTTTAAATAATACTAATTTGATAAGAATCCATATAATAATATAATATGTTTTCAATCAATATTTGTCTTTGTAATTATAATTGTATTTAGGTTAGCCGGAATTATATGGGGGAGTATGGGCTTGGCCATACTAAGTATAATGACTTCAAAATTTAAATTGTTGATAGTCAGCCTGTTTGTTCCTCAAACACTTAAAAATGGTTCCATGGGTTTTTATGAACTTATATATTTCTGAGTTAACTATCACGTTATAGTTTGCGCAGATGTACAAAAAATGGCGTTTCTAATATATTTTTCAGTCTAAATATGAATTTCAAAACTTTGACTTGACACTTCCTGTAACCAAACAGAATTTAATGAAATTATGGAACGCCTAAAAAGAATTGAGAAATTTTTTGTGCGTGTGTTAAGGGAAATTAGTGAACTATTGTTGACATGAGTGGGGGAGTACTTCAGCCATGGCAGTGTTCAGTTAAAGTATACATTTATCTTCTTTGTTTTATACTGTTTTTTTAGAAATAAATAAATCCTTTTTGTTCTTCAATTTGTTCTTAGTGCATTTATTGTTTTGTTTTACTCCAAGTCTGTAGTGTGTTTAATTGGTTCTCCATTTTTTTTTTCCAAAAAGGTATTATTCTTTCTCATCCGTATTGTTTTCTTCTGGAAGACATTCCGAGGCGTTCTCACTTGATTATATTTGTGTTACCTGTGTATTGGGCGTTTTCACGACGTAGATTATATTTTAATCCTTTTTGAAGGAGTGCAGTCTCTTTTGAATTTAAGTTAGTGTCAATGAGATTTACTATTCTTTTGTGAAAATGATTCTGTTTGTTTTCCTTAGCTTCAAAACGCATTGACTCTACCCATTCAAATATTTCTTAGAATTATTACAAGGACAGCTAAAATTATAATTTCAGAGTTAGAATAATTCTAGAATTCAAATACCCTATATTCTAGGATTGAAATCTTCATATAATTTCTAGCTGATGTTAAAGCACTACTAAGCGGATTCATTTCTTGAAACTAAAAATGAGTGACAAATTTCATTGTCTTTTTTAGCTTGGGTTTTTCCTAATTTTAAAGAAGTACTTGTCTATTTTTGTTTAGAAACTGAATGAAGTCAGTTCATTGACAATATCTTAAAAAGAAATAATTTTTTTAATGAAATTGGAACTGGCAGCCATAAAGCTCCCATGACTTCAACGGATTGTGAACCAGTCCCCAGGGCCATGCCAATCAGCTAAACTGTTTATGTTAGCTGTGGTATGGCGCATCTTTAAAATAACAATTATCATTAATTTTAGCATCTATTACTGGATAGAGGTGTTTGTGAATGGTTGTTGATAATAAATTTTAAACCAACATAAATAAAAACACTATAAATAATTCTTAAATCGGTAATTCATCATAGGATTCTACTAGATTGCGTGATCAAGTGCATATATTTCCATATTTGTTTATTCATTGGCGTGAGAATTATCTACACACACCGTATCTGTGGTAGTAGTTGGTATCACGCCAAGCTCATGCACGATAAAACAGAACGACATAAACTCAAGGATTATTATTCAAGGAAAATCACAGAAAATTAAACAACATAATAATAAAAATAAAAGTAAGCATTAAGTCAGTTAGGAAAGCGTGTGTGCTATGAGAGCCTGTTAATTAAAATTCTGAGATTATTTTAAAATCAAGAAAGCCTACTCTGTCAAAAATAATTATTTAGCAGTGTGCTACCCTATTTCTCTCTCTCTCTCTCTTTCTCTCTCTCTCTCTCTCTCTCTCTCTCTCTCTCTCTCTCTCTCTCTCTCTCTCTCTCTCTCTCTCTCTCTCTCTCTCTCGCTCTCTCTCTCTCTCTCTCTCTCTCTCTCTCTCTCTCTCTCTCTCTATCTATCTATCTCACACACGCGCACACACACACACACACACACACACACACACACACACACACACACACACATCACCCCACGGCCCTTACATGATATTTTTCTGAAGCCGAAAGCTGGGAAATAATGGAACGCCGTGGGGAGCCGTGGAAATTAGTGACTCCTCCCCAGCATTATGGAGGTAAAAACAGAATAAATTAATAAAAATGTTTACATATAAATTATGTAATGATAAATATGTCTTTTCCCCAAAAGAGGTTGCTATTTTAATCATTTAATAACCATTATTAAAAATACTCTGGGGTTTATTTGAATTATTATTATTATTTATTAACGCCCACTTTTTGTAACTCAGGCTAATTGGGACGGGTTATCTAAAGGTTACCACCCTTTTCTATCCAGGGTGAGACTTAGGATGTTATTTAATGAATTCCGTCACTAAATAATTTCCTTTGCCCAGGTGAGAATCGAACTCGTCACTCTAGTTATTTGAATTGGAAACTATGCATTCATAGTTGTGCATACACATTTACTGCTAGTGAAACATATTAACGGAGCAATGTTAATGAGTTAGCAGGCATAACTGGGTACACCTCCCTTCTTCAATTCTCTTTAACATAGTTTCATTTAAATGAATTATGAAATTAAACAAATTTATATTTCTGAGGGTAACCTAAAATCACTAAGAGAGTAAACATTAAATGTTATATCTTTATTATCATGTAAGGTTTAATGATTACATAGATTTTGTTGGTTTTAGAATTACAGGTTATTTATTATAGCTATAGTTTAAACCACATATCATCATTACATTCATTATGTGATAAAAATGTATATATGGTTATATTAAATAAGCATAACAATTAAGTCATTTATAAAAACAAGTCTGGTAATCCCTTCCTGAGAAGGAAGGAGGAAACAAGTTCCTGGAAGCACATTAGCTAAGTGACGTCTCGATTCCGTGAGGAGAGCTGTAATCCGTTCCAAGTACAAACTCAAGCACTGAGAATATATTTTTTAAAGCATCCTTAGTTTTTAAAATCTGAAATTTTAGAAAGTTGTTGCTAAAAGGAACCAACGAAGGAATTCCTAACATGACTAACAGTCTTTCAAAGCAGAATTGGGAATTAATGCTTCAAGGTCATAAAAGTCATCATCTCTCCTTAAGCTATATCATGGTCCATTCATTGACATGAGGCAGTATATTTTGATACATCCAGTTATCTTTTTCCTCTAATTTTGTATAATTAATTTCTTTAATTACTATGGCCACAAACTAATTGTTAGTCGTGTCTCATGTAATCTGAATAACATTATCATTTGTGGATGCTCCTCAGAAATGCAGGGTAAGGTCTACTGGAATGGAAGCTCATAAAAAACGAACAGCAAGGAGTTAGGAATTATTTTTAATATTCACGAAGATGAAATTAATGAGTCACCATTTAAAAAGTCACTCCCCGCACGTAAGAAAGTTATTTATATCCAAATACATGAAAACCACTGAACCACAATACACGTAACTGAAAGATTAGCTCACTATCAATAGTAAATACTGTGGCAAATACAGATACGTAACCAGTCTCTTGAAGCAAAAGCATTTTTAATGTTTGACTATGTGCCTTTTACCAAATATACTAAATACGAAACAATTTTCTTTACATCGTTATAAGTTCTCTATTTATTTCATGTAATAAGCTTATTTAACAATCTGGTGGTGGAAGACCAATCAAAAAGAAAAACCTCAGAGGATTATTAAAAAACATTTTTATTTCTCTTTTAGTTTCGCGCCCACATGACGTATCGCCTGGAGAAAATATAATATAATAAATCCAGTTAACTGCAGCTACGGCTGCATCACTATACTTCGTATTATATTTTCTCCTGATAAGGCGTCATGTGGACGTGAAACTAGTGGAGAAATAAAAAGTCCGTCACGCAGGGGCCCCGGTAACTCACGTGCTGGTATAGCTACACTACCTCATTACACCACATATTCTCCATATAAAACGTTAAAACGGAGTTTGGTACTATCAAACCAAAATTCCGACCGATAGAAAGTTAACAGACATATATATAATCTTGAACGGACCTCATTTACGTCATCTCCTGGATAGGATCGATGGACATTTGAGGAAATTTTTCGAAAATTGCGTCATGAGTACAACCTCAACAACTGATTTCCCTTAAGGGAAATCTGCTAAAATGGTTTTAATAATCATGTGAGGTTTACTTTTTTGTTGAACTTCCGCCATCAGATTGTTAAGTAAATTTAAGAATGTCATATTTACACAATGAGCTGATTTATTTTACAAAAAGTATTTTTTTTATTATTCTGCTTTAATGTTATAATATCTATATTTATTTAGTTTTTACAGAAGTATTCATTTTAGATATCTTCTCTAGTTATATAAGGTATATCTATTTTGACTACGTAAATAGTTTTAGCTTTAACAGTAACGTTATCTAACTATCTAACTACTTTCTATCTTAATACAATAATAAATAAGTTAATCTTTGTGAACTCCGTTCTGTATCTTCAGAGACTCTCAAAGATGATTTTTAAGTTGGAAAGATGGAGACTGACAATGATCACAGTATGGGTTACCTTTGCATCTACAGGTAATGTGTATACTTAAGTTATTATAGACTTGTTTTGATAATTTGTCCTCTATAGTTAGTGCTGGAGTGTAGGAAGTCTAAAATAGAGGGGATAGAAAATTGTATTCTTTCTAACACAATTCTATATCATTGGAGCTAAATTTCAAAACTCTGAAACATTGGTATGCATGGCAGAAATTCTGATTCTCAACCTTGATCAATCTTCCTCTCAGAAACCACCAATTTTCATCAAGATTTTGCAGTCAGTCATAATTGGAAAACTTGCGAAATTGTGCTGTATATGGAGTTACAAGCGAACATATATTTAGGTGGTGTGTAGGCTTCTATCACTATTTCAACCTCATTATTGAAAGATGAGAAATAATGAATACAAAGGGCCAAAACTATGGCAATGCTTTGTAAATGTAACCAACTACATGTATCCACTTGAGTGGATTCATCAAAAGCTGACAAGCAGCAAGTTATCAACTATACAATATTTTTTGTAGATTTAAGATTCAATATGATAATTGAACTTCTTTAAATATTTCAGCGGTCTTGGGTGAAAATATTCAAGTAATACTAAAATGATCATTTGGAGTAATAAAAGAAAAAAAGCTCTCCATGAAATAAAAAATGTTCAAAGCATCTCTGTACCGGAGTAGGAAAGTCCGAATGAATCGCGAGCATCGCTATCGATCGATCGGCGACTGAAGCTCTTCTCTAGACATCGGCTCCTGATAGTTGCGGCCCCCAAGGGTTGTCCGCAAGGGGCGGCACCCACCCCAATGAAAGCCTATCTCAAACTAATTGTGAAAAGAAATTAAATAAAAACTCTTCATCATTCCGAGTTAGAATTGCAACTGTTGGTTAGTTTTAATAGTTTATGACATGTATATTCCATTTCGAAGCATTGGCCATCAATAATTATCAACTAAGAACTATAATTCAATGAAAGTAAAATATTTCCCTCACGAGGCCACGAAGGGCTCTTGGTCTGGTTCTTATTGCTGTGGCATTAAAGAAAATGGTAGCTTATTCTTCATTCAAGAACCAAGTTAATTTTATGCTTTGCGAGTAAAGAGGAATAACAGTACAGCCCATATTTCAGCAGTCGTGCCCATATTTCCAACATTTCGGAATTTAGAAATCCATGTTTTGGTATTTCCTTCCTCTAACAATGAGGAACACGAGTTTTATTGCTCTGTTAAACCATGGGAGTTTTATAAAGGGTATGAGAGAAGATATACACCCCTCCTTTATCCCTACAACGCTCCATGCGAACCTTCCATTGTTCGAAACAGTGCTGGAAGTCTTTTTCTGTCAGCTCCTTCAGGACGCGTTCCGCTTTCTCTTTCACAGCTTCAACAGACTCTAATCTTGTTCCTTTTAATGCAGATTTCACCTTAGGAAACAGATAGAAGTCGCACGGTGCAAGATCCGTCGAATAAGGCGGATGGTCTAACACTGGGATGCTGAATTTGGCTAGAAACCTCTTAACAGACAATGCGGAATGAGCCGGCGCATTGTCTTGGTGGAGAACCCATGACTTGTCCTTCCACAATTCAGGCCGTTATTTCCTTATTATTTCGCGGAGTTCAGCAAGAACGTGAAGGTAGTAATGTTGATTAATCGTTTGACCTTCAGGAACCCAGTGAAGGTTCACAATCCAATGAATATCGAAAAAAACAATCAACATTGCTTTGAATTTTGATTTGCTCATTCGAGCTTTTTTGGCTCTCGGTGAAGATCCAGTGCATCCAGTGCGGTGGGCTCTTCCAGTGCATGGATTGGCGCTTTGTTTCAGGATCATACATAAAAAACCATGATTCGTCATATGTTATTATCCTTTCCAGTAAGTTTGGGTCATTTTCAATGGTATTCAAAGTGTCAGTACAAACATTTTTGCGAGCTTCCAGTTGTTCAAATGTGAGATTTGTAGGCACCTTTTTGGCACACACTTTTTGCATGTTAAAATTGTTATGTAATATTTGCCGTACGGATTCTTTATCAATTCGTACAGTTTCAGCAATCGCACGAATACTTAATCGACGGTCAGATCGAATCAGATTACCGATTTTTTCGATATTGTCATCCGTTTTCGACGTGGAAGGGCGACCCGGGCGTGAATCGTCTTGAACGTCTTCTCGGCCATCTTGAAAACGCTTAAACCACTCAAAAACACGTGCACGCGATAAACATTCATTGCCATACACTTCTTTCAATAAATTATAAGTTTCAGTAGCGGTTTTTCCAAGTTTCACATGAAATTTCACAACAATTCGTTGCTCTACTGTTACACTTAACATTTTTCCGGCGAAACAAAAAAAAACAACTCTAATGCGAACGAAGGCTACGGCTGTACTGATTTGTTTACAGAAGCGAGAGACACTATATTCGAAAGAGGAAGCTTCACGATAACAGCTGATAGTTGCTGGCGTTTGACGCATGCGCACTTCTTCTGTAGCAGCGTCAGTCTCGTTATTTAATAGCCACACCCCGTAAGTCGTGCCTATATCTCCACCATTTAGGAATTTAGAAATCCAAGTTTTGGTATTTCCTTCCTCTAACAACGAGGTACACGAGTTTTATTGCTCTGTTAAACCATGGGAGTTTTATATAGGGTATATAATACTGCGCTTTCTTGAATTGATATCCCAAGTATTTCTTGCTTAGAATAGTAAGTATGTTACCGAAACTTATGATTTTAGATTCGCTCAGTAGGGATCAGAGATAAAACGGTGTCCAGTAGATGATAATACCAAGGCAGTTGATTCATAAATGTGAAACCATGGTATATAATTTGAAAAGTTCTTTATAAATTTATTTACTAGCTGAAGATTAATAATGAATTGATAAATCCAGTAAATATATTTACAGTGTTCGAAAAATTAAAGAGATTAACATTAAAATTTATGCACTAATACGAAGTTTTCCTTTTGTCCTAAATTGTAGGACTTTCCATAGTTTGTGTCGAAAACAGAATTTAAATGTGATATGTAAGAATGTAAAGAAAGATTTTTTATTTATTTATTAGTTTATGTGCAACAATATATAAATATTACAAGCAAATGATATGTATGATATTAATTACAATTGACTTGATTATTGGCTTGAGGTGCGAATTTGTCCATTGACAACACCCACTTTGGAATGAATATTGAATTATACCTTTTGGAGTTATACTTTTCACTACACAAGAAAATTTCTTGGCCACTTACACTTCAGACTTCATTTTGGGTTTTCTGAAATGTGAGTGGATAAGAAAGAAGTGATTCAATTAAAGGATTAGTATGTTGCGGGAAAGAGAGAGTGGACAACGGAATGCTGAGGTGATTATGGAGAGTTAAATTGGATACATAAAATGGGAAATCTTTAAGTTTGAGGAGTATTCTCGATTCCAAGGTTTGGATTTCGGAGAAATTTGATGGCTTAGTGGAACCCCAAAGTTTAAGTCTGTGTGTCCATATTGGCCTGAGTTCCGTCAATCGTTTGTTATGCAGTGATAGCTTAGATCTGTTGTCAAGTAATCTTACTAGATGTCTTTACCGACTATTCAATTTTTAGCAGATTTCCCTTAAGGAAAATCAGCTCTTGAGGTCGTACTCATGACGCGAGTTTCGAAAAATTTCTTCAAATGTCCATCAATCCTACTCAGGAGAGGACGAAAATGAGGTCCGTTCAAAATTATATATATATATATATATATATATATATATATATATATATATATGTGTGTGTGTGTGTGTGTCTGTTAACGCTCTAGCGGTCGCAATTTCTGTTTGATCGTTACCAAACTCGATATTTAACCGTTTTATATAAAAAGACAGATCAAGTTCGTTAATGGCTGAAATCGTATCAGAGGGAGAGGGGGGAGGGTTTAGAGGGGGGATTTTCGAAAATTCAAAATATCTCCGTTATTGTATAGAACCAATCTTATTGCAAATTAAATTTGTTATAAATATTGTTATATACACTTATTCTCTATCTTGAATATTAACCGAGATATTTGCATTTTTATGAAGTCTGTGGTCGGGTGTTGTTCGGGTTAGTTCGGCCGTTTTCGTAAGTCGGCTCTGGCGGAAGCTTCTAACCTAACCTGTAGTTTCTAACCTTACCTTACCTTCGTTACTTTGTGAGATTTATGCAAATACGTTCTGTTCATCCGCCCCCCCCCCTCTTCTTTAGTTCTTGGACTACTAAAATTTGAGTTATTAAAATATAAATTATTCTTATTGATCCGGCGTATGGTAACGAAGATATTTCAAATTTTCAAAAAACCTCCCCTCTAAACCCCCCCTGGTCAGATTACAGCCGTTAACGAAGTTGATCTTTCTTTTTACATAAAACGACTAAATATCGAGTTTGGTAACGATTAAACAATAATTGCGACCGCTAGAGCGGTAACAGACAAATATATATATATATATATATATATATATATATATATATATATATATATATATATATATACTCCTCGTCAAAACAAACGCAACACCCTAAAATTTATTGATTACACAAGTTTTTAATTGAAATAAAAAATATTATGTTGATGTTTCTAATCAGACAAATACATTGGAGGAAAAAAACAACAATTTCATTTGAATTCCAGCACTTCTTCTTATCTTTAATCCTATTGTTTAGAAACAGCACAAATTCCATAGTCATTCTTATCGACTTAGGGATACAAAAAAAAAATTACTAGGGCTCAGTATTCATGTTAATTTCATCAAGTACGCATTATTTTAGAATTCATAAGTAATTATGGCACAGTTAGATAGAGATGACACAATTAGGGCAGTGACGATGCACCAAGAAGACCGTAGCACACGTTACATTGCTAATCGACTTGGGGTCCACTTGTCAACTGTCGCACGGGTCTTGAAACGATTCAGAGAGACAGGAGGATACGCAAGAAGACCTGGATCGGGCCAACCACGGGTCACATCAGCGGAAGACAACCGTTTTATCCGGCTCCAGACTCTCAGAAATCGGCTAAAAACAGCAAACGACTTAAGAAACCTCCTTCCTTTGGAAGGAATGAAATTCATAATTGAAGGAAAGGTGAAATAAATGTCAAATTTCCATCATAAAATATTTATTTGGATAGCGATTTCTTATCTTAATAACAAGCACAAATTTTAATTTATTTTATCAAACTACAATTCTCGAATTATTCAAGGTCTAGTGTTAATTGATTTTCTCTGGCACTTTTCATGCGGCAGTCTGTAATAACAAAAAATCTCTCTCTCTCTCTCTCTCTCTCTCTCTCTCTCTCTCTCTCTCTCTCTCTGCACTACCACACGCTTGTAATCAATAAGAAGTAACTAACTATTAAATGTTACTTGATAATGATTTATCATAACAAGAACAAACAAATTTAGTCTTAAGAACGAGATTGAAATCAAATTTACGGGTTTTCTATAAAGTACTGCCATACTGATTTTTTTCACTAAAGTACAAATCTATGAAAAGATTTAACTGGATTGTTGAAAACTAATCTATTTGTTTAAAATGCAAAGTTCAAATTGTCTTTTACTGGTTGGTCTCTAAATATCACATATTATAATTTCTGAATATAGTTTATTTGATACATGTGTTAATGGCCTAAAAGTAGATATTTTGGATACTTTTATGGCCGTATTAATGACAGATGTGGCTCTCAAGGCAGCAGAGAGTATTAGGATGTCTAGTTTGATCTAATATTAGTTTAGCCAGAAGGGAAATAATCATGTGGACGTCCAGAGTCGGAATATCCGAAGATTGTCGTAAATTCTTCCATGATTAGAAAAGGGTTAAGCCCGAAAGCCTAAAAATTAGCAGGTCAGGTTGCCTCGCTTTTACAGAAAGGACTAATATCCCAAACAACTAATATATGAATGGAACTTTAAGGTTAGTTGTTTGTATAAACGTTTTTTTTTAAATGTGAACTTTTTTTACTTCTAAACATTCTTGGTATCCCACATGGATTTAGAGCTAACAAAAAAGAAGCCCCAGTTACGAAAAGAACAATTTAATTTCAAAAAACAAAATTTTACTAGATTATGAATTTTTAAAAGGGATACACGTCCTTAAAATTGCTTCTAAGAGAAAATATTTTACAAATGAAAACCAGCCCCAGAAGTATTTTTAACATATTACTGATATGAAAAATAGGGCTTAATTCTGTTTCAGATTTGAAATCATCAAACCTATGTCAACAATGTGATATGATGAATGTGAACATCGGAGACTTGAGGAGGGATCAAACATTTCTTTTTTTTTTTTCATCACAATGATTTTTAAGAGCTAAATACTTTCAAAGTCTCTTTCAAAATCAGAGCTACGTGTGGAGTTACACTTTAGGATTGGCCATTCTGAAAAAACAATACGTCGTGGATCGAAGTGCAACTGTACACATTGAAGTCTTGCTATAAAAATACCATCATTAGTCAGTCAACAATGATTTCCCGGCATCGCCGGGTACCTTAGCTAGTACTTTCTAAAATCAGAGCTACGTGTGGACCATGAAGATTAAGAAAAGCTCTTAGTATGTAATGAGACATCAAGCCTTTTTCAAGATCTTTGGAGAAACGTAGCGAGTTTTTAAAACGAACCGTGACGTATAATCGAGGGAAATATTAGAAATGAAGTTACAAGTAGTAGCATAATTTAGTTGATTAAAGTAACTAATATCTTGGGATCTTAAAAGCCTTTCCTGGTATTAATAAATGTTACAATGAAGGCACTTGAAATAAGACATTTTCACTGTCATAAAAAATTAATGTCACTTACCTCTGCTCTGCGCGTTTTGATTATTATGTTAATAATTGACTTACTTATTTACTAATATATATATTCCAACTGTCGGCTATTAGACATCAATCATATAGTAAAGCAGTCAATGCCCTAGTGGGTAAATATAAAATAACTAGCGACGTTTTGTTCTATAACGTGTATTAAACTAAATTTACATTCTTCTACATGCATAAGATTAATTTGGATCTGTTTTCTTTTTTTTTAATTTTTCAATGGTAATATTTCATTTTTAGCTTGAAACCCTTCTACTAATATCATGAATTGTTCGTTCGGCACGAATTATTTAAGATGATTTCTGTGGAAATACTACTACGGTAAGTAAGCATTAGTTTAGGAATTGTCCAATTGCTGACATCAAGCGAATTAAAATTTAATGTAGAAGCCCACCATTTAAGCAATATCAAACCGAAATACAAATTTTAAAAGTTCAGATATTTTATAATATACTCCTTCCTGGATAACTCTGATTTAACCCTATTGTTAGGAAAGAATAAATGATTTCCTGGGTGCAAGTTGAAAGCTCCAGCAATCTTTAGGGGAACCACAACATTAATAATATATTATAATCTCGGAACCATTGTAACCAAGTCATTTTTCACTTATCAAGTCATTTTTCAGTTCTCGATGAGAGTAGCTGGTCTAACAGACTTGTGAGTAGAGTGAACAAAATGTTGAATTACTTCTATTGTTTTGGATATTATTGTGATACGCCGAGAATAGTATTATCGACTAACTACAACAGTATATCTAGATAATAACTATCAAATTACCAATTAATATTTTTTTCAAAGATTTTACTAAATCGTTATTCCCAATGAATGAGTATTTAATTTTCTTTTTAGAGGTAATCTGATGCTGTTTTCACATTTTTGTCTAGATTTCATTTCGAATGATAACAATAGTAGATCATTGGTTGCGCTGACGTTGTTCCTCCGTGGAAGGCAGTGACCGGCCAACAAAACGCTGGCAAAATGTTATCATCAACTAGATATAAGTAGATTAATAATAGGGAAAATCGTGCTGCATAATATCGAAGACATTTATTTACAGGTTGCTAATCTTCGAGTTTTCCATTGGAAGGTAAACCATTGGTTAGAGAGCACTCTGGACGGTGTTGTCAATTTAAAACTGCTCGGAGTACGCGAGTAATGTAGAACGAATTCTTATGGTATAGTAAGCGAAATGCTTGAAGCTCATTATGCGCGAAGTAAACTCCAATATTGTTGATAGTGATAGTAGAAGGCTTGATGAGTGCTAGTAGAAAGGAAATTAGTATTGGGTTAGGAGAATGACGGACTACCAAACAAAGAATTCGTCGAAATAAGATTTTTGTAATCTGTCATCCAAAGGTAATCTCTCATAAGGTGCTGCCTTCTAATGCTATCTATCTAGGCTATGACATTGCCAAGTGTATCTCCTTTCCTGATGACAACAGCTTCAAGGTCTTTCAATTTGTCATGTAATTTATCTATTTATGAACACGAATTTCTGCACATTGCACAAAAGGAGTCCAATCAGGTTTTTTTATTGAGCTTTTCAACAAAAATGTACCCAAATATCAATGGTGCAAACGATTTAAAATCGAAAGGATTTTTTATTTATTTATTTATTTTTTTTTTAACCTGGCATAATCCTCTTCCCTAAACTACGAAAAATTAATAACTTGATAATTACATTAAAAAAAATCCAACTTCATGAATACAAACATGTTACCAAGTTGGAGTGTACATCACAGTTTGGTTTAATGCAGATTATACTTTTCTATATAAAACCGTATATGGCCATTAGCCTCGTTAACCTTCATTGACGAATTTAAATCAAAATCGATTCATAGAAATATAAAGATCGGATTAACTGAAGGTCTATTAAATGTTTTACTTTTCTACAATTCAAATTTGCAATACCAAATTAATTCTATCTGATCATCAATCTCTTGAATTAAGAATGCGTAGTTGACGAAGAATGTATTAAATTTATTAATTACACTGGTTACTCTTTTTAAAAGTTTATTTTCAAAGAGCTTAACATATCCCTCAGACGACGTCGCAATTAAATATGAAAATCCATTAAAATCCTTATGGCGTGTAAGTGATTGGTTAACATGATTGGATAGCCAGACAAGGGGTTCCTTAAGCAATATTATTTAGATTAATATATTTTTATAAACTTTAAAAGGCAGTACTTTAAAAGCTATTTAGAAAATACTTGTTGGAGGTGGTAAGCTTGAAACCATGGTCTTCTGAAAAGTGTCAGGTTTTAAAACATTTATGCAGTAATAATACATGGTGTTTATTGTCAATAAAGGATTGCTCTTTATAAACATACATACTGAATTCATTGTCACTGACACTTAATTTTAGAATTGGTTTTTGGCTTAAATATGTAGATTGGATTAGCTTAAGCACAACAATCATAACATCTTTCTAATCAGCCATTCCCTTATAACGGCCATGAAGTACGAAGCTACGTTAGGACATATAATGACGCCTTTAAGTTAAGAGAAACTGGTTTATAGTGAGTCAGTTGCAAATCAACCATTTCATTAGTTTAGCACTAGAATGAAATAAGACCGTCAATATTGTACAAACTTCTCTAATAATACGATTGAGATATGAAAAGATGACCGGAAGGTGAAGTATTCATTTTTAATTTTATATATATTTTTAAAATTGAAAAACAAACATAACTGGGCACACATTTAATGAAACCAATATTTCTAAAAATAATAATTTAAGTTTTTACCGCGTTAATTAGTAATGTTTAGCATAGCCCATTTCGACAGTGATCATTCCTTTTATAAATATCCAAAACAAATCCCAATTTCTTTAAACCCCTCCCCAAACTAAACTCAACCTAGTTATGTTCTTCAATTTGCGTGCTCCGCAAATTCTCGTTCATCATACTCATAATAACGGACATTCCATCCCAAACAGGGAACTACTTCTCCAGATAGAAGTTTAAATACAAAGTTTCGTTTCAACACTTCAAAACTTGAGAGCTAATAGACAAAAAAGCTGTAGTTTGGTAAGTCCATAAATATACAGGTATCAAGTTTAAAAATTCAAACCGATGTTGTTTTTGGTACTCATTTACTGATTCCATTTGAGTGATTTTTTATGTAATTTTGTAGTGTAACCAACCTCAGGAAGATTAAGAAAAAATGGCTGGAGTCTAAATTCTAAAATGATACCTCATTTTACTCTGTAGGCGGTCTTCATGGGGGACAATCCTGAACTATTTTGTTCCGATGAATAAAACGACGAACCACAATAATTTATGTTTATGAACCATGAAAAGTTTTTTTATGCTGGAAGTGAAACAAATCTTCAGTATTAATACATTTCTAAGTATAATATGTTATTTGGCAATGTTATATAATCTTCACCTGCTACTCCATATATATACTTGCTAAGGTACCCGGTTTCGCTCGGGAAATCATTTGGGGTGGAAAGATTCTATTTTGTTTTTGGCAATGCTTCTACGTGTACTTCTCGTCTTGGCGCATTGTTTTCCCGTAAGGCTCAGTTGAGGGACTTATAGAAAACAAATTTTGATTTGAAGAATAAATGAAAATAAGTCCCTAATCATTCCCTCTCCACTGTTTGACACACCGTGAATAATTTAAATCATAATCATGGAAAGTATTTATTATAATTATATATCATCTATTATGTACGTATTTTGTATAGGTATGCAATCTAACTAAGGTACCCGGCGATGCCCGGGAAATCATTGTTGACTGACTAATATATAGCGAGACTTCAATGTGTAGAATTACTCTTCACTCCACGGCGTAATGTTTTTCCGAAATACCCAATCCTAAAGGGTAACTTTTGGAGACTATTAGAATAGAAATTTTAGTTTTAAAGAATAAATTAAAATGTGTCCTCTATACTTTTTACTCACCGTTTTTGAATAATTCAAACCATAATCAAGAGTAGCATTTATTTCAGTTAAACATTATCAATAATGAACATATTTCCTGGCAAAATCCAATCCGAGCACATATAGTTAAGCATAGTTTTGTGCCTAAATTATATTCGTAATAGTGAATATCATTGGGAATTAGTTCCAGTGATGCCAGCATTTTACAGGAAATAAGTAAACTCAATTAACTGCATTAGCCTCCCTCATCTTCCGCTCCAAAATGAGAGATATCAACATTATTTCTCCTTAGTTAAGAAAAGAAAAGTTACTCTAAAAACAAAGTAAACAACTTTTGTTATGTGCACGTTTGCCGAAAAACAGAGAGAAAATGAAAAAACTCAAATTTTTAATATATGCCTCTCTTATAACTCACACTCCCGTTTGAACGTAAACATTTTAATGTAGCTTATAATCGTGGAAGAATTAGTGCTAATTCACATTTTATGCCTTTTAAAATTGTTGGCTCCCACTTTAGTTTTTTTCGATCTGGAAATCATTTGAGGCAGACAGATTCTATTTTGTTTTTGGCTATGCTTGTACGTGTTCAACTGCACCTCGCGTCTGGGCGCATAGTTTTCCCGTAAGGGTAATTGGGCGACTTATAGAAGACAAATTTTACAATTGAGGAATAAATGAAAATAAGTCTAATTATTCCCTCTCCACTGTTTGACACACCGTGAATAATTCAAATCATAATCATGGATAGCATTTATTATAATTAAATATCATCTATAATGCATGTATTTTGTATATATAATCTAGCTAAGGTACCCGGCGATGACCGGGAAATCATCGTTGACTGACTAATGATGGTATTTTTATATTTGTATAGGAAATCGTTGAAAGCCAATGGGAATCGGAATATCGCAATTTTTTGATCTCAGGCTTCCTCATAACCCCCACTCTCATTTGGACCTAAAAATTTTAACATATCTTATAATCATGGAAGAATTAATGCTAATTCACATACCGAGTTTGGTAAGTTCCGTTCAATCGTTAGTTCCCAATAAAATTGTTGCCTCCAGCTTTAGTTTTTAGTGTATATCTCGTTATATATATATATATATATATAAAATTGTAACCTCTGTCTGTACATTGATTTTTTTTCGAGAAATTTCACGATAACTTTTCGTTTCACATGCCATAGACACCATAGCTGCATTTTGTTTCTTTGGTGTCTGTCTGTTTGTTTGTTACATTTTCACGCATAAACGGCTGAACCGAATTTTATGAAACGGTATGTATATTACTACTAACCCAACTTAGACTTTAGGCTATATTGATATCCTCTGAGACGAACAGGAGTGGGGGTTATAAAGGAAGCCAGATATTAAAAATAGCGATATTTCGTTTCCTATTGGGTTTTCGGCAAATATGAACATAAGAAAAGTTGTTTATTTTGTTATGTAGAGTAACTTTTGTTATATACACTTTTTTTGTACACCGAATTATAAACGAGATATACGCTAAAACCTATAGCGGAAGTGAACAATTTTATTTGGGACAAAAGACCCAACCAAAATAAATAAAACTCGGTATATGTATTAGCACTAACGCTTTCATTAATACAAGCCATACCAACATTTCTCGGGACGGGCACGAGTGAGGGTTATAAGGAAGCCAGAAATTAAAAATAGCGATATTTCGTTTCCTATTGGTTTTTCCGCAAATATGAACATAACAAAAGTTGTTTATTTTGTTATTTAGAGTAACTTTTGTCATATTAATTTTTGTCTTTTAACAAAGTATAAACGAGATATACACTATAAACTAAAGCGGGAGTCAACTATTTCATTGGGCGCTAACGATTAAACCGAACTTAAAAAAACTTGGTATGTCAATTAGCATTAATTCTTCCATGGTTATAAGCTATATTAAAATCTTTAGGTCCAAACGGGAGTAGCGGTTATGAGGGAGGCCTGAAATGAAAAATTGTGAAATTTCGTTTCCTATTGGATTCTCGGCAAACATTCACATAGGAAAAGTTGTTTACTTTTGTTATTTAAAGTAAATTTTATTGTATTTACTTTTGCCGTAAATGAAGTAAACACGGGATATACGCTAAAACTATAGCGGGAGTCATTAATTTTATTAGTGCTTATTTAAGTGTTTTTAATAAATGCATATTATGACAAAAGATGTTATGTTTTAGTCTTATATGATGGTTGTAAGTATGGATTAGTGAGGTTATAAAAATCGCTCCTTCGTCTCCTATTTATTTCCTCTATAACTTTGTTATTTTTTTATTTAGAGAAACTTGTAAGATGAATTTCTGTTTAAGAATGTTTAAAATATTACTTAGGTTGGAGAGGAGGAGCTCTCTTCCCTTCATCTAGCTTTTTGAACATAAATGAAATTATTTTTAAGGATCTATTATTTAGTTCCATCAGCTATATTAAAATTTTTAGGTTAGAAAAAGAGTGGGGGTTATAAGGGAGGCCTGAAATAAAAATTCGCGATATTTCATTGTCTATTTGTTTTTCGACAAACATGCACATAACAAAAGTTGTTTACTTTGTTATTTAGATTAACTTTTGTTATACTTTTGTTACATTTCTCCATGAACAATGTGTGGAGCAAGTAATTTCCGTAGAAATATTGATATGCTCAACAATTCATTTCAATTTGAACTATGAGGTACCTCAGCTGGAAAAATTAATTCAAATCTATGTTAATATTTTGTCCTTAATAACTAAAATCTATGCATAATGCACAGGAGACGGGAAATATGACAATTCGGAGGACAGTGAACACTTACATAAAAAATTAATTTTATTATTAACAAATGCCAACAATGGGTATTAGCCCTAAACACTGCGACGGGTAGGTAAATGTCAAATGATTGTGCAAAGTAAAGCCTTGCCAAAAAAATACCATCACCATTCAGCCTCAAATCAATTCCCGGGCGAAACCGGGTATCTGAGCTAGTATATATATATATATATATATATATATATATATATATATATATATATCTTCATCGAGCTCTTCCTTATATAAGTTTGTTCTGTTGATTCTAACTTAATTACCTGGAGCTGTTTATAATCAAGAAATTACCAAGTAATTCTTGTTTGTTTCAGAGAAAAAAATACTGCGATAGTTGTATTCAAAAAAATATTTGAAACATTCTGTCTGTTGGATACTGAAACTGTGTATAATGGAAAACAAATCTGTCCAATCAAGTATAATACCTGCAGATCCTTTTGAGGAAACGAATTTGCTGAACAAATTTGTTTGTTACGGATTTTCCAAGGCAACGTCTTATGTGATATACAAAATTGTCACAATAATGTTCTTAATCTTCATCAACTGCTTGGTTGCTTATACCCTCTATGTAGTGTCATCAGATAAAATGTTAACAGCCGGAGTCTTACACAGTGTCGCTGATTCAGTATGGCTCTTCTGGACGCAAGCTAGCAGGTATGCTACAGAAAGGTAAGTATACGTGGAAACGAGATTTTATTTTAAGTTATCATTGAGCTTTAGCAGATTTCCCTTAAGGGAAATCAGCTATTGAGGTCGTACTCATGACGGAATTTTTGATTTTTTTTTTTCAAATCTCCATCGAGTCCATCGAGTAGATGACGAAAATGAGGTCCGTTCAAAACTGTATGTGTGTGTGTGTATATATATATATATATATATATATATATATATATATATATATATATATATATTTGTCTGTTACCGCTCTAGCGGTCGCAATATTTGTTTGATCGTTACCAAACTCGATATTTAGTCGTTTTATGTAAAAAGAAAGATCAAGTTCGTTAACGGCTAAAATCGGACCAGTGGGAGGGGAGGGGGTTTAGAGGGGAGGATTTTCCAAAATTAAAAATATCTCCGTTACTATACGTCGGATCGAAAAATTGTACAGAATCAATCATATTGCAAATTAAATTTACTATAAATATTGTTATATACATTTATTCTCTAGCTTGAATATTAACCGAGATATTTGCATTTTTAATAAATCTGGGCGGCTAACGGACGAGAGTGACTTTCCTGCCTAAAGCTAGTTCGGTCGTTTCCTTGACTGCTCGGCTCTCGTGAAATTTCTCTATTGTAAATCTTCACGTGGGAAATCTGCTTAGTTTACGCACCCCCTGCATGACGGACTTTTACAGTATTGATGTTAAAGGCAATGTAATAGTTATAATCTAATGAAAAAAATCTACTTTGATTAAAAAAAATCGTATATATTGTTACGTTTTATTACAAAACCAGTAATAAAAGTTGTTAAAGAGTTCTTTTGGATTGCAAAATTAAACACACACAAGTTTCACAGTTAATCACTGCACAATTTATTTCACAATGCACAGTACTCTTTGTTAATTATTACTTCTCATAGTATTACACTGATAATGTCACTGTTCTTCAGATTACACAGTCCAATAATTCACTCACGGTTACTGAAATTCACAAAAAGACGGCACTGCACTGTTCTTTACTTCGCGGCACTGCACTGTCTTAAACACGGCACTAAACTGTTACTTACAGTCACGGCACAACACTGTTCTTCTTATAAAAACTCTTTACTGCACTAAGTCACACTGAAGCACTGATGTGACCCTGAACACAGCTGAGCGTAAACTGAACTGAGTTTTTTTTTTTTTATCGGAGACCCAGCGCTTCTTGATTTGATGGAGATAGTTCCCCTTCTGCTGAACTATGTTCCATTATAAGTGAGGTGGTAATTGGGTGTGGGTGTAATGGAACTCATAAAGGGTGGGTGACCCGGTAGCTGGTGATACCGGGTGGGTTGTGAACTGAGGTACTGTCAGGGTCTCTTATATATGCCTGTAGAAGGGACTATCCTGCCTAGTCCCTTCTACAGGCATATAGTTCCTGGAAGGGCCTAGAAGTTCCTGGAAGGGACCTAATTAGATTCTGCCGGCGCACACTGGAGCGATCCTTCAGTAATGTTGGACATTGGGGGGAAAAATAAAAGTTTTAATTTGGGATTTTGATTGTATTGTTAGTACCACATAAAGCCTTTTCAATTGAGCAGATTGATTTTTAGACATACTATTGCAATGGTTTTTACTTAATGCCTGGTTATAATTGCTATGTTAAAAAAAGTCTTGGCTTATTAAATTCGTCGTGAACTCTTATTTCATTTTATAAATTATTGTTGCTTCGAGTACACATTAAGGGTATTATAACAAATCAAAAACTGGCACAAAATGTTTTTAAAATTCCTCTAATTTTTTTTTTTTTTACTTCAAGCTGAAAATAATTTTATTTGATTGAATTCGCAAATCGCTTGTATTTGCTTGAAAAAATACCACTTGGCATGCTTTTAGGAGTATATTGTCTTATTTACAACGTCGTCAGATCTTGCCTAAACTTGCCTATTCATTAAATATTTTACTTTTAGTGTTAACACTTTCGGTGCGGAAGACGTATTATACCTCCCGCGGACCTTATAAAAAACATTTGAAATTTTAGAAATGTTAGATATTCTCCCAGCTTACAAATTCTCATTATTAAATTAAATGCATCGATTTTTTTTTTAATTTTTATCCTAGATATATTTTTGTTTACAATTTTACATTTAATTGCACATTTTAATATTTAATTAGTTACAATTTTAATATTGTGTTTGTGAACTTCAATTTATTAAAAAAATAAAAATTTATAAAACATATGTTGATATTATGTGCCTACAAATCACAATTCTCTACTTAGTAAGCGATACATAATCTGTATGTACACATTTAAAATTCATCCTACCGTTATATCGCATCTGGCAAAATTGCTGATCAGGTAGTTCAATAGAGTATTCGATGTGCTTTAAAATGACACCAGAATCAATATTCTAGGACCAGTAGAAACGGAGATATTAATGAATGTCCGGCTTACCCTATCACTCGCTCCAGTGTGCGGCGGCCCGAATTAGATCAAACTCCCTCTCTGCCTTCATGCGTTCAATTTTCGCAACAGTATATATTTTAACGCTCTAGTGGTCGAAATTTTTGTTTGAGTTACCAAACTCAATATTTTATGTTTCTTGTTCAACTAAAGAGATTTTCATAAATGAGTTACAGATGAAGTCATCTCACATTCTATGCTGTATTTCTTCTCCTTTAGTAACAATGGCAAACAGAAAAATATATTTAAATAATAAATGCCAGCTCCATTACATAAATTCAACATGCATAAATTGCATATGTAGACTTCCTGAGGAATATAAATTTGTAAATAATATGTAATAAAAAAAATGTGTATCATTTTACCGTAGCATAGGACCTGCGTCCTCAAGAATTTTGTAATCCATTTACTATTTTTAATTAATTCTAATAATGCAAAACTGAAATTTGTTGAGTTATAGTATATTACATGAATTTTACTGATGAATTTTGACCATATGAGACAGTACTTAGTAGGGGTTAGAATAAAGGCAATATATTTTCGTTCCTGTGCAAAAAATGATATAGGAATTAATTGTTTGTTGTTAATTGGCTAGGTCTTATAAAACTTTTCTATATCCTTAACAGTTTCAGAAAATTGGTCTTATTCTTCTTCTCTAATTCCCTATCCTCCTTTACCTTCAGCCAGGAGTTGTATTTAAAGTTTGGGCATGCTTGAAAATCGTAACTTTGCTTACCAGGTGTATTATGCGATCTGCCACTAATGAAGGCTTTCTACAGTAGTATAAGTTTAGAAACAATTAAACTTATTTATGTTTATGATAGTACACTCATTTTCTGATTGTTGTATAGGTCATTATTGGAAATGAAAAAGATGATAAACGCAGGTATATACATTTATGAGCTTGAAGACTTAGATGATGAACAGTACATTGTATTAAAAGGAATAGCCCAAGAAGTCAGAAATAAATCAAATCGATTCGCGATCATCTGTTTTATCGGCACCTTTTTTGGAATGTTCGTTTTCCCATTAGCGGAATATTTAACATCAGGTGATGGACCCCAAGAAGAGCATTTATTTAACCCATTTCTGCCACACCCCTGCTACTACCCATTCAGCACATATACAATTTTGGGATTTACAACTGCTTACTTAATTGACGTCGTCTATTGGACATACGTATACGTTTTAGCTTACATCAGCAACGGTCTACTGATTTACAGTACTGTACATCTGCGTGCACACTTGTATGTACTCAATTACTCAATAATGAATATTCACAAAAGAGCCTACAAATTGTTTATTAAGAAAAATTACGACCAAAAATGTGAAGCTTCCATGGACGAACTTATGCAAAAAGAAGAGTTCAGGTACTGTTTGAGGAAATGTTTGAAAGCCAACATCGAGCACCACCATGCAATACTCAGGTAAGGACGTTATTATTGTTACACATTATTATTATCTGATTTTAATCATATCATTGAACACTGCTACCTCCGATTAAACGTGATTGCTTCTTATTAAAAACCAAAAAATAGAAGAATAGTTATTTGTTATACAAGTGACGAAAGTAGATCATTTTACAATTCGAGTGAAACGTTTACCCACACGATCGAAGCGAGTTTGGTTATTTTCACGAGAGTTGTAAATTCTGCTTTCGTCGAGAGTGTAATATTAAATTTATTCTGTAATCGTGTAATACATGATCAGATCTAACCAGAATATGAACAAAATTAGGATGTTGTGAAGATTTTGGTATGTTGTTGGTAGGTTATAAGCATGGTTGTGAAAGGTTATAAGCATAAAAAACTAGTGATGATTGTGAAGTAGTGCAGGTTATAAACAAGGAAGGTAATTATTATTATATTTAAATTTTAAAATATATTGATTATGTCCACCAATAATTCATTCACATTTCAATTTATTTTGTTAAAATAAATTCTTACAATGTTAAGAAACATTTAAAAGCATTTAATTTCAACTTCAAATTATTTTTTAATTTATACTTATTACTAATTAAGAAGGCAATTCACTTTCTTCACTATTGCAAAATGTTTCACTTTCTTCACTCATTTCAGTTTAGTTATGTTACCATTATTCAACGATTACAGAAAAAAATATTATCTAAGCAGAGGTTTCAAACGAACAAAAGTCATTACAGGATTTAATAAGTCCAAACTGTCATTAAATTTTACAGTTCAGACATTATGAAGATCTTGATATTCTAACATTAGAAAAATAAGAATTCTGTATTTTTGTTTAAAAAAAACTCTAAGATTGAACATCAATAACAGAATATATTTTTAAGAAATGGATGGTTAATATTACACTTTTCGAACCGACTCATAATTCTGGAGTTATTTGCAGATGTACATTTTTCTAAACCACCATAATTGTGGTTCGACTTTAGTAGTTAAAGAGCTCCATCTTTAATATTACATTAACCCTTTCAATACTAAGTTTAGTAAACAAATGTAGCTACTAAAAAACCGTTTAGTAGCACACAAACACAAACACACACACACACACACACACATACACATATATATACATTAGGCAGTAAATTTGAATATAAATAAATATGTATGTATGTATATATATATATATATATATATATATATCAAATTACATATACGTAGAGAATTTGGCTTTAATATGAAATGGAAAGGACCATAATTTTGTCATTCCTAGAAATGGTAGATGTTTGGTTTATATGGGAAATGTGCTAAAATGCACTTAATGGTTATATTTCCCACCAACTTGGTAGGATTGGAGGACATTGAAAGTATTTTTCATAAATATCGTCATAAATCACTTCTCTACCTCACTTCCCTCATAGGGAATCCTGTAAAAGGAATGATTTTAAAATAATTTATGAAAATGCCTGGAAACGTTATGTGCCAAATAATGGAATGTGGCTAATAGATAAGTGACTAAGTCAGAACTTTTATGGAGTGCTTTTGCAAGAGCAATTTCAAAGCCTGCGTGCTTATATAATTAATTTTTTTTTCCCATATATTATTGACTAAAGGCTTTCAAACATTGAAATATAACCCTATTTTTCCATCAAGTGAAACTTGAAATTCTTTGATGCAAAAAAACTGTTTACTCCATAGGCACGACGAGTATCTTTGTATAGGGGAAAGTCTGTGTAATTCATATTGTGTATAAAAATGATATAGTCTTTTTTCAAGCAAACAAATTTGCAAATATTACAAAACAAATTTATTATTATTATTATTATTATTTATTAACGTTCACTTTTTGGCACTATGACTAATTAGGACGGGTTATCTACAGGTTACTATCCTTTCCTAGGAAGGGTGAGACTAAGGATTTTATTTAATGAGTTCGTCACTAAATGAAGTACTATTGCTCAAGGCGGGAATCGAACTCTCCACTCTAGGTTTACCATGAGAAATTGAGGCCAACACTTTAACTCACATGGCTAACCTGAGCTCCTAAACAAATTTATTATAAAATGAACAATAGATATAATAATGTATATTTAATGTACGTATGTAATCATATTTTTTTTATATGGAGATATTTGAAGTAATAATGTTAACAAAACCATTACTAAGTTACAAAATTTATACATCAAACAAACACAGCTTTCATAGGTTTGGTACAATTGTTTTTCTATTTCTAGAACTTGTTAGCAGGAAATAAAATAAATAAAAAGATAAAATTATTATTCTTCAAAACCTTTAAATAAAATGGAGAAATAAAACAAGGTTGCGCTAATATAAACATGTTGTCTCAGTCTAATTCACTAGTAACCTAAAAAGGTATATACCATAAATTAACTATAAAACTACATTAAGAAAACAAAAGTTTAAGTAATTCTTAAAGCTATTTTAATTTACAAAATCACTTTAATTTTTCTGATGTACATGATGCGAATATTTATTTGAAATTAATAGAGGTTTTACGTCATGAAGGTTTCAAAATTTTAAGTTTTGGGAAAAAAATAGTAACACTCTGGTCATATTATTTTGAATAAAATGAAAATAAATGTCATTAAAATAATTTAATTAAATCAAAATAATCCTAGAATTGAATGAAGAATGAAAAAATTAAATTTTAAAATATGTCATAATCAATAATCCTTCCATTAATTATAATATTACTAAATCTTTCAATATAAAGAAAAATGTTTTCTTAGGTGATAGGATTTTTTAGGATACAGTAAGAATAAATTCGATTTTCCTCCTTAACTGTTTTTATTGGTTAAGTTTATCTGTGTCTCGAAAAAAAGGCCAATGCATTCACTTTCTGTAGCTTTCACTAACTGGTTCTTTGTCAGTAAACTGTATCTGTGGTTGCTTTATTTATTTTATTATAGGCGATGTCCCATCTGAACTACGAGGTAATCCCTACTTGGGAATACAGTTATAAATAATATATTCACGAAGTAGCCTTAACCTAGCAAAAGTAAACTATTCAACCTCGAAATTCAACCAGACACAAGCCATAACTTTTTATTTCAAACCTCTCCCTTTTTAGTACAGGATGAGCTAAATTTTCTGGTTTAACCCACAGTCGTTGGTTATTCTTATTTGGATACTTTTACATGGATCAGTTGTGGTGTATAAAAAATAAACAATGGCTGTATTACAATGAACGAATTTCTGGCTAAAATAGATTTTTTAATCTTTCAAGAATAGTACGACAAAGTTGAATAGTTTAGGTCTTTACTTGCAAATCCTTGTATATCATTTACGGAAAAAACGTAGGACTTTTGATCCTGAAATAACAGACTCTTTATTATACTATATATAGCTCTCTATATTTTGTTTGTTTATTATTAGCAGATTTGCCTTGAGGGAAATCAGCTATTGAGGTCGTACTAAAGAAGCGATTTTCTAAAAAATTCAACAAATGATCATCGATCATACACAGGAGATGTAGAAAATGACTTCCTTAAAAAATTATATATATATATATATATATATATATATATATATATATATATATATATATATATATATATATATGTCTGTTAACGCTCTAGCGGCCGCAATTTTTGTTTGATCGTTGCGAAACTCGATATTTAACCGTTTTATGTAAAAAGATAGATCAAGTTCGTTAATGGCTGAAATCGGACTAGAGGGAGGGGGGGGGGTGGTTTAAAGGGGGGATTTTCAAAAATTCAAAATATCTCCGTTATTATCCATCGGATCGAAAAATTGTATATAACCAATCGTATTGCAAATTAAATTTACTATAAATATTGTCATATACATTTATTCTCTATCTTGAATATTAACGGAGATATTTGCATTTTTATGAAGTCTGTGAGACATGTGGTCGGGTATAGTTCGGTTTAGGAATTATTCTTACAATTCAGAAGCCGTTTCAGTTGGGAATTGATTTTAATTAACTGAAAGATATCTCATTACAGTAAAACTTGACATGGGAAATCTGCTTTGTTTACGCAGCCTCTGCGTGACGGACTTTTAATTGTTGGAATGTAATTTCAATAACCGCTTTCTTTATTAATTTATACTTTAGGTTCAAAAATGTTTGCCAACCATACAATGGTTTGTTATTACTCAACATGATTACAGTTGTAGTTACTATTTATGCTGCCTTGTTATACCTCTTACTCCAGGTAAGATTAAATACTTTAATATTTATTTTTTGTATAGTTGTTGTCTACATTGCAATCTATGCCTGTGAGATTTAATATTAGGACTGTCGAAGTTTAACCAATTTACTATGTAATAATTCTGCCATTCAAGAGAACTACAAAATTCAAAGAATATATGAGCTCTTGATATGTAATTTGCTTAATTGCAAAGCAAAAAATTAATTATTTTTTGAAAACAACATAATAAAATTTCCTGACATAATCCAGGTGCATTAAATTCAAATTAAGGACTGTTTTGGATCAAATCCATTTAATAATTGCATCTACATACACAAGCAAACCCATAAGATACTTTAAATCAACAATAATAAAAGTCGAACACGCAGGAGCTGCGTAAACTAAGATCTCCCACGTGATGTTATACAATAGAGAAATCTGCTTAATAATAACAGTAGTAATAACGAATCTCTAAATCAATTCACAAGGGATGATCAGTTACGGAAACGGCCGACCTAACTTTCATTACGATCAATGGGCATTTGAGGAAATTTTTCAAAACTCGCGTCATGAGCACGACCTCAATAGCTGATTTCCCTCAAGGGAAATCTGCTAAAAGATTGTAAAAACATAAATGATCTTTTAAAAATAATAATAGGATTATAACCTCAACAATTTTTTTTTCTTTTCTTTTTATTTTTTTTTATTCTTATAATGTTTATAAGTAATTATTGTTTTCGAAATACTATAATGTTATCAATGAAATGTGTAGTATCCAAAGGATGGAGCACAGAAAATTTCAATAAATTCCCACGTTAGAAGGATACTCTGCGTGGAAAACAGGGAAAAAAAAGACTTCAAAAAATAATATAGGTTTGAAAGTCATTACTCACTTTCAGGAATGAGACAAATGACTGTTTTGTATACACGCATAGAGACCAGAAGCTGGAAATAAGAAGGAGGAGGTAATTGCAAAATTCCTTTAGTCTACAGTGGGAGTTTACAGAAGGCCAATACAAGGAAAATACAAATGCTCCCTTAATATTTCAAGAAAAGAAAAATCTTCAAAACCAAATTTGTAGAACAATGCTTTACTGATAACTGCACCTTATCCTTGCAGAGACCAATATTTTATTCATGGCAATAAAAAAGATCTTCATATCTCATCAACAGTCTTTATTATTTTAAAACTGTCTTAACCCTGTCTTGGGAATTTATAAAACTGAAACCACAACAGGTGAATAAAAACTTGTGATTATCAGCCTTAACCAATTATATATTATAATTGTTGTTGACAAATAACCACATTGGTCAGGGGTTATGGCTGATAATCATACATTTCTATTCTCTACATACACATATTTTCTTTTTTCCGGATTTCCCAACTAAGGTTGAACACAAAATGCGATTTTCGAAAAATTTACAGGAAGAATTAAGAATTTGATATATCTTCGCATTTATATATGACTCAGATAGAAAAAATATTATACAACAAATTATTAAATATTATGTAACAAAATAATTGTTGGCATGTGTACTTTTTCATCTACTGTAATATTACCCGAGATACTGCCGTTTCATACTTTCGTCCCTTGCGGCATTCAATTAAAACAACTGTATCAATATTCATCTGTTTACATAGGCTCTTTCTTTTAGCAGCTATTGAGGTCGTACTCATGACGCGATTTTAGAAAAAATTCTTCAAATGTTCATCGACTCTACCCAGGAGACGACGAAAATGAGGTCCGTTCAAAATTATATATATATGTCTGTTAACGCTCTAGCGGTCGCAATTTTTGTTTGATCGTTACGAAACTCGATATGTAACCGTTTTATGTAAAAAGACAGATCAAGTTCGTTAATGGCTGAAATCGGACCAAAGGGTGGTGGGGTTTAGAGGGGGGGATTTTCGAAAATTAAAAATATCCCCGTTATTATGCATCGGATCGAAAAATTGTACAGAACCAATCTTATTGCAAATTAAATTTACTATAAATATTGTTATATACATTTATTCTCTGTCTTGAATATTAACCGAGATATTTGCATTTTTATGAAGTCTGTGGTGGGGTATAGTTCGGATTATGTCGGCCATCTTCGTCATTTCTCGGCTCAGGCGGAAGCTTCTTCTAACCTGGCGTTTTTAACCTTACCTTACCTTCCTTACATTGTGAGATTTATGCAAATACGTTTAGTTCATCCGCCCCCCCCCTTCGTTAGTTCTTGGACTACTAAAATTAGAGTTATTAAAATATAAATTATTCTTACAATTCAGAAGCCGTTTCAGTTGGGTATTTATTTTAATTAACTGAAAGATTTCTCATTATCTAATCACGGTGGTATTGTGTTACCAGTATGCAGATTTCTCTATTGTAAAACTTCACAGGGGAAATCTGCTTAGTTTACGCAGCCCCTGCGTGACGGACTTTTCATCTACTGTAATATTACCCGAGATACGGCCGTTTCCTAGTTTCGTCCTTTTCCCTTGCGGCATTCAATTAAAACAACTGTATCAATAATCATCTGTTTACATAGGCTCTTTCTTTTAGCAGATTTCCCTTTAGGGAAATCAGCTATTGAGGTCGTACTCATGACGCGATTTTCGAAAAATGTCTTCAAATGTCCATCGACTCTACCCAGGAGACGACGAAAATGAGGTCCGTTCAAAATTATATATATATATATTTGTCTGTGAACACTCGGTCGCAATTTTCGTTACCAAACTCAATATTTAAACGTTTTATGCAAAAAGACCACTCAAGTTCGCTAATGGCTGAAATCAGACCAGTAGGGGGGAGGTTTAGAGGGGGGATTTTTGAAAAATTCGAAATATCTCCGTTACCATACGTCGGGCAAAAATTTGTATAGAATCAATCTTATTGTAAATTAAATTTACTATAAATAGTCTACTATATATTTATTCTCTATCTTTAATATTAACCGAGAAATTTGCATTTTTATTAATTGTAACGGACGAAATGAGATCGGCTAACTTCGGGTCTAGTGTGAGTTTCTGTCTAAATCTAGTTCGACTCTCGTGAAATTTCTCTAATGCATAACTTCACGCGGGAAATCTGCTTAGTTTACACAGTCCCTGCGTGACGGTCTTTTTTTTTCTCCTCATTGTAACCCAAAGAGGAGTTAATTCATTACCAATACATGTTCCATTACCACAAGACATATTATATGTATGATTATGTTTAAATACATTTTTACAATATATACTCTTTAATGGGTTATTACCCTATCAAATAATAATAATAAAATATAATGAAATAATAAAAAAAGATAAAATATTGAAATAAGTAGGACAATTACAAATAAAATTAATAAATGAAAATGAAAAAATCAAATTAAATAAAGTTAAACTCAACCGATGTTATGGTTATTCTCTTCTTTAATTTGCGAGTCTATGTAAGTTGAATATATTGAATTATAATTCACTTTCCTCTCAATCAACTTTATATTCTAAAAAATAGATGCGTCTTTCAGACAGAAAAATAGAGAATAGATGTGAAATGACGTCATATGCGTGGCATGGCAGCGATGTTAAATCTGCTAATTTAACACAGCTACATGTCAAGCTTCTTCTTTAGTGCATTAACCGTCTAATATTTTTAATAGTAAAGATGCATGTAGTATATATATAAAAAATATACATAATTATATGAACAATATATATATATATATATATATATATATATATATATATATGCAGTATTTATACCATATATATAATATGAATGTGGATGCCTCGTTTATCCATGACTTTTCTTTTTATAATTATTAATTTTTGTTGATAATATTTCAAATATTATTCTGTAAGAATGTTGAAGACCCTTGTAACGTACTTTCAGGATTTACCAATGTTGGCAAGAATTAAGTGTGCTGGAACGCTTTTAGTGGAGCAAAACTATTCCTTTCTTATATGCTATTTTGGACAAGAAGTGTCAACAGAAGTAAGTTATTCCTCCCCTCCATTATTGAGGGCCTTTTACAGCTTCTTAAATATAGAATGATTTGCCTGGTACACCTTGGACCAGACATAATGGAACTAATATGAACTAGCAATCTTTCTTTATATTTGTTCTGGGAGAATATACTTCCACAAAATACCTGAAAATTCAACATTGAAGCAAGGCCTAAATTTTGTTTAATATTTATAGATTGGTTCGTTTAATGGATTATTATCATTCCCATTGCACATGAGTGAAAAGTAATCTTTTTTTGGCAATTTTATGATTAAAGGATGTAACCCCTACATAATTACATACAAAAACCTGATTTGCTGGAGGCTATCTTCAATACAAATTGAAAAATATTCGTCACTTAGAAACAGCATAAATTTAATATATTTTCTATGTGTAATTCAAAATAGGCATCACTGTATTCTAAATAAATTTACTATCGAAATGCACTCTTGGAATGACACAGTCTGACTGTAATGGTTATCAATTCTCCGCTCCTATTACAGACTTCTAAAAAATAGCTTGATAAAAACAAGACTAGATTTAAGCTGGATAGAAGGTGTTTAGTGATATGATTGGATGATTAGGAATGGTAAAAATGAATAATAAAAAACACAAATAATTCAATTGAATTATATCAAAATTTACTGTAAAATAATTATTTAGAACAATTTGATCAATATGATGAAAATACATGTTTTTAGTGAAGCATAATGTCGGAAATGTTTAATTACGGTTTCACACATAATCCAAACCCTAATCCTAGGAGATGACGAAAATGAGGTCCGTTAAAAATTGTATATATATATCTGTTACCGCTCTAGCGGTCGCAATTATTGTTTAATCGTTACAAAACTCTATATATAAGCGTTTCATGCAAAAGGTTAGGTTCGTTAACCCCTACCTAAAACAGACTAGGGGAAGGAGAGTTCAGATGGGGAGAATTTTGTAAATCCGAAATTTCTCCATTATTATACATTGGATCGAAAACATGCATAGAACTAATCTTATTGTAAAACTTAATTATCTATAACTGTTCTTATATGCACATTTCCTCTAAGGTCAATATTAACCGATATATTTGGAATTATTAGTTTTCAGCATTCAGTAAACCCCTACTCCTACTCATGTCCTAATAACAATAATCTGTTATTACACGTGCCTCTTTATTATAATCTTAAATACCAAATATTGTTTCTATTGGCCTATAATATGGAGGGGAATTTCTCCCTTGGAGGGGAATTCGAAAATTCAAAATATCTTCGTTATTATGAGTTGGATCATAAAATCTTATAGAATCAATCTTGTTAAACAATTGAACCTTTACAACTTTTGCTGTGTGCATTTTTTCCGAAAGCTATACAAGGGAGTTATTTCTACTTTCTTATTCTCAGTTTTTAGTTACCACCCCCCTTCGACTCATCGTTTTTTCCCCTTAAAAATAGAGAATATGTGGTGAGAAGAGATCACAAGTGTGTTTACCAACACGTGGGAATTCTGCTTGGTCTACGCAGCCCCTGCCTGACGGACTTACTATGGACTTTTGACTCCCTTGCGAAGAACACATACACAAGTATTCAAACAATAGGAACCATTTGCATTTTCTTACCGTTTTATAAGATTTTCACTTTTAAATGACCTACATGAAATTATTTGCCACTAACCCAACATCCACCGCTAGCAGAGGTGGAAATAAAATGTACACTGATAATAGCTGATAATCATTCATAAATGGCAGTAGGATAAAGCAGGCCACATACCACCAATCTCAAAAATAAACTGTAAAAATGGAGGTTTATATTATGCAAAATTCTGAATTTTTGTAAAATATAACTCAGAGTTTCATTCAAGAGCAAATATATCTATACCAAAAAAACATTACAACCATTAAAAACCCCAAATGCATCGCCGTATCGTACAAATAAATAAACATATATATATATATATATATATATATATATATATATACACCCACGTGTGTGTTCATTTTTCAATGAGTTCTTTAATTTATAAGTTCTAATAGTTATTACGGATATTATATATCAATTTATTACAGAGCAGTAGTTTGTTTGGCTCACTGTACAGTGTACCTTGGATAAACTATGACAAAGACTTCAAAAAAACTCTTCACATAGCCATGAGTAACTCAATGAAACCAATGGAGATAAAAGCTTATCTATTAGATTTCTCAGCTACTCTAGAGTCATTCTCTGAGGTAATTAATTAATTTATTAATAAAGACGCTTTAATATAAAATTGCAAAATTATTTTTAATAAAAATTAAGTTTATGCATTATAAGAGGGAAATCAACTGCAATAGATGGCAACAATATTATATATATATATATATATATATATATATATATATATATATATAAATTTATGTTAAAAAGAATATACAATTCAGATTATCCATAAAATAGAAATTCTGACAAATTCCACAAAATTAATTTTGCACACTTAAAAAAGTAGCATATTAAAAAAAAGAGTGCAGCCTGGAGCAACATTTTTTTTTTTTATTCTTGTTCTCATATTTCATGACTACAAAAAGTTCCGTATGTTTGAGGTGTTTTAGAGAATCAACTGTAATTAATTAAATTAATGTTTACTTTTACAAAACATTATACTATTTGTAGTGTAAATGCAAATTTTTGTTTACTGCACTTTCGGGCACAACGAATCTTAAAACATATAAAGCAAAGTTTGAGGTGGTTACTAAACTTAATGTAAAAATAATTTTTCTACCGTTATAGATTATATGAAAAATTATTTCATTATTTAAAATTTAAAAATATTGTTCAATAATAACTCTTTTTTTTATGTGGTTAATTTCTCCCTAAGAAAAATATTATCTAAAAAGCTTCATTGATGACTAATATATTACCAATTTCTTATTTCAGCTTCAGTCTGCTGTGTATAAAGTCATGAGCCTTTGGAGACAATCTGACAAAATCAAATGATATTTTAAGTTGTGTTACTACTGATACATTCAGAATGTGTTACAAGCCTTGTACAGCTGAGAGAAAAATCTGTCAGTATAATTTTCATTATTGTAAACTAATTTAATATATTTGTATGAAAAACTGGTATATATTTTATTTTTAAATTCAGGTTATACAAAATGAGGATTCCATGCTACTTCCTATTTACCATTTCAATGTTCTGAGTTGATGTTCAAGAATAATTCTTCAAAATAGAAATGACATTGTGATTTGAAAATAAATAAAAAATACTCGTAACTATGAAATATTTGTTTTGTTATATTAAAAAAGTCTATAATAAATCATAAATTTTTAATGTGATAACACTTTAACCAAACTTAAAAACCGGTAACTGCTTGGCCAAATAAAATCTAATGTGCACGCTGAAGTCTCGATCTTCGTACTTTTTCAATCGATGAAATATTTTTCCCCAATACATTACAGCCTCCTTTCCAACGTGAAAGAAAATCAAAAATTCAAAATTAATAAAAGGCTTTTAACATTGTTGCATTGACTGTAAATATTTAATTGTAAATTCTAATAAAATAAGAGTTCAATTCCCGCCTGGGCAATAGGAATTTATCTACTGACGAACTCATTAAATAAAATCCTTAGTCACATCCTGGCTAGAAAAGGGTAGTCGCCTGTAGATAACTCATCACTATTAGCCACAGTAGCACAAAGTGGATGTTAAATTTACTAATTTAATAGCCTTTCGTATGGTATAATTAAATTTAATTTTGGTCTCTTATAATTAACAGAAAACCGTTCGTTAGTTCTTATTCAAAATATTATGTTTTTGATATTCTTTTATAACACTTTTTGTGTATTTTAGCAGATTTCTGTTGGGGGAAATCAGCTATTGAGGTCGTACTCATGACACGATTTTTGGAAAATTAATGTTAATTAAAATTCTGAGATTATTTTAAAATCAAGAAAGCCTACTCTTCCAAAAATAATTATTTAGCAGTGTGCTACCCTATTTCTCTCTCTCTCTCTCTCTCTCTCTCTCTCTCTCTCTCTCTCTCTCTCTCTCTCTCTCTCTCTCTCTCTCACTCTCTCTCTCTCTCTCTCTCTCTCTCTCTCTCTCTCTCTCTCTCTCTCTCTCTCTCTCTCTCTCTCTCTCTCTCTCTCTCTCTCTCTCTCTCTCTCTCTCTCTCCGCCGGGAAATAATGGACTGCCGTGGAGAGCCGTGGATATTACTGACTCCTCTCCAGCATTATGTAGGTAAGAGCAGATTAAATAAACAAAATGTTTACATATAAATTATGTAATTATAAATATGCCTTTTCCCCCAAAGAGGTTGCTATTTTAATCATTTAATAACCATTATTAAAAATACTCTGCTGTTTATTTGAATTATTATTATTATTTATTAACGTCCACTTTTCGTAACTCAGACTAATTGGGACGGGTTATCTACAGGTTACCACCCTTTTCTAGCCAGGGTGAGACTTAGGATGTTATTTAATGAATTCTGTCACTAAATAATTTCCTTTGCCCAGGCGAGAATCGAACTCGTCACTCTAGTTATTTGAATTAGACCCTATGCATTCATAGTTGTGCATACACATTTACTGCTAGTGAAGCATATTAACGGAGCAATGTTAATGAGTAGCAGGCATGCCTGGGTACACCTCCCTTCTTCAATTCTCTTTAACATAGTTTCATTTAAATGAATTATAAATTTTAAACAAATTTATATTTCTGAGGATAACCTAAAATTACTAAGAGAGTAAACATTAAATGTTGTATCAGTATTATCATGTAAGGTTTAATGATTGCATATATTCTGTTGGTTATAGAATTACACGTTATTTATTGTAGCTATAGTTTAAACCACATATCATCATTACATTCATTATGTGATAAAAATGTATAAGGGGTTATATTAAATAAGCATAACAATTAAGTCATTTATAAAAACAAGTCTAGTAATCCCTTCCTGAGAAGGAAGGAGGAAACAAGTTCCTGGAAGCATATTAGCTAAGTGACGTCTCGATTCCGTGAGGAGAGCTGTAATTCGTTCCAAGTACATACAAACTCAAGCTCAGACAATATTTTTAGCCGATTTTCCTTAAGGGAAATCTGCTATTGAGGTCGTACTCATGACCCGATTTTCGAAAAATATCTTCAAATGTCCATCGATCCTACCTAGATTACGAAAATGAGGTCCGTTCAAAACTGTATATATATATATTTGTGTTACCAATAAATATATATATATATATATATATATATATATATATATATATAATATATATATATTTGTCTGTTACCGCTCTAGCGGTCGCAATTAATGTTTTATCGTTACCAAACTCAATATTTAGTCGTTTTATGTAAAAAGAAAGATCAATTTCGTTAACGGCTGAAATCGGACCAGTGGGAGGGGAGGTTTAGAGGAGGGATTTTCGAAATATCTCCATTACTATACGTCGGATCGAAAAAAATGTATAGCATCAATGTTATTGCAAATTAAATTTACTATAAATATTGTTAAATACATTTATTCTCTATCTTTAATATTAACCGAGATATTTGCTTTTTTATTAAATATGGGCGGTTAAAGGACGAGAGTGAGTTTCCCCGCCAAAATCTAGTTCGGCCGTTTCCGTAACTGTTCGGCACTCGCATGGAGATTTTTCTATACTGAATAACTTTACGTGGGAAATCTGCTTAGTTTACACAGCCCCTGCGGAACGGATTTTTTTTTTTAAAGCATCCTTAGTTTTTAAAATCTCAAATTTTAGGAAGGTGTTGCTAATAGGAACCAACGAAGGAATTCCTAATTTGACTAACAGTCTTTCAAAGCAGAATTGGGAATTAATGCTTCAAGGTCATAAAAGTCATCATCTCTCCTTAAGCTATATCATGGTCCATTCATCGACAACCGGCAGTATATTTTGATACATGCAGTTATATTTTTCCTCTAATTTTCTAGAAATAATTTCTTTAATTACTATGGCCACAAACTAAGTGTTGGTCGTGTCTCATGTAATCTGAATAACATTATGATTTGTGGATGCTCCTCAGAAATGCAGGGTAACGTCTACTGGAATGGAAGCTCATAAAAAGTGAACAACAAGGAGTTAAGAATTATTTTTAATATTCACGAAGATAAAATTAATGAGTCGCCATTTAAAAAGTCGCTCCCCGATGTACTGCGCGTAAGAAAGTTATTTATTTTCAAATACATGAAAACCACTGAACCACAATTCACGTAACTGAAAGATTATCTCACTATCCATAGTAAATCCTGTGTCAAATACAGATACGCAACCAATCGCTTGAAGTCCAAGCATTTTTAATGTTTGACTATGTGCCTTTTATACAATATACTAAATACGAAACAAATTTCTTTACCTCGTTATAATTTCTCTATTTATTTCATGTAATAAGCTTATTTAACAATCTGATGGTGGAAGGCCAACCAAAAAGAAAAACCTCAAATGATTATTAAAAACATTTTTATTTCTCTTTTAGTTTCACGCACACATGACGTATCGCCTGAAGAAAATATAATAAACTGGGGGACCCGACAGAGGTCCTGTATGATATTTCGAGCGCTAAGGATATAAAATTTAATGACATTATGATCACACTTCTGTATGTGCACGTTTGCCTAAAAACAAATAGAAAATGAAATATCGCGAATTTTTTATTCAGGCCTCCATTATAACCCCCACTCCCGTTCGAACCAAAACAATTTAATATAGCTTATAATCATAGAAGAATTAATGCTAATTTACATATAGAGTTTTCTTAAGTTCGCTTCATCGTTAGTGCCCAATAAAATTGTTGACTCCCACTTTAATTTTGTAGTGTATATCTCGTTTATACTTGATATATATCGTGTTATACGACAAAAGTGAATATAACAAAAGTTTCTCTAAATAATAAAATAAACAACTTTTATCCTGTGCATATTTTCCGAAAAACCAATAGGAAACGAAATATCGTTATTTTTAATTTTAGGCCTCCCTTACAACCCCCACTCCTGCTCCATCTGCCGGGCTGATTTGTGAATCTAAACCATCCAGGGCACCACCCAAACGCATACAAAAAATTAATTTAAATCGATCCTGCCGTTTAGGAGTAGTTTAAATATGGAGTTTGGTACAATCACACCATAATTCCGACCGCAAGAAAGTTAACAGATATATATAATACACACACGCACACACACACACACGCTCACGCGCACGCGCACACACACAATTTTGAATGGACCTCATTTACGTCATCTCCTGGGTAGGATCGATGGACATTTGAGGACCTTTTTCGAAAATTGCGTCATGAGTACAACCTCAATAGCTGTGATTTCCCCTAAGGGAAATCTACTAAAATGGTTTTAACAGTCATGTGAGGTTTAATTTTTCGTTGACCTTCAGATTGTTAAGTAAATTTAAGAAGGTCATATTTACACCATAAAGTGATTTATTGTCACAAAAGATATTTATTTTCATTTTCAGTATTCTATAGCAAGTTGCTCATATCTACATCTATCTTATGTTATTTTGTCTACATTTCTTTAGTTTTTACGGAAGTATTCATTTTAGGTATCTTCTCTAGTTATTTCTACAGTAATACAGTTACGTTACCTAACTATCTATGTACTTTCTATCTTAATGCAATAATAAATAAGTTAATCTTTGTGACTAATATTAGTGGAACTCTCTTCTGTATCCTCAGAGACACTCAAAGATGATTTTTTATTTGGAAAGATGGAGATTGACTGTCACAAAAGGGTTACCTTTGCATTAATATAAAGTTATTATAGACTTGTTTTGATAATTAGTCCTCTATAGTTAATGCTGGAGTGTAGGAAGTTTATAGGGGGGGGGCTAGAAAATTATATTCTATCTAACACAATTCTGTATCGGCACCCACACCAATGCAAGCCTGTCACAGTCTAGTTGTGAAAGGAAATTAAATAAAAAGCTCATCCCTAAACCGAATATAAATGTATATTCGGTTTTCTAGAGGGACAGAACCAAGTAAATTCAAAACAAAGAAATTCCTATATATATTTTGGGAAACAGGATATAAAATGTAATTTATTTTTCTTTAATGATCATCTATTGGCAGTCATTGATGAGGAAGGAATGAAATTCACAACGGAAGGATAGGTGTAATAAATGTCAAATTTCCATTATAATATATTTATTTGGATAGCGATTTCTTATCTTAATAACAAGCACAAATTTTAATTTATTTTATCAAACTACAATTCTTGAATTAGTCAAGGTCTAGTGTTAATTGATTTTTTCTGGCACTTTTCATGCAACAGTCTGTAATAAAAAGGAAAATACTCTTTATGTTTTCTTACTATGAGATTCTTTTTTTTAATAAACGTAAATGATGTATAATACCTTTCTGTGTCTGCAAACAAACATTTCATATACACTCTCACAAAGATCATCCATGTTTATCTTGACTGAAATTGAAGATGAAATATTAGTTAAATATCTGATTGTGGTATAAATAATTTCATGCCTGTTAGATTATTCCATACTAACTCCCAATGAAATGCTCAAATTCAAGTAATTCATTACAAGGGTTGATTGTAGTTGCTAATAGTAAAGGTGTGATTATTTTTTTGTGTTTTGATCGGAATCATAATAACAGAGATATTCTGAATTTTCTGTTTTCCCCTTATCTAGTCCCCTACCCCCTCATAATATCTGATATCATCAGTTAACGAACTTGATCTTTAATTTTATATAAAACTTTTATAAAAATGTAGAATTTGGTATCAATCAAAGAAAAATTGGGACCAGTAATACGTTTACAAAATCTCTCTCTCTTTCTCTCTCTCTCTCTCTGTGTCCTCCCACACGTAATCAATAGGGTAGCATGTAATCAGTAGGAAGTAACTAACTATTAAATGTTACTTGATAATGATTTATCATAATAAGAACAAACATCAACTTATAGGATCCTGTTTAAATTTTTAAATGTGAATTAGTTTACTAGAAAAATTATAGAATCTAGTTTGGTTGACTCAAGTTTTGTCACCATTAGTATTAGTTAAGAACAGAAGTAACTTTATTCTTTGAGTCTTAACAAAAGTATGAAGATTACCTCTGTTAACAAGACAAGTCGTTATTATTAGTTTTATATATATGTACCTTGGTTTGACTTTCTCTGTTTTAATATTTATAAAATAATTTTAACCTACACAGGATACATTTTGTGAGTTGTAATAATTACATGGGAACAAGAGTTTGAGTATCATTTTATTTATTGAATAAATATATTATTATCATCATTTTATTTTATATAATATATTTATATATTATATAATACTAAATTAAATATATTTAAATTGACCGAATTTGTCAATAGTTTTCGCCGATAGGACAAAGTTTTATTTTACTAATTGATTGTATGTAATAGACCTGACCATCAGTTTAATTCTTTTGTGTAAGAAGTGTGAACGTGTCATGCTCATAATTTTATGTAAATTACATATTAATGAAGGAATTCATTTGTGGAGGGACTCTCCTATTAATAATTAACACCGTAATTAATATTCTTAGTCGTTGTCTGGGTAGAATATGGTGGTCTATACAATTTTAGTTTCTGTCCCAAAAGACCCTTTCAAGCATAAAGTTGCCTACAATTTAAAATATATATATATATATAATTGATTAATTATATAATAATATATTTACCTTCAGCAGCACAGTCATCAACGGCTTTAAGGGCCTTTTCTTTAATTTCAGGATTATTCTTAAACTGTGGCATAACTGATAAATATGCTTTTGCAAGCTCTGAATCTATTGTTCCGTCACCTTTTAACTAGAAAAAGAAGCAAGAAGAAGCCAGTTGTTAGATAACTGAATCGTACCAACGTCATTGTGGCAAGCATTTATAAAATGTAAATATTTATATATATTCTTCTTAGCCATGCTTAAAACCACAAAAATGTATTATTAATCGATGTAAAGATGAAACTAAATGTAAATATACATACCACACCCTTCTTCTCCATGACACATTTCACGAAGCACTGTAAGAAATATAAACAATATGTTAATAACAAATAGGTATTCAGTAGGCAAGTTACATTAAATAAAAATTATAGGGAAAATCATCCCTTCATTCCCTGATCTATGCAAATCCCATCGAAAAGGATAGGTTTTATACGTTTGAACGGAACATTCATAGTTCTCTTGAGTTTCTGAATCTCGTTTACTGATTTGTTTTTTATTGATGTACTGTGTTACTGAATTATTACATTTTTCAGAAATGAAGTTATCTCCAATCTCTATCTCCAGCTACATAGCCTAATAAAGGATTTCAATTCACTGAATAAACCAGAATCAGAGCCATGATTTAATTAGAAGAAATTCTCTGCTGACGCGTTAAAATATCTACTGAGTTATTTAGTCAAAATAAAAGCCCATATTTCTTAGTAGCTTTTTTAACAAATAAATAGAAAATTAACCCAGAAAGCAGAGCGGGGGGAATTTTAAGGGATGGTTATTTTTACTTGTACAAGATTATTTTGTGATCAAAGTTAGAAGATTTACCAGGGCTTTGAAATAACGCCCAGGTGACAACTCATTCATTGTAATATTTTCCCTCTAGTAATACAAAACGTGAACAAGAATGAAACTTCAGCTCGAAGTGAGGTTATTTATATAAAAGTCGAGTTTACTAGAAGTTGAATTCGGAGAAGGGAGATGTGCGGGCTTAGGGAAGATTAAAATATAAAATACGAAATATCTTCATTATTAAGAGTCAACTGGGAAAATTATATATAAGAAGATATTAATAAATTAAGTAACGTCTATTTTCTTTCTACACATTTTTCTCAAACATTTTCGATTCTCAGCCTTGAGTTAACCACCAATCCTAATCATGTAGTAAGATCATTACTAAATATCTCAAATCTTGTTAATGTAGCTCATTAATACTGGATACATACAGAATAAAGTAGTATGTAAGATATGATGCGCGTATGGATGAATGTGGAAAATCTGATTAGTGAACTTAGTAGTAGATTGACGGACTTTTAAAATTAGTTTTAAGTGTTAACATAAATTCCTTATAATTATTTTACCTTGCTTTCCTTTGTAGGCTCAGATCCTGAAAAATAAATCAACAATAAATAAATAGTATACTCATACCTACAATAATATAAAATAAGTCAAGAAAAAAGGACTTCCTCACAGAAATAGCCGACAAAAGTATGGTTCAGCCATTAGCAATTGAGAAGAGTGCGGTATATATATATATATATATATATATATATATATATATATATATATATATATATATAAAATCAGTTTCTTGAACAATATAATACTTTCAATTTTACCACATATGCCTCCTTGGAAAGGCTCATAAAAACGCGAAACGTTTTCAGTACATAAAATCTTTCGGGCTTTCATATCTACTTCCACTCTATATCTTTCCGAAACTATCCCTAATAGATACAACTAAGAAACGTTTAGTCTCTATTCTACAGGATCACCAATCGCCTGGTGTGTCTGTAGGAACTTCTTATTTTTTAAATTAGACAATTGTCTTAGTAAAAAAAAAACCGTTTCAATCTAAAACCTAATTATTAATAACATGTTATAACTTTTAAATTTTTTATCAAATCTTTCCTGTTTAACTGCATTCTACTGTTCTTTCTGTTCTTACTTGTTTATTGTTATTATTTTTATTTAAATCGCTGGTCCTTTTAATAAAAAATTTATTTTATCCTTTTATCTCATCTATTTATATTTTTCTGTTTCGTCTGTTGTGGCGATAGTTCGCATGGCTTTTATTTTATTACATTGTTGTTCGTTTATGACATTTTCCTGAGCAGACCCCCTTTTAACTAAATATTAAAAAAATACTTTTTTTTACTAATAAAAAACGACATTTTACGACATATTTCTGCCAGTTTCAACATGTCATTAGCATACACTATGTTCCATGTGAGTTTCTCTTCAACAGTACGACCAGATTTTATATAATGGTTGTTATTCACGCTATACTTGACTCAACTAATAATACTTTGTCGGCATCGTTCAGTATTAACGGTTTCATCTGGTTTCAGTAACCTTTTTATAGATCAAAAAATCTTGGCACATTTTCAGCAGTATTGCGATGGCATTACAGACCAAAGATCGCTAGTTCTTCAAATTCCTACTCACACAATGCTAAGCGAGCACGGTGAAGCGGAGCCCGAATCCCAAGCTCAATTGCAATTTAGTTAAATAATGTGTAGAGTGCGATCCTTCTTTTAAAATTCTTCCCGAGTAGGAAATTTGCGTTTCTGGCTTGGTAATCCAGACCATTAAGCATTGAGAGGCTATCAGCAAATGTATTAATTAGTAATTATCTGTCCTCGAATTACTTCTCTAAAACCCCTACCCCACAGAAACTACAACCAAATACAAATTCGGTTATAAAGCCACATTAATTTTGGAAAAGTTGTGAAGTTATTTCAGGATATATTAAGTGTTCGTGAAATTATGATGGGTTGCACATAGACATAATTTACGTGTGCAAATTTATCAAACTACAACAAATGGTTAAAGTATTTTTTTTACTTACTGGCGGATGACATAGTTCCTTCGTAGCCTACCTCTTTCCCACACGTCTCAAACACTAATTTTATCTCTGCAGGCGTTTTCAACACCGGTGTTTCACACACAACCTGAAATATTCAAAACAAAACACAATTATTTACGATAATTCCTTACTAGTGAAACTTCAATACTTTCTTTTATCTCCTGTAAGAAATCAGCTGAAATGCCACAAGTTGATTCAGATCTGAACTAGTTCACCCAAAAAAAGAGCCACTACTTAAAAGAATTTTGGACGACTTTTAGACTCAAACAACACTAACTGTTGTTGATGATGTCTTCTTAAAACACACCAGGGACCCAACTGATCGTCTGATGAATGGAGTTAAATTTCGTTCAAACATTGTTGTTGTTTTCGTTCAACATTGTTAATAATGTCTGTCATATGCTGATAAGAAGAATTACCGTTTCTCCTCAATATCTAAGAATTATACGATTTTCAGAAGAGTAAATAGCGAGTAGAGATGCTGGTTACTGAACAGTCTGGAAGGTGATTGAGCTTGAAACCAAGCACAAAACATTCATTACGTAGAAACTATTTGTGTCAAAATATTTGTAGGCACGAGGGGAGATAAAGCAAACGTGTACATTGGCCCAATATATTTAATTTTTGTATTTAAAGCTGGAGGACAATAATGAAGACAATGTTTGTCGTCGATCTCATCAAGAAGAAGCTGTTCCAGTGGAAGATGTCAGTTATCATTTTGAACGTTATGCTCCGTTAAACGAGAGAAATATTGTCAAAAATCACTATTTCCTGTATTCCTTTTATCCCTATTTTAAAAATAGTAGCGATAGGTACGTTAAAACTTCCAAATAAATTTACAAGACAACGATACCTTCAACTTGAATAACCCTCTCGTCCGGACCTGCTAATCAACGAGAGCTGTATATCAACTTCTTTTTTGATCGAATGGAATTTTCTTGTTGTTATTTTCGCAAACTACCCCACCCGCTTGCAAGGCAATCGTGCGTACGGACGTTTTGTATTAGAAGGCCCCTCTGGCCTTAGTAAGCCTTAGTAGCAGTTTTAAACTTGTTATTTGTGTAAAAAATGCTACAAGTTTCTGAAATTTGAATCTCAGAACGCGGAGTTTGATTTATATTTCATTAAATTATTGAGTCTGCAAAATTCACTTAGAGGTAGGACATTCTAAAATTTAAAGAGAAAGAGGTACAGGTTATTTCTTTCACTCTGCATAACAGTCTCGTTTCAATGGAAATTGTCGAATATCAATTATCAGTGGAAACTAGCAACAGCATCTTAAAATGCCCATCAGTTAATTTGGATCTGAAATCAATTTTATTATTTATTATTAAGCCTTACGGTAATGGGATTTTAATTCGCTGTCTAATTGAAAATTTGGTTAACTTACCATCGCTAGGAGAGCTAGTAAACATACAAAAAGAGATGCTCCCATTTTGAAGATGATTTTGAAGAAGAGTACTGGTTAGTTCTGATGAAGCTGTTAGACTGAAGTTGTGTAGGATTGCCTTAGTTTATAAACCAAACGCTGCGGATGTGAAAATTAAGAAATTCCTTTTCGAAGTTGTCCTTTCAATAATAATAATAGGCTGTCAAGCGACCTATTCAAATCATCATGAGGATGGAAAATGCTTCCTGTTCGTTATTTCAGAAAGTCTATACGGATTCAAATGATCTGCAATCATTGAAAATTAACAATTCTATGAAGGCACAACAAATTTTGACAGTTTTGAATATATGAGCTGTCATTCCTAGTTGAATCTGCCTGCCATTACATTACGGCAGCTAAGGGTTTCTTCATATTAACCTGGGAAACAGAACTGTGTCCTTATTCATCAAGAATATTATATGAACAAAAAATAAAATGACTCAGGTACCTATTTACTAATAGAATATGGTTTATTTTAAAAATGCAAAGTAAAAACAAATTTACTTATTTTTAAGCAGTTATGATTGCCTGAGTCTTAATGCAATTGAATCATAAGTAGGTACTGAATTTAATGCATATCAGAACACCCTTGTGTGTGTGTGTGTGTGTGTGTGTGTGTGTGTGTGTGTGTGTATGAGTGGGGTGAGTGTGTTTTTACTTATTTGGCCTTTTCCATTTTTATTAATTTGCATTTTACCTTCATGTTGTCTTTTAAAGTTACATTTTTGGCAAATTTCTTTCCAGTTGAAATTCGACCAAAAAGAGAGGGCGTAAAATAAAAAATTGAAATATCTCCGTCATTATAAATGTGATAGGAAAATAATATATAAACAATCTTGCTTCATTTGCATACATTTTTGTGTAACTCAAACTTAAGGAGAGTTATTGCTGCTTTTGCGGTTTCCACCTTCAGTTAAGCTGAAATAAATATACTGTTCTATATGAAAAACTCTTCCCTAAAACCATGACTACCATGTCATGAGTAACACCTCAATAGCAGGTCTCCCACGAAAAGAATCAATTGTATTGAACTAAAAACGAGCATTAAGGATAACGTGATTAATAAGATATCATTTTCTGTTGTAAGAAATAATTAACTGAGATATATATATGACTTTGTATTATCACCTTCGTTCAACCGTCACGAAGAGTGACTGATGTCATTAATGAATTCGATATTTATTTCCAAAGATATTCAAGAATTTTCTCGTTTACAGCCATGGAATGCTAGGATCAGGAAATAATAAACAACTGAACCAGATTTTGCATAGTTTTTATTCAATTCTTGGAACTAACAAGGTGAAAACAAAAATATATGTTTTGCAGATAAACTACAAATAAGCAATACAGTGCATTTTATTTTTTCTAAATTTGGCTAGTTTCACTCTTCAGAATTCTCGACTTCTTCCATTACTGGAGCTCATTCAAGCATTATCGCAGACATAAAGTATGCCATAGAGGCATTGATGAACTGAAAGTAAAATCATATAAATTAAATCGTGCTAAAATTAAGTAAAGCATAATAATTTATTTTGCTGAAAAGTACTTAAAAAGAAACAATACTTTTGCATTTAAAATAGGTAAAAGTATTTAAGTATATAAAATGTACCCTGATAATTCAAAGTAATCTGGATTACTAAAAAGTCATTGTACATCATACTTATCGACACCATTGTTCTTGATCTGTGAAAATCAGGCACCAACTTCTTTACAAGTCTTAACATATTTGCTGAGATATATAAGTTAGTTCTCCGTACGTTGAATTGGTAGCGTTTTTTTGTTATATTCGTAGGGATAAATATTGAGTGCGTTCATTATGATGGGTTCACATTAAAAATTTTATATCCAAGAACATCGGCTCCTTTTCGTTTGTCAATGTATTAGAGCACTTTCTTCGTAGTAAATATTTAAAATGGAGTAATAATTTTAGATGATTATAGGAGAAACAGATTTTGAGGTTGCCCTCAAGGTGCAATTTTTCAGAATTATGTAGTTTAGATCCTTTAGGGGCTAACCTACCCGAACCGCTATTGAGTTTGTCATTTCAGTCAACGTTCTCCCTCTACCGCTTTTGTAAATTAGTTGTTAATGTTTTTGAGAAACTTGTTTGATTTGTTTAATCAACGGACTATGTTGTGATTTTGGCCAAAGGAGCTAAGGTAAATGAATGAAGCTAAGAGGAGAATGGAAGGTGAATATTATGCAACTGTGTGTCGATTTCGATCATTCACAGAACAGCAAAGAGCATTTTCTCAATGTATAACAGTGATGGCAAACAAGTTGAAAATTGAAAGAATAAAAATTGCTTAAATTTAGAACTGAAAATATTCTTCATATACCAGTAATGGATTATACTTAAAATGGTGGAGGCATGTAGAACCCCTCGGACAGCTCCTAACAAGATTCAAATGTTGTTCCAATTTCATTTTGTTTCAATATTCGTTGTTTATGTTAATCATTTTGATAATAATGTATAGTTTTACTTACATCACTTTTAATTAAATTTAAACAAAAAAAATGCGTTCCATTTTTTTTGTCCATTTATTAGGATTCCGTGCAAAAAGATTTATTTCATTTATGTAAGCACGTATATTAAAAGAAAGAAAGAAAATTGTATTGGACCAAAATAAAATTTTCTTCTTTCTTAAAAGAGTTGTTAAAAAGTATTTACTATTTGTACTCATTTATTTACAAAATACCAGCATGCCTCACCTATTCATGTTAATTTTGTTCTTTTAGCAGATTTCCCCTAAGGGAAATCAGCTATTGAGGTTGTACTCATGACGCAATTTTCGAAATCTTTCTTCAAATGTCCATCGATCCTACCTAGTACAGTATCAATCTTATTGCAAATTAAATTTGCTATAAATATTGTTATATACATTTATTCTCTATCTTGAATATTAACCGAGTTATTTGCATTTTTATTAAATCTAACGGACGGGTGACTTTCCCGCCAAAAGCTAGTTCGGCAGTTTCCTTAATTGCTCTACTCTCGTGAAATTTCTCTATTGTAAAACTTCACGTGGGAAATCTGCTTAGTTTACGCAGCCCCTGCGTGACGGACTTTTTTAGTTCCAAGGGTGACGGTTTAAACCTCTCTAAATCATTAAAATATTAGGAACGTTTTGAATTTTGACGTCATAATTAACTTGTTTCATCAAAATAAGTAAATCTATTTTTATGTTTAATAAACTTAGAAAATATTGATTGATTGAGGAGGCTTTCAAATATTATTCAACTGTACAATATATTTGAAAATAGTTATTGAAGTAAGAAAAAGAGGTCACAGTCGTCACGTACCATTCCATAAGTTTGTAAACTGGCAGGACTTCCTCCTTTGTAGAGTGGGACAGACGGTGCCTCGTGTGACCTGATCCCAGTAATAAGAAGGATTTTTACTGTGGACCTCGGAAAATATTGCCAGTCACTGTCAAAAATAGATCGTACTATATCGTCATTCTGTGAAAATAAATTAAAAATTAATTATGATACATAATTAAATCGTATAATTTGAAGGGCATTTATCTAAGGTTTCAAACAATATTGAGAAACAGGTTGAGTAAAACGGCCACACTTCCACAATAAGAATTTATTCAAGCGACAGAGCGGTGGAGTGCGCTTAACGGTTAGAGCCTGTTAGAATTAAAATACAAAAAAAAAATTGTATGTTAGCATCCTTTTCCTTTAAAACACCTTTCATTAGGCGTTGAGATTTCGAAACCATTTTGTTGTAATGAACTATCATGTGCGAATATTATATATATATATATATATATATATATATATATATATATATATATAGTATCATCACGTGAAAGTGCACTCATTAAATTATTTATTTTCGTTGATTCTTTATCAAAGAATTTTCTTTCATCAAAGAAAACAGGTTTAACAAATTTTTATGAAATTTAAAAATTAATGTTTAAGAAATACGCCAAGTTTAATAAAATGCACGTAATTATAAAAAACAAAGCATATTAATATAATGAAATGTATTATTTGAGATGTAATATATAGAGCGAACCTGATCAATGACCTCCTGCAAACATAAGCACAAGTAGAATATGTGTGCTGACTCAACCACGAACTCTGGGAGCACTCCGTAGTCTGGATCGTCCTGCATACAGTAATTATATCAATGAAAAATACGAATAAGATATTTCCAGTGAGAATTCTTATGAAAAAATTGCTCTTCATGATGATATATTTTAAGAATGAACTATCAACAAATTAACAAAAACTGTTATTTTATATGTAAATTATTTAGTATTCTACAACATTTGTAATTTTCCACTATAAGGGTAATCTAAACTTTCTCCAAACTGCCATGAATTTCACAGCTATCTTCCCCCTTCTTCCCAATCAGGTAAGTTGGCTGCTCTTTTATTCTTAGTACTTTGGTTGTCAAAATTGGATAGCTGCCCTTTCTCTCTGGCTTTTTCCATGTGTAGATTCTTCAGCAGGAGCAACCCGTTTTTCAATCCTATCCATCTCGATTACATTTAAAAAGCCTTCTTTTTCACCATCTTCGTTTTGGCTAAGTATCAGATGGATATTTTCAGTCATTCGAAAAATAAATAAATAAAGTCTCTCTTTAGCTTCCCCCTTCACCTTCGTGTTGAGGTTAGTAATTGTCAGTAATGGGTTTAGTTATTATTAGTAATTATGAACTCAATTTCACTTTTATTTTTCAAAAGTATTTTTCGTATATATATATATATATATATATATATATATATATATATATGTGTGTGTGAGTGTGTGTGTTTGTGTGTGTGAAATTATTTAGATTATAACAGGTCTAGCTGGTTCTCTTTTCGCAGATGGCATAATTGCTGCCCATACTATGAACTGCTGATTTCACCTTAGCCTTTCTATATATTATCAATGTTATATTAAGATTATATTAGTATTTTTGATATTTGCAGAAGAAAATGAAAGAAATCTTTACTTCCCATTTGAATCATCCATGAAAAATCAATTCGAAATGATGAAAGTCAATTTTTGTTTAAAAAGATATAATGTCACCACTGAAGGTGCCAGCAAAAATAACAAAAAAAGTAATCGATATTGTTTGTAAAAAAGGATACCCAATTGAGTTCATCAAAATCATAAAGAGTTACCAGAAGTTTTGGAAATCTAATCGAGAACATAATAGTAAATAAATAATAGTAAAAAACCATGTCTATTATTTATGTTCTGTAGCATTTTTGAACCGACCTAATGGAACTGAAATGTCAAATTTCAAATGAAATCATTTTAAATAAAGTGCATCAAACATTGTTTGTATTCAACAGGAGTATAAAGAAGGCAGATCCCACGTCAGATTTTTGATATGGGTCAGTGCCAGATATCATCGTTCACTTATGCTTAAAAACGGCCAGTGTTTTCTTCTTAGATGGTTTTAATGGTTAGTTTTCTCCTTGCTGAATACATTTTACATTTACAACTCATATGATATAGATGTCAAATTGGACGCTATTGGTCCTATTTAATATAACCTTCAGGAAATCTATTGGTCGCCTTTTTATCATTAGGCATCATATGAAACATAATTAAAGAAAGATTACATACACCAGTTACAGCAGTTCTTGATATTGTGATAGATCCGATGAGACCAAAGTAAATAAAAACGAACGAACTTCCACAGAAACTTCGAAATTCTTTGAAAATCCTGAAACAAAATAGTCAGTAAAAATATAAAAACATTTTAAAATTCCATGATTTGGCTAAATTAATATAGTATGATCATTTACATTTGTTTTTCAATGTTTACATTCACGTAATTCATGAATGAGCATACTGTTTTATTATATATAAAAATTCTTTAGTGATTCATCCGAAAATTTAATCACTCAACAACTGCACAGCTTTGAGGCTGCCAGTATCTATCTCAGAGTCAAGTAAAACCAATAAATTGTTTAAACCAGTCAGCCCTATAGCTTCGTGTGGCAGAAACATGATAGGAGTGCCTGAAGAAGAGTAAAAAGTGGTCTATTTGGTTTCGAGTTTGGGCATCCGAATTTATCCATGATTTTTTTTTTGTTTTTGTGTATCTCCTTGTGAGGAAACATTGTGGCCAAGAGCTTCATATCACTAAGCATTGCAAACTCTACATTACAATGTCCAAACTCTGCAGTACAATGTCGTGATTGTATTGTATAATACAATATTGGTTGTTCATCGTTATTTGTCATCTCGTTTCAGTAGTTCACTTTTAGGCAACTTTAAGTATTCCTCACATCTCCAACTTGTATTTGATGTTTCGGTTACATAGGCTTCTTATTAGAGAAGATATAGAAAATAGAATTTGACGTGAGAACGTCGGTATACTATTCCAGCACGTGCGAAAACTGGTTAGTTAATACAGCACTTGCGTGACATTTCTTTTGCTATAGTGTTTACAGTACCTATTCTTCTCTGCCCATCTGTTGAATGAAGTCACTTTCTAATTTGACATGGTACGTTTGGTATCTTAAGGTATGTTTTAGTCTGACATGCATATTGGTCAACGTTATACTGCAGAACCTTCCCTTTTGCCTGGTTCCGCAGATTTTATCAAATATGGACTATCTGAATAGAGATAGTGTAAAATGCAATATAAATTTAGCTTAATGGTCAAAATTGGAATAGGACAGGGGATTCAGAGAGTAGTTCTTAAAATTAAATAATATAATCAAAGAAATGTTATATAGAATTTATTTAAATATCCTACTATTGATGTTCTATTCATTTTAATTAAGCTTTTATATTAATGGATTTGTTTATAGTTTTGCGTTTTCACTGTACTACCACTTATTCTCCAATTTGATTGTCAGACAACAAATAATTAGAACATGACCAAAGCAAATCAGCTTCTTACCTCCTAATATGATCATAATGCATAGCACATTCATTTGCAGTTTTGTTCCAGTTAGCTATTTGAATGTCCATAGGCAAGGACTCTACATACTTCATGTCAGCCAGTGCATAATTGAGAAGCCGAAGCTTACAGTTTACTTGTAAAAGTATTTCCATGGTTAGCTGTAAGTTGGCGTTCACAGAGAAGGAGGAAGAAACCATATACGCAGATTGGTATATATAAAGAAAGAAGAACTTTAAATCTGATTCTTCTGTTCCTGATATCATAAATTCTCTTGGACCGCCGAATATGTAGTGGCGTATAAGAGGCCTAAAGATAATGAATTGACCTATTCCAAATATCTGGAATATCATGTATTTTGCACCCCAAACCATTTTTGAAGGGTTCAGACTTTCACGAATATTTTTATACTCTTCTCTGTATTTGGCAGAAGTGAGGCCAACAAACGTATCGCACTCTTTGGCCAATTTGAGTATCGAAGACCTTTTGATATGAATCATCGAAAGAGATCCGATAAAGAAGAATGACAGGTTCACTAAATGCAACATCACCAGCATAAGTTCATCTTTTGGATACATAACTTTGTATACTAAATATCCAGTAATACTCAACAGGCAGAATGGTATAAAAAATGCCACAAATGTGTAACCTTTTTCAGTAATACCCATTGTGGCATAGGTCTTTCGAACACTTTCCTGACATTCGTTCTCCATACTTGAAGAGAGTAATGACTAGGATAAAAGCAAGTGAATGTAACTCGTATAGTGAATGTATTATATCTTAGCTTAGCCTTCTTCTATATTTAATTCTTTAAGCCTTTACGGACGTTATCATTTATCTATGAATAATTCAATTTACTCTCTCGCGTCACCGTTACGACAGGCATTATAACTCCTGTAGGATTACATATGTAATAAATAAAAGAAATTCATTGACCTCGAACATCAATGAATTTATCCGAATAACAGTTTATTTGGAGGAAAAAGCTCACTGAATAAAAGAAAATACGCTATTGAGGAGGCTTCAATATAAAAATTCCGTCAAGAAGAGCCTGTGTTGACACACTAGTGATATCTCACAACATATTCTGACTGAAAGTCAGAATTACTAACTTAATATTTGAGTTCCGAAAAAATATATAGAACGGCAATTGTAGAGCATCAATATTTTCACAAGATTGATTCTATAGCATTTTTCGATTCGACTCATAAAAACGGACAAATTTTGAATCTTCGAATCCCCTCCCCACTCTAAACCCCCTTATCCCTGGTGCGATTTCTGCCTATAATAGACATGATCTTTAAGGTTGACTGAAACAGTGTCGAGTATGGTATAGGTAATAAGCATTTTCGAGACAAGAAGGTAAAATCTTAATTGATGACGTCATCGCACAATGAATTCATATGTATCTCCCATAATAAATGTCTCATGAAAACAATATTTGTTTTTAACCTTAGAATAACGAGGTTCATGTTATTACAGCTTCTTGTTAATACAAGATGAGTAGGGACAGGGCTTTACTGAGGGCTGACAACTAGAAATTACAAATAGATAATTCTTGATAGGGAAAATATGTATATAACAACATTTATAGGCATTTATTATTAAATTTTCAATGAGATTGATCCTATACCATTTTTCAATCGGACGTATAATAATGGAGATATTTAGAATTTTCAAAATTCTCCCCCCCCCCTAAACCCCACCCCTCCCACTGGTCCCATTTCATCTTTTACCGAACTTGATCTGTCTATTTACATAGAAGGATTATATATCGAGTTTGTTAAAGATAACACAGACATTATGACGGCTAGACCGGTAACAGACAAGCATATATAAATATATATATATAATTTAGAACGGACCTCATTTTCGTCATTTACTAGGTAGAATCGATGAACATTTGAAGAATTTTTTCGAAATCCGCGTCATGAGTACGACCTCAATAGCTGATTTCCCGTAAGGGAAATCCGGTAAAACAGTCCTTCAAATATTTTGAGTTTTGTTAAGTAAGTCACTGTTTGATATTTGTGTGTGTGTGTGTGTGTGTGTGTGTGTTGTAACCCTTCTGAGAGAGTTTATTTTTTATATGTGCCGTACAATGCAGAACATTACATGTATTTCCAGATGAACAAGAAATAGCATATACTCAATTTTTTGTTTTATATAAATATATATATATATATATATATATATATATATATGAATAAATGTAACTCTAATTTATAAATAAGAACATTGTTATAAAAAAATTCAAATGGTGAAAATTTACAATGCCCTCATCACTTTTCTGTGAAATCTGAATAGAAACATCGGACTCGACATTGGTGGTCGTTATGTAATGTTACTAATAACATTGACTATAAATATGCTCCCTCCCCAAGTTGGTATTATATTGTATAATTTTGTGCCTTAAAGGGAGTTCATGAGGATTTTATTAAAGTTAATTGAGAATTGTTCAAATATTTTTGCGTGCTAATGGTCATGCTGAAAAAGTGATCACGATATAAATTGTTTTAACCAAAGCTCACTTTTGAAACTTCTAATACCTTGTATCCATAAATTTAAAAAGGGGTGTATGAAATTTTAGATAATTAAAGTTTGACAAGAAGTGTGATAAACGGTTAAGAATATTTTTTGTATAAATTGAATGTTCTTTGTTTCCTCTCGCCCAAAAAATACATTAACGCATGGACAGTATTGGTCACTTGTTGGATATAGTGGCTCTCTTATTTTAAAAATTTATATAACTCCTGACGTCCATTCAGGTTCTGTTTTATTCAATAAATTACAGGTACAAATGCTCACTCGCCTTCAAGGAGCTAATATGTAGTTTGGTGAATTCGATTTTCCATTTACCCCTATGTTTATTTCTAGGTCAGTGGTATCTACATTATGAATTACAAGCTGTTATTGGACAGGCCATTCATTGTGAAATTTCCTGAATTCTTTTATTGAGTATTAAACATACATTAGAAACATTTCATTTACTTGTCGCGTGAAAATTAGGCCGAGATTCGGTTTTTCATCATTCTTCAATTTTAGGGACTACTTTATACCAATATATATGGGCGGCCAAGAGGCCCGAGTTTTCAACGGGATCATACCCATATCTTGCCAGGGTGGAACTAAGAATTTTATTTAGTGAGTTCTTTAATATATTCCTATTAACTTTTGTATAGCTAAATGTATACAGTAAAGACTTTTTCTTATTAATTCATTTGTCTAATTTCATTTCAAATGGTTCTACAAAAAAAAAAAATGTTTCGTTTTTCTATGGACTTTAGTTGTTTAGGAAATCAGTTTGCTGAAGTCAAATGAGGTTTCTGAGTTTCTCTACCAAGTACAGTTTTAAGTAATTTTTGAGTATTTTCGATTTATGCTTCTTCAAATATTTTGTATTGTATTTAAAAAGATTAAACTCAAATCATTGTAAAGTTATTGAAGACATATTTCAATCAATAAAGGAACTTCTAAACATATCCACCATTGTACAGGGAGCTTAAAGAATTAAAAACATAAGCAAACAATTTCTTCCTTTAATGGTGAATATCCTTGAGCACAAATTGTAACCCAGCAGTAATTATATCCAGCTATTATAACCCAGTGATATGTATCCACTTCCCTTCGTACAGATGTCCTAAGGTCGTGATGTCCTTATGGAACCTTTCATCAGATATGTCGCTGCAGAATTCCGGGAAGCGAGAATTTAGAAAATGCATCCCAATTTTATGTATGGTGCAAGCATCTCATTTGCAAATTTTTTGTAGTTATGGGTTCTTCGTTTCCCTGAAAGTTTTTTGTGACATTAAAACATATCCATGATTGTTTTTCTTCTGTCGTCAGGGTTTCTTCAAAATTTGGGTCTTCCCGATGACTTTTAATCTGAGGGTCAACAAATACACTTTTCTTTATTTTTCCTGGTGCAAGACAAGGATTTTTATTTGAGAGGTGCCTAAATCCTCTTCCACTTTTATCCATCGCCTGAACAAATTGCTTTAACTAGTTTGACGTGATATAGAGCAAGAAGTACACCTTCACTAGTTACCAGTTTCATGCTCAGAAAAATGTCTTCTCCGTTTCATAGAGGCCATTCCTTTTTTCTGCGGTCACAACTTGTGTTTAATCTAGGCATAGAACAATCCGGTATTTGAAATTAGATTTTTTTTTCTGGTTTAGATTTTTTGATCTTTCGTACTGCCCTCCGAGGTACTTAAATGTGATATAACTCGGAAATATCAAACTGACAATCATCCATCTGTCTAGGCGTTCTAGTTTTTTAATGCCTTCCATAATTATATGCCTTATTTCTTATTACATGTGCCTTGATCAACACATCAAAACCTAATGTATTGGTACCAACGAGATGTGTCCATATCTTTCAAACATTTATATGAAATCACATTTGTCAACCAAGCTTTAAAAATATAATCATAATAATAGGTTTATTAAGGTTTAAGAGTAAAAAAAAATAAACATTGACAAATATATTTTGTTGAAACAATTTATAAAACCATAAAACTTCAAGGCCGCATGGTTCATTTATGCATATTTCATTAATAAGCGTTTCTTGTTTTCTTGTAGACCTGTTCAGCTGCTCTCATAAAGTATAAAAGATCGAACCTCTTTTCACGACCAACTTCAACACTATAGGCGTCGAAGAGCAGTTCCCGTTCATAATCGCTAAGTAAACCGAATATGTTCATCATTGACAGAGTGCGATCGAAGTTCTGTCGGGTTATGGTACTACTTTTTGACGTAACTTTACACCCAATTTTCTCGTCCTGGGAAAAGAAAAATGTTCAATTAAATGTGAACTCATATACTGAAAAATGTCCTAAATTTTTTTGAATTTAATAATCTGAATTTAATTAATGTGATGTGTACAGACTTCAGTTTGAAAAACAGAGTTTATGTGAACCATGAAAATACTCCAATAGAATTCATAAATCAAATATATCAGGATCAATTGGTTCCTCTACCATCCAGCATATTCCAGAGAAGTCAATTATACTTTTTTAAGGGAATGAGTATTGTCAATATGCTCTATTTTATACTTTACTGAATCTGATTGGTGTGGGGGCTTAGCTAGAAGTCAATATACAAAAACATGTGTCCTGAGTATCTTCGTTAATATAAGTTTTGTCAATATTATTGTTAAAGTAAGAAAATATAAATATAATATATGTAAATAATAAGTGTAAATAATAAGTTGGGTTTATATCTTTCCCAATCCTAAAATGCCAATTCCGACGTTCTGTCGCCTAATGGAGTTTAAAATGACTATAAGAGTTCCTCAATAGAATTCTGAGAAGAGAGGGTTTACACATGCTTGTCAATATTATTGTAAATATTGGGTTTGTAAAGATATGAAAATAATAAATTTTGTTTAGAATATATTTTTCATTATTAAAGTTATTACATAGTATGATATTTAAACATATTCTTTGTAGTTCCGGTAACATTTCATGCTTCTCAAATCTGCAATAATTGACAGAACAAAATTTGAGCACATGTTTTGTCTAATGCGTAGCTGATGTAATCTTTATAAAGAAAACGATATTCATTTTAGTCCTTCAATGTCGGCTGTTAACATAAAAACATATTTTTCAAACTCACCTTTGACGGGTAACAGCTGCTCTAAACATAAATTCGTTCGATCAACTTTAGGGTATAGCAAGCATATTACTGTGCACTTTCTATATATGTTATATGACATTTGCGTTATATGACAAAAATGAAGCGATTATTTAGTGTATAAATTATTTCCATCTGTCGTAGATCAGATGTTTAGTAGTTCAGTTGTTTGAAGAGATCAGATGTGTTGTAGGTTGATAGATGAATGAGGAGAACATGATGTTCGTGGCTCAGGTTAGCCATGTGAGTAAAAGCGTTGCCTTTAATCTCACACGGTAATCCTACAATGGCGAGTTCAATTCTTGCCTGGGCAAAGGAAATTATTTAGTGACGAAATTCACTAAATAACATCCTAAATCCCACCCTTGCTAGAAAAGAGTGGTAACCTGTAGATAACCCGTCCCAATTAGCCCGAGTTGCAAAAAGTGGACGTTAATAAATAATAATAATAAACATGATGTTAATATAAAATTTGTGGTTAAAAGTAGAAACTGTATATTCTATTACAATTGAGTTATTTGTAAACATAACACCATCTTTATAAATCCTTCAGGGAAATTCTTTTATCAAAGATGGGTAACACAGGAAGATAAAAATAACACAACAATGTAGCTTACTTTGGCAACTTCCCATTCTCTCCAATTGCGCCATTTAGAGCCGATTTTTTCCCATATTCGATTAAGAGACTCCATTTCAGCTTTACTGTAGTTGTACTCACGAAGAAACCTATTTGGAACGTGTGGAACGGGCACGATCAGTGGATTCTTTTCTAATCCTTTTTGGTAATCCACTTCCTCAACCAATCTTAGAAAGTCTTGATAAAATATAATGTTTTTATCAAAACTAGCGCAAAACCTGTTTTAATAAAAGTAAATTTTTAACATATTTCATAAGTGAAAATCAGTATTAGCGTGACTAGTAGAGAAATATGCCAGTGGATACAAGAATTGTGATAAAAATTTGATTCCACTTCCTTTTGTCATGGCTTTCTCCTGCGCGCTAGTTGTGCAAAAACTGAATCATTGAGATTTTCGTCATAAGGAATAAATTGAATAATGGAACAGTTATACGAGCTTTGTTGATACTTCTCTTGAAACCACTTCCGAGGTAAGCAAAATTTATAAAAACAAAACACCACGAGCGTAAGGAATACAATATAGATCATTTATACATGCATTGTTACGATGGGAATTTAGGATTGCAGATATGCTGAATGGATTTTTTTGTACACAATTTTATTATTTTTTCCTTGAGATAAGTAAAAGCATTATGAAGGAGAAAGGTTACATTTCATTCAGCCTAGATAAAACATATATCAATATTACATAGAGCATCTGTAATTTACAATGCCTCTTAACAATTTAAGAGTGAACCTACCAACCTAAGTGTATAATGAATAAAAATAAATTAAGACAAATATGATAGTCTTCAAAACTCATCAAATATTAAGTAATTATATAAAATAATAGTTTAAAAATAGTAAACATTTGGCGGATACAACAACAAATTATTGACCAATTTTACATTCAAAAAAATCTTGCAAAATATTAAATATGTACGGAAATGATATCCAATAATTATAATCTTCACTATGAGTAATATTATTTCTAAATATAAGTACTCTCTCATAAATTTAATCCCCAAATATGACAAATTATAATAAATACTTCACGAATCCTCAGATAATGTAGTGATTTGTGTAAAACAATTTCTAGCTTATACAAATATTCATATATACTTGCCCATCCATGAGTATATTGTATTCCTTTATAGATAATGGGAAATTATAAGTTGATCCCATGGCTTGTAGAAACTGATCTCTGTCTAAATAATATAATTTATTCCGGTCAAATTGTTCAAAAAAGTATCTTATCCTCAGCTTATTTCTGTATACCTAAAAATAACCAATAAAGAGTATCAAATAAGAGTATCAAAATGTTAAACAAAGGAATTATCCGGTTTTACTCCGGTTAAACCCGTTTTGATTATTTTCAGCACGACTTGTAAGCTAATATGTACGTACCAGAGCTAAAAATCAACTTCAAATATTGAAATTTCATATTTAGGAATGTCTAATTGTACAGCACCCATTTCGATCAAAATCGACTAAGGGAGAGGATGGGCTTAGAGAACGAAAATAAATTTCTCCATACTTATTAGGGATACAAATACTTTGTATAGAAACTTTTTTTTATTTATCATACAAATATCTATAAATTATATATTATACCATATTCGATTTGATGTGATTTAAAAGAAATATAGTATATTAAGTTGATACCTGAAACAGCCTTGGAAAATTTCCCTAAGATACAACTACCCAGTTATCCTATAGAATGCTGTATCATTCCAACATACTACGATACCTTATCTAAGGCCTCACTAGGGGTCAGATTGAAGACTGAAGTCCGCGAAAGAAGAGACTTTACTTAAAAAGTCCGTCACGCAGGGGCTGTGTTAACTAAGCAGATTCCCAACGTGCGTGACGTTTTTCCATTTATAATAAAAATTCAAATAAAACACGTTTAAATATCGAGTCTGGTATTAATTAGACAACAATTGCGACGGCTAGAGCGTTAGCAGCCATATATATATATATATATATATATATATATATAATTTTCATCGGACCTCATTTTCGTCATTTCCTAGGTAGGATCGATGGACATTTGAGGGCATTTTTTTGAAAATCCCAACAGGAGTACAACCTCAATAGCTAATATCCCCTAAGGGAAATCTGCTAAAAGAAACTAGTTCTCAGAGAACCCTGGACAGCAAGATACTGTAACTCTATGAACAAAGGAAAAAAGTTAAGAACTTAAAATGCTTATAAATATGTTTACACTATGCTACTTTATATTCTTTACATGTACTAACTACTGGATCGCACCCTATGATGAAAAGTACATGACATAATTCTTGCCCAAGATATAATTTCACCCTAAATATATTTACTAAATTGCACAACAAATATTTGTTAAGGTATTTACCACATCTTTTACTTTATCCAGAACGTCCTTAAGGTTCCCTTTTTCATTTTCTAAAGGAAGTTCCGTCAACTTTTCTCTAGATTTTGCACGTTTCGGCTTTTCTTTGTCCTGAAAATTGTAATTATCAAGCTGAAACTGGTAATAATCTTTGAAAATAATGTTTATCATATCAAATTTGAAAGTAATGACATTAGATTCGGATCTAGTGCAAATTATAACCGGTTTTCTCCAAAACATTCAATGTCTCTTTTATTTATTTTATTTTACTAAAGATAATTATATGATTTAAACTGAGTGAACTACCAAAGTAATTAAGAACTGGTTTTTTCAAGGGGGTTTGTTGAATTTTAGAAATAGGAAACAATATAGGTATATGTATAAGCGTGTGTGTTTATTTCCGTGTCTATTATATATACAAAGTTGCTTATAATAAATGCTATGAACTGAAAAAAAACATAAAGCAGTATTTGCAGGAGGAAAATAATGTGATTACTATCGTGCGTACTGATATTTAATCGATTTTATGCCATTAAACTCACCCAGATGACATGTTGGTTCCAACTTTTGTATTCTCCAGCAGCTCCCACTGCATGGAGAAACTTCGTGTAGTTAAATCCTCTAATATCAGAAAAAAACTTTATCAAAAACTCTGACTGTTCAAATGACAACGGAACCCTTCCATTGTGCATGGCTCTCAAAAACTGAGGAACTTTCACATATCCTGTGTTATAGCTAAAAAATGAAGAAAAATAAAGAAACTATTGTATATTTTTTATTTTAAATATAGAAGACAGCGTCACATATTAGGCATAAACAAACAAATAATCCTAGAAAGTTGTCTGTACCCCTTTTTTGAACAGTGGTCAGTTTCCAATTTGACAGTACTTTTTTTCGCTTTATCAATTCCTAAAAATATTTATGACCTTACTAATATACAATTTATTCATTGGGCTTCATCGCAATTTATAATATATTTAAGAAACACTATTGCATGTGATTCTTAAATATATTAAAAAAAATTTCTTGAAAAAATATTTAACTTATATTAAACTTATGTTGTTAATACTTTAGCTATTTTGGCTCCTCCAGGAAATAAAATTTTGTTGATTAGCATTTAAATGTTGAATGTTTTTAATGTTAAGTTAGATGTATTTTATCTAGTTTGCTCTAATTATGGCACCAATAAGAACCACTTGCATTTTAAAGTCTTAAATAAATGTCAAATGTGTATCAAAAGTAACTTTATTTGATTCCCTTGAGAGTGTATTCCGAAAATTCTTTATCTTTCTGTATGAACTATACTTAATGGAATTTAAAGAAGTTAAATAATATTCCAATTTTCAGTGGTGTTATTTAGTTTATAGAGGTGTTATTCATGTTTAAAAGGAAACAATTCAGTTGGTCAAACTGGATATTCAGTTAACTGAGTCAAACCTACTAATACTAACTATAAAACAAACTTCATTAAAACAGAAAAAAAGACAATAGAAATATTTTCTAGTTTTACCTTAATAACATAATTACGTCTATTTCGTCATAAGAAACGTCCAGGACCTAGTATTGTGTTAGTAGTTTCTACTTACTTATCAAATCCTCGAAAAAACTGTGGCAAGTAGGCATTAATTTCAATTAGTCTTTGCCTAATGCTATCCAGCAAATTTTCAAGAGTCCTAAGCTCAGATTTGGTAAATTGCAACCCAGTAGAAAGACGATTATTCAGATAAATTACATTTTCAGATGGATCATGATTGGAAGAAATAACTGCATCCGGATCGTTAGTTCTAGGACAATAAACTAAAAATTAAAATAAGTATTAACTATACAGTAAATAAGTAAAATGTTTATGTATTTTAGCTGAGATTTAAATTATTTGTTCGAATGAAATCATCCAAACTCTCAAATTGAATCCTGGAGTGTTCAACTCATCATGAATCGTAATGATGCTCCAATTTAAGCATAAAAGAAAAGAAAAATAGCGTCACACTGTAATCTCTATTTTTCCATTTCTAAATACTCCAAGTAAAGAAGACTTTAAGGTTTAACGTAAACGTGAGGTGATTAGTGATATTATAGCTTAAAATGAAAATAGCATTGGTATAAATGGGGGTTTTTACTTAAGGCTGAATCCACAATAGTTATTTATTATACAAGTGACGAAAGTAGATCACTTTACAACTCGAGTGAAACGTTTACCCACACGAGCGAAGCGAGTGTGGTAATTTCACGAGAGTTGTAAATTCTACTTTCGTCTTCGTCACGAGTCTAATATTAATTTTTTTCTGTAATCGTGTAATACATGGTCAGATCTAACCAGAATATGAACAAAATTAGGATGTTGTGAAGATTATGGTATGTTGTAGGTAGGTTATAAGCATGGTTGTGGAAGGTTATAAGCATAGTTATAAAACAACTAGTGATGATTGTGAAGTAGTGCAGTTATAAACAAGTGCAGGTTATAAACAAGGAAGGTAATTATTATTATATTTAAATTTTAAAATATATTGATTATTTCCACCAATAATTCATTCACATTTCAATATATTTTGTTAAAATAAATTCTTACAATGTTAAGAAACATTTAAAAGCATTTAATTTCCAACTTCAAATTATTTTTTAATTTATACTTATTACTAATTAAGAAGGGAATTCTTCACTTGTGAAGAAAGTGATTACTTTCTTCACTCTATTGCAAAATGTTTCACTTTCTTCACTCATTTCAGTTTAGTAATGTTACCATTATTCAACGATTACAGAAAAAAATACATATAACTCCATTGTTATTGAATTTACGGAAATAATATATGAAGATTACGTTCTTAAAGAGAGTAGTAATAAGGAGATATTTGGGATATTACGTTTCCAGCCATTAAGAGACATATTTTGTAATATATAATACGTATAAAAGTCAAGTTTGGTAACAACCATACTAAACATGCGACCACTTTAGCGTTAACAGATGGATAGAATAAATGCAAATATATCAGTTAATAGTAAAGATAGTGAAAGAACACAAATAACATTTACAAAAAATTAAATTTGCAAGATGCTTTCTATAGAATATTTCGATTATAACGGAGTTATTTGAATTTTGATCTTTAGTTTTACATGAAACGGTTAAATATTCACACCATTCCATTTAAAATACTTCTCAATATTTTAATAAATAACTTTTTTGTGGTGCAAATTAATAACAAATAAATCCAATTATTTTATTCTCAATCTGTTTGTAGAACAACTTTTATTTTAAAGCTGCAAATGATTTACCATCTTGTAAATCTTCAACAAATTTCCTCCAGTAAATATATCCAGGCTGTGTAATACAAGTATAAACATTTGCAATGTCCTCTAATTCGTCATTTCTTAGAAGTAACGTATTGACACCGGCTCCTGTTTGTGAGACCCCCATGTGGTCCAGTCCATTTAAAAACTGGCTTTTAGTTATTTTTCCTGAGTTATGTTTATCATATTCCTGCAATAATTTAAATTCAATACAATATTTAGCAAAGATGTCTTTTCTAGCAGGATTACATCTATCGAATGTGAATTCTAGTCTCCCAGGGGGCAATGACAAACATGCTTTGGACAGTCAATCCAAGCCATATGACGTAGCCACTAAGCTGAAATTTGGTAATATGGGGTTTTATACTTGTATTTACTGTGATTCACAAGTCTATTTTGGCCACTAATTGCCTTGTTCGTTGCTGTTATAGACTTCACATGGAATATACTTAGACGCATTTATTCTATTTCCGAACAATTCCGTACTACACAATTATATGAAAAAGACATCCCTTTAGGTCTCAAAAATGTTTTTTTAAGGGGATAATTTAAAAACAGGTGATTCAAGAAATTATACTTAAATGCTACTACGTTTTAAACTAAATTAGCTGAAGCTATTACTGCAAATATTTTTTTGGAACTGGATGATCTGTTTTGGAGTTATCTAAGTTCCTCAATAATTCACTTTAATGAAATTAAAATTACATAAATTTTAATGAGCATTTGAGGGACGTTTTTAAATTTTTTTTTTTTACTTTCAAAACTACTTCCAACACCTGGACATCGATGTATAACTTCTGATATCTAGAAAATGTTTGATTAGTATTCATTAATGAAATTATTTTAACATTATGCATGTTTACGAACAATGCCAACATTTAGCCAGTTTGTTAAGGTATTCAAAATGTTTTAAAAAGCCAGTTTTTATTTTATGATAGTAAACTAGCATTATCATATCCTTGGTTTTATTTCCACTCTATTTCATTGTTCATTGATGAGCATTTATCAGAAAATAAGAGCGTAGTGGATACCAGGAATGTATCGTTGATTAGTTTATCTATTGAAACATTTTGTTTTGCTGTGGCTGGCCTCCTGAAGGAAAGGCTTCAACAGCTAGTATATACGCAAATTTGCAGTAAATATATATATTATTTTTACACTAAAATAAACTCAACACAGTAGAGGAGTTCGGAAATTGTTCAACTTTCCAACCTTCTGTACATGATACACTTCTTTACCACCTGAAGTAAGACAACAAAAAAGCCTGCCTAACTTAAAGGGAGAGTGTGGGTATGTACAAAAAATGTTGAGAAAAATAATTAAAGATTTTTAATGTAACACTCACGCTAAAATATGCTGTGGGAGATATTTCTTTTATATACAAGTGCTTTTGTATTCTACTCATGGCATTATAAACGTTCTCCTTTTGTGATTCTTTAGTGGCAGTAAAATATGCTGGCTCTACAACAACATTGTAGTTTTTGGCAAGGCCCTTTCCACTACTATCGTGTCGTCTTAGAATTTCGTAATGAGGTTCCACCAACGAATCAATTCCTTTCAGTTTCAGCTGCAAATAATTCAATTCATAAGTCAAATAAACGGCACCCATATGCAAAAGAATTTATTGAGACAAGTAAACAAGCTATAATACAATGCCCTTATCTGTGTAACTCCTGAAACACAGATAATATAGAATATTATTATATTAGCGTTTGTTTAGGGTTTTTTAATATCTGTTAGGTCTTAATGCATTTGGAATTTTGGACTCTTTAAGAGGAAAACGTTATGCATGTTATGGAAGCTTTAGTGCCCTGACCAATATGATTTTGATGACACCAGTATGCAGATTACTGCTCTGACATACCCTTCCTAGGTACCTATTTATAAGAAACGTGAACAACAATCTCCCTAGTTCATTAGGATTCACCACAGCCATAGATTATTGTTGCTCGGGCAATCTATTCCACTCCACCTACGTATGCTAGGACATTCATACAAGTGAACAACATGTTGCCACAACACGCCATGAGGAAACTTGTATATTGTATACCCATGATTCCAAAATCGTTCCAAGATTTTGTCCTCGGCCAAGTGTATTCATCATCTGAGTATCCGTAATCAAAAACTCCTCCAGCATTTGAAAACAAATAAATTCAGAGATCCTCCTGTTTTACTCCACTGACTAAAAGTTCACCACGAAATGCACCTCAAAGTATTTCTCCCCACTAATTCGAATATTGACGCATTAGTGCGCATTTTTTGGACTCAGGTTTCAGTTAACCCAATAACAGATTTCCGCATAAGGAAACTTGTGTAACAAGACATCTCATATCAAACTTAAATGTCGTTCCAAAGGCCTCATATTCCGGAAGGTGTAAAGAATAAAATGTGATTTGATGTAACCGTTAAATATTTGCACATGGGAAATTTGTGATGGACTTTCACAATACGAAGAATGCGCATTTTACACCAAGATGAGTTGTTCAATATTTCTCGTTACTCGAGTAGGCATTACCCTCCACTTGTTCACAAGTTGTAGAGGTTAGTGTGTTTATTAATGTTATTGTTATTTATTAACGTCCATTTTGTGCAACTAACGCTATCTGGGATGGGTTACCACCTTTTCTAGCCGAGGTGTGACAAAGGATTTTATTTATCGAGTTCCTCACTAAATAAATCCATATTATCTAGTTGAAAATTGAATTTACTGCTCAAGGTATAGCAAGATTAAGACCAACGCTTTAACTCGCATGGCAAATCTGAGCCCCTGTGAAATTATTAATTTATTCTCAGATGTTAAGAAGGTTCACCATCCCTGAGCAAATGACTGAGAGACGGCTAAATATTATTTTTAGGCATACACCGATAAGCAACGAATTATGTTGATTCGATTATCATATTATTAATTTCTTGAAACATAAAGCCGTAAATTCTGAAAGACGTGGGTATTTTTTTTGTCACCAACGAAGATCCATTGAAAATTGTCCAACGACTGTAAGATAATCAGGATCAATAAAAAGGCATTGTCCTCTACATGTGCTTTAATATATGCAGAGTGCACTTTCAGAGACTTAGCTCCATCATCAGTGCCTGCTGACAAACAAAATTACAAACATAGCATGGTCAACAGTGTAAAAAATAGTCACTATACAATAAAAAACAAACATGCCAAGGATAAAAAGACAATGGAAAATTTTAAAAATAGTCAACCAACAAATATAAAACCTGAGCGTACGTCATAAAGATAAAAATTTGAAAATCCATAATCTATTCAAATTAAAAACAAACTAATTACTAGTTGTATTTACAATATCACAATGGAATGAATATACCCCTGAATACTACCAACAGAAGAACTAGAGTGAAAAGGACAAAATTAAAAACCCAATGTTAATAATCAGTAAAATAAATTATTTACTAAGATTTTTTCTTTTGAAATTTATCATTTTTTTCAAAAATTTTTACCTTTGACGTTTTTAAGTAGATAGTATACAAAAAGTATATAAAATAATGTTTCCTTAATTATCATTTTGTTTTCTATGAATGTGATGCATGAAATATTACTTTATTGTGACTATATGATTCAATTCACAGATTTTAGTGAATAATTATTTTTTTCTTGTAACTTTTAGGGTTTAATTCCTCCAATGTAAAGATTGGGCCACTTGGCCAGTCCTTTAATAATTAGAAGCCGTAGATAACCAGAGTAACCAAAAATTACACAGATCGTTAACCATATCGTATGAATAAAATGTATAGCTTGAGGAATATAATACGTACCATTTTTAGACGGTTTGGAAGATTTGGGCTCTGGCTCAAGCGATGTGAAGACTTAACTAAGTCTTCATATAATGTTTTCTTATGAAGAAAAATACTATTTACTTGATATCTGTGCACTATCATGTCAAAATCTTTTTTGGTCACGTTGATTCCGAATTTCGTCAAGGCATCGTGTAGTGCATTGGCGTGAATAAATCCTCCTAGATGAACTAACTGTAATCAGGAAACTATCAAGTGCATTAATTAAATATGATGAATGATAAGTGTTGGGTGATGGAAGGTTAGGATTTCTCGATTGTGAATATGAATTTGGCACTCCTTATGAAGTCCTTATATAAACATTTTCTACAACTATAGTTGATCAGCGAGATTTCCCACCAAACCTGTGTAAATTTACTAAGTAGTTGAAACAGCTTTGTAAAGTTAAGAAAAGCTTTGATTTTGAAATCTTAGACTTTGAAAATTGTATATATGTGTGTGTGTGTGTGTATATATATATATATATATATATATATATATATATATATATATATATATATATATATATATACCGCAGCAAAACACTGCTAGTGCATTGGCATTCATTCACCTGGGCGAAAACTGTTCAGTGATTTTCCGTTTCAACTTTTGATAGCCTCATTGATTTCGGAAAGTGGCATAAAATACTCCATTGATATCAGGACTAAGTTGGTTGAACATATAACAATTTTTTTATTTTTTTATTTAACTTTGAAATAAGAGATTATCTGATACACATTACTGTGTATTTTCATCAAATTTTCTTTTCCAAAGATATCTTTGTAGATCAATTGGAATCACATAAGCTAAGTAACAAGAAGGAATTTTAATTTTGATCCCTCAACGTGCCAAAAACACAATTCGTTCGAATCCGTTTAAAGTACATATACCTCACCGCGGAAGAAGAACCGTGTGAAAAACGTTTGGAGTCGTTAAGGTATATTTGGAGTAGCTCAGATGGGGTTTCGGATGCAACGATGATCTAATGTATTTTTATGATGAACCTGACATCATATGTTCTATGAAATAGGGCACAAAGCGGTGGGTGGGACATGTTTTAAGAATGAAACCCATTTGACTGTCCAATAAGGTGTATGGTACAAGAGGAGAAAATATGAGAAGAGTTAGGCCATGGCAACGGTGCATAATGGCCAAGATGTGGATCTAAGGAGATTATGCATTTGTTGTGAAGAGAGTTGTTGGGGATAGAACGCAGGTTCCTAAAAGGTGTCAATAATAAGTAATAATAAAAATAATGGAATAATTATGTATATCTCATCCTGGAACCCTAAACATATAGTACCTAAATACCCCACAATTTTACAGCCACCCCTTCAAATGATATCGTTGATATAATAGAGGGGGGCCAAGGCCTAACTAGGCGTTATCCACACCGACAATTTGTTTTGTTTTAATTTCTTTTTCTGATGTTTGTATATGTTGCTGGACTTCAAAAAAACAAGTACAGAGAAGTGGCATCTGTTACACTAACTACACCCCAAAATATACGTATAATTTCTAATTCAAAATATAAATTTTTGACTTTATTCTAATATAATTTATTGTAAAAAATAAAAAAAGGAAATGTATTAATTGTTGGCCACATACACATATATACACGCTACGTCAAAAAATGTGGATCCCACTAAACCGGAGAAAACAGAAATATAGCATATGTTGGCAGAAGAATAGAACTGATTGGTAAAATATTTAAAATATTCCCTGTACTCGGGCTATTTTTGAGCGTAATAACATGTTTTTGGTTTTTTTTTTATTCAAAGATATATATTACATTTAAAAAAAAAAAAAGTCGATATTACTTCAAAACGTTCCACAGGGCGATACATTTTACTGGTATATTGAGATAATCATAAATGAGATAATTTCTTTAACCATTAATTACAATAACAATACGTACGCCATCAATAGTATCAAAGATTCCGCATAAAGGTAAACCCAAAACTTGTATTCTTAAGGTTATCTCATCAAGCACACTGTTGAGATATTCTTCACGGATAGCACTTGCTGGGTCGCCAGGCAAACTTATATGCATATTCAAGTCAGTTGTTAAAATCTTTTCATACTTCGGGCTCTCTGTAAAATTAACACATCTTCAAAATTATAAAAAATTAACATTAAGTTCTCTAAGTGAGAAATGGAGTATAAAATTATCATGAAACCATGATTCATGTTAGTATTTAGATTACCTAACCCTTGAGTGACTAACGTTTAGCAGATTTCACTGTAGGGAAATCATTGAGGTTCTACTCATTACGATATTTTCAAAAAAGTTCGTCAAATATCCATCTATTCTTCCTAATAAATGACGAAAATGAGGCCCGTTCAAAGTTTTATACATACATATATATATACATACTAACTAAGTTACCCGGCTTCGCCCGGGAATTCATTCGAGGCTGAATGATGATGGTAGTTTTTTGGAAAGCATTTACTTTGCACAATATTTTGACATTTCTCCGTCCCAGTGTTTAAATTAAATTAATGTACAGACAGAGGTTACATTTTAAAATTTCGGAATATTTATATTATATGTCGGATAGAAATATAAAACCATTCTTATTGCACATTTAATTTCCTATAAATGTTATTTATATTTTTTCTCTAATATAAATCAAATCTTTTAATCACGATTATTAAATCAGATATTTGGATTTTTTAGTTTTCAGCCTAAACTAAATCCCCACTCCTACTGAAGTCATATTAGCAATAATCTGTTTAGATAAACTGTTTAAGTTAAATACAACATATTATTTTCATAGAACTCTTAACTTCGTCGTAATCGAAAAAAGTAATAGAACCAATCTTGTATATATTATATTGTGCTCCATACTGAATTATCCTTCGATAAACGTTTTTTTATTTTCATTGCTCTTAATGTTTAATCTATTTTCTTTTTAAAGTAAACTCCACTTCAAAGGTAAACTTTTGTAGAAGGATAATACTTTTTTGAAAATCTAGACATATGATCTAATAAAAACTTTCCTTCAAACCTAAGTAGAATTAATCAAGCATATTTTTGCTAAATAAAGCTTTCAAGTAATTCATAATCGAAGCCATTTGGAATTCAAGATAAACACTGCATGAAATCTTGATATTGAACAGATTTTCTAACCTGGTTATTGCCTAGGACTGTTTACCACTGCACAATTATAAGTACGATTCCCGAATACATTTAAATATGTAACTTACCCTTTTTATAAATAAAGTCCAATAATGACTTATAATCAACTTTCCCACAGTCTTTGGCCACACAGACACGTGTTATAAAATCCAGATCGTCATCACTAAGATTAAGACATCCCGCCATTCCGAGAAGTACCATTTTAAATTCATTTTCTAGAAAAGAAGCACATTTGTTTTAAGTTTCAATAAGTATTTTAATAAAACCAATCCGAGCAGACATTGTTTAAAAAGTCTGTTGTAAAGAGAAAGCAATTCCAATAATGCCAACTTTAACAGGAAATAAGTTAACACAGTTGTTTTACTTAAATTATTTATTCAAAACTATTCGAATTTTCTAATTATTTGCATGCCTGGTGAACATAAATAACAATGGTATCCTAATATAATTTAATTTATATTAAGGTTGGAGGTGAGGGTCCAAAAAAAGAGATCGTAGCCCTCTTTGCAACCTGAATACTAAAACTTTAAACAATCATATTGAGTTTAAACGCATATTGACTTTTGTCATAATTATATTGCCAAGTAACATTTAATGGTCATAAATAGTACCTAGTAATTTCAATAACTCCAACATAATTTGGGAAATAAGTGAATATACACCTGAATTAATGATTTAAAGAATTAAAGAGATCGACCCCATAGTCTGGAGCTGGAATGAGAATTCAAGTTAATCAGCTTACAAAGTAACTTATGGGATGGTTTCTCCTCTTACTACTTCTTCCTAAGGCCTTATTAAATAGGGGAAGAATGAAAGGCAGATGGAAGTCTTGGCTAATACAACATAACGAATAATTGTATAGATGAATTTATTTTGCTGGAAATACGATTTTCATCTTCTAAAAAAATGACGGCCGGACGTGGTTAGTGAATAATACCTAAAGTAAATGCATTGTAATTTTGTGAACATTCATTTTGATTTGATATTTTCTCAGGAGAAATACAAAATATTTAAAAATAACATTCTTCTTTCAAAAGCTTTGAGCTATATAATGAACATTTAAAAATATGATCTATACTTTTATATATTCCATAATAATCAATAACCACTAGAGACTCGCGCTATCCTGTGCTATGGGATTCCGCACAACGTCCTCTACATGCTGTGCAAATTTTGCATGATTTCGTTTATATAATACATTATAAAAATTAAATAATCCAAATTGTAAGTGTTGAGAATCACAATGTTTACAGTACAACAACAAGATTTAATCAAGCTCAAAAAACTTAAGGTTATATATGTGACTTACTATAACATCCAACACTCTTAGGCATATAAGAAAACATGGCTTAATATCACATCCAACACTCCTCCCACACTAGGCAACGACAGTTCTGCGGCAAAGTTCTTCCGCGTGACGTCGGTGTTCCTTGCCGTCAACTTCCAACACATACGTCACTACTCCCAGTCCTCTTCAGGATCTTCCCCTCAACCAGATTCTTTTCAGATGGCAAGGACACCTATACTGGTATTGTTCAAAACACTTCCATTTGGTTCCTATATCTTGCCTACGCTTCTGTTTGACAATTTCTGCCATCACATCAATACGTGTGGGCGGTTGAAGTAATGTGAAACGCGTTCACATTGCCCGGTCAAAAAACATTTCTGCTGGTGTACGTTTGTGCTCTTCCGTGGTTGTGCGGTAGGTAAGGAGAAACTTGGCTAACCGTACTATCTGACTACCTTCAGATTTGGAAGCAGAAAAACGCTCTTAGTACTTACTAACGGCTGTTTCAGCAAAACCGTTGGTCTTGGGGTTATAAAGGGATGATAACACGTGTCGGATATTATAATACTCACAAAATTGGCGAAACATGGTGGATGTAAACTGTGGGCCGTTGTTTGAGATAATAATTTTCGGGAACCCAAAACAAGCGAATATTCCCAGTAATATTCATCAACGTTTATTTTTCCCGTGGTTATAGTGTTAAGTGGTACGATTTCAAGCGATTTAGTTGTTGCGTCAATCACCGATAGCTAGTCACTTCTCTTCGAAGGTTCTTCAATAACTATATGCAGCTTTGATAAAAATTCCGAAGGAATTGCCAAAGAATAGACACAATTTCGAAGTCTTTACAAAATCAAATGTCAACTTTCGGCTACCAAATGTGAAATCTAGTTATTAATCTCATTGACGCAATCCCCGGGTGTCCTTCATGCAACATAAGTAGATACCCTTTTCGCAAACTCTCAGGGGTCACAATACGTTTATTCCACATAAGAGCTTGATCTTCATAGGAGAATTCCTGATCGTTATAGAACTGGATCTTTCGTCGTTTCATGCCTTAATTCCTTTCTTGTAAAATATAAGTCGTTTAATTTCATGTGGGCAGTACGTTTCCCATACTTCTGTCAATTTTCCTCTGGTTCACCAACTGGGGGTCGTAATAAAATATCTCCAGGCACATTTACTTTTCCTTTCACATATTCAATAGAATATTGATAATTGCCCATCTTGTACTTTCGGAAGTTCATAGTCTCCACTAAAAATCCTTATTAGTTGTTCGTGGTCAGACCGAAGAATAAACTTATGACCAAACAGGCAATGAAGAAATGTTGTCACTCCATTGAAAAGTGCCTCTTTATTTTTAAAAGAATGCTTTTGTTCTTTTTTCGTGATTTTACGAGTGGCGTATGCAATAGGCCTCTCCGAGCTATCAGGTAATCTGTCAGATAATACCGCTCCTAACCACTTCTCACTGGAGTCGGTCCATAAGGTCGTTGGTAGCTCAGGGTCGAAACGTACAAGAGTACTAGACGAGAATAAAATACCCTAACTGCTGGAATAAATCAGTGTCATGATTAGACCAATTCCAACTATAACCTTTCTTTACAAATCTGTACAAAGATAAAATGTATGCTTGGTATGTACTTTTGGCTATAGTTTATTGAACCTAGAAACGCCCTAAGATCCTTAATATTTCTAGGTTGGGGCATATCGCGAATAGCTTGGAGGTGTTCTTCTATCGGATGTACCCCACTTCCGTTAATTTTTTGTCCAAGATATACCACATAATCCTTTAAAAAAACGACATTTTTCCATACTCAGATGTATCCCACATGCTTTGAACCTTTCGAGAACTAGCCTTAACTAGCATGGTGTTCTTCGGGTGTGCTACCACTTACTACAATATCATCTAGTAGACAGGCTACACCATCTATTCCTGCAAGGATTTGGTCCATCATTGCCTGGAACTTAGCTGGAGCTATATTTACTCTGAACTGCATTCTCATAAAAAGGAAATATCCAATGTGTGAAAAAATATTTTCTAGAATTCCCATCCACCATCATCTGTAAATATGCATCTCTTAAATTCATCTCCGAGAATTGTTGCCCCTCCTCGAAGTTTGTACATTTTTTCCTCAAAATGTGGAAGAACGTCTCAGATTGAATACATTTGTTGATTGTTTGCTTGAAATCGGCACAAATTCGGACCCACCTATTCCGTTTAATAGATATTACGACTCAATGGGAGTACGATCTACTCGTTCCAAAACATTCTCAGTAGCAAGACTATTCAGTTCCTGCTCCACAACAGACCGAAGTGCTATCGGCACCGGCCTGGCCTTGGAAACCATGAGGTTGGATCCTTAACCTTATGGCCGATTATCGCAACTAGTGTCGGATTGAATACCTCTGAACTTGACTGTGGAACGTTCAAATTCCTCACCCAACTCTGTTTGTGTTATTACTTTGGCCTGAAATACTCGTGCGCCGGGCGGTAATGGAAGCTTAAAAGCCAATACCCAATCTAACCCCAACAAGGGTAGGTATCATTTTTCCAGATAGCTGTTACGGGTAGAACATTCTTTTTGCCAAAAGCGTCTACCAGGACAGACGTTTTACCGAAGGTCTCGACGGGTAAGCCTGTGTATTCGACCAGGCTTGGTGTTTCCCTTAACGTAGAACTACAAAGTTCCCGCCATATCTGTTTCCTTGTAATTGTCATTTCCTGCTAATATTATTGTTTTCAACTATTACAACAGTGATTGCTTTGAAAGTTTATTATTTAACAATTATTCTGTTTAATAAAGATACTTTTAATAGGGCTAGCTTCTGAAATATTTACATGGGTGCGACCAAGGCGAGAAAATAGGTATTTAAAACTTTTGAGTTTAGCCATTAGATGATAGAAAATCTAAAGTTGTTTAAGTGGGTTCCACTTGACGTTGGCTGGTTGGACGGGACCACCTAAACCATTTCGCTCTTAAAGAGGCACCAAAGTGGGCACAAAACATGTAGGACGGAATAATTAAATTTAAAGGATGGTTTTTGTTTTCATCCTAATGGACCCTTGTCATATAATTGGTAAATTTAAACCAGCAGTATCATTACACACTATGCATATACATAATCTTAGTTAAAAGATAACTCACCCGAAACAATACCAGTGCAGTCAGGATCATATTGTTGAAATTTCTTGCATAAATCAACATTCTTTACATTAAGAAGAGACCTAAGCTTAGCAAAAATCGGTAATATGCTTTGTCCGGGGTCTCGAGTTTCATCTAAATCATGCTGAAACATAAAATCTTAAAACTTTGGTGTACTGAGTAAAACTGTACTCCTTAACTACTACTTAAACTTGGTTGATTGAATGTAAACTGTAAATATCCAATAACAGATAATAATTATTCATGTAATCCATCCTCTATTTGATTTATCCCAAAATGCAGGTTATATTTATCTATGGAATACTACAACTTCAGATTCATCACGTTTCCATCTCTGATAGCTGTGCAGCAACCTAGTCCCCAAGACGTACAATGTTATGTGATCTATCACTATCCATCGCATCTTACTTCTTGAAGGTTATACCACAATGAAATATAATATTTTTTTAAGTATAATCCTATATTTATCAAACATTTTGCTAATGAACAAACCAAACAATTAGTGATTTTAAATAAAATGAAACTGCGGATTTTTCAACTAAATCCCCGAGAAACATTAACTGCTTTTTTTTTAGAGACTGTATAATCATTTTAGTAAGTAAATATACAAAAATATTTTTACTATAACATTAATACATATTTTAAATCGGTTATATTTGGTTATACTAATGGTATTTAGTAAAACATAATAAAAATAAAGTACAAAGTAACCTGGGCCAGTCATGTTATATATTGTAATGTTTTGTCTTGGTGCGTATCAAAAATATCTATAATAAAATGTATTTATTTCCATTAAATGTTAACAAAAACATAATAGGATATGTCAATTAGTTTTGATTTTTATAAAACATTTACTAATATTGTGTCAATTAATTTCTTTACATATTATTAAACAACATTTATACGTATACAATCCATTCCTCATACTGTTAGCTTAAGCTCTATGAATACTCTTTATAAAATTAGCATTTATTATATATAATATAATAATTGACTGTAATAAATTAATATCTTCACAATCTTTATGATATAACATGCGTTTCTAATTTATTAGAATGATTTGTTATTAGTCCTAAATTTATTAAAGGATGACATGCTTTATAAATAATGAGTTACATGTCTCTGCCCGAAAGAGACAAAGCTCCCGATTTTGAATTATTTATTGATAAATTTTTATGCAAATAATTTGGTTTTTTATTTATTATTACAGATTTTTTATAATATTATAACTTGATAATAAAAATATCCTTTAAAAAAATGAAGTCCTTTAATTTATTTAAACAAAGAATATTTTTTAATAGATTTAGTACATCAAGCAGTGCGGTAAAGAGTTTTTCTCCTGAAAATTATACGTTTTCCTCGAAATATTTATGACTTTGGAAGGGGGTTTCAATCATATCTTTGTATTTTGTTTTATGGTTATGTTGTAAGTTCATGTTTTGTTTCACAAACAGTATTGTTTGGTACATATATATTGAAGGTAAAGACATTATTTATGACTCCTTAAATGACCGTTAAGAGTCTCTCGACATCTGTTGAATATAAAACTTATTGATCTGTTCTGCAATTTAATTATATAAATATGAATTTTTGAGTTACCAGAATGTTAAAGTAAATTGACTATGAAAATAACCATATTATCTTAGTAATACGACATAAAATTTAAACTTTTCGCAGAAAAGCAACCCAAAGAACTGGTAAGCACAGAAACAAAAATTCATCACAGATGAGCTATGCATTAGCGGTTTTTCACGGGCACCAGCTTAGTCCTTTCGTTGTCATCGATGCTCCGACTGCACAGAAAAGACTTTTTTGCGTATTTGCAGTGTAACAACTAGCGAAAGTTGGGGAAGCATATTGAAGATTGTTTGCTTATTGAAGTGTCAAATCAAATCGTCCCCTGAAAATTTCTTATTAGGTACTAACTATACAGGAGCTAACTTTTAGTTTATATACATTTAGTCTTAAGAACGAGATTGAAATCAAACTTACGGGTTGCCTATACCGTACTGCCATGCTGATTTTATTTCACTAAAGTACAAAATGCATGAAACGATTTAACTGGATTGTTGAAAACTAATCTATTTGTTTAAAAAGCAAAGTTCAAATTGCCTTTTACTGGTTGAACTCTACCACATATTATAATTTCTGAGTATTGTTTATTTGGAACATGTGTTAATTGCCTAAAAGTAGATATTTTAGATAATTTTATGGCCGTATTAATGACAGATGTGGCTCTCAAGGCAGCAGAGAGTATTAGGATGTCTAGTTTGATCTAATATTTGTTTAGCCAGAAGGTCAAATATTCTTGTGAACATTCAGAGTCCGAATATTCAAAGATTATCCTAAATTCTTCCATGATTAAAAATGGGCTAAGCCTGAGAGCTTGAAAATTAGCAGGTCAGATTGTACTCGCCTGCACAGAAAGTACTAATATCCCAGACAACTAATATAGAACTTAAGGGTAGTTGTTTGTATCTGCATTTTTTTTAAATGTGAAATTTGATTTTTACTTCTAACCTCATTGTTAAGTTAACTATTCTTGGTATCGCACATGGATTTGGAGCTAACAAAAAACAAGTCCCAGTTACGAAGTTAAACATAATTTTACTAGATTATGAATTTTTAAAAGGGATACAGCGTCCTAAAAATTCCTTCTAAGAGAAAATATTTTACAATGAAAACAAGCCCCAGAAGTATTTTCAACATATTACTGATATGAAAAATAGGGTTTAATTCGGTTTCAGATGTGAAACCATGTATGCCATATGTCAACAATGTGAGATGATGATGTGGACATCGGAGACTTGAGGAGGGATTGAACATTTCTTTTTTTTTTTCATCACAATGATTTTTAACAGCTAAATACTTTCAAAGTCTCTTTCAAAATCAGAGCTACGTGTGGACCATGAAGATTAAGAAATGCTCGTTGTATGTAATGAGACATCGATCCTTTTTCAAGATCTTTGGAGAAACGTAGAGTTTTTAAGACCAACCGTGACGTATAATCGAGGGAAATATTAGAATGAAGTTACATGTTGTAGCATAATTTAGTTAATTAAAGTAACTAATATCTTGAGATCTTTAAAACCTTTTCTTTGCAATAACCAATGTTACAATGAAGGCACTTGAAATAAGAAATTTTCACTGTCATAAAAAATTAATGTCACTTACCTCTGCTCTGTGTGTTTTGATTATTATGTTAATAATTTACTTACTTATTACTAATATCATATATTCCAACTGTCGGTTATTAAACATCAATCATACAGTAAAGCAATCAATACCCTGGTGGGTAAATATAAAAACAACTAGCGAGGTTTTGTTCTATAACGTATATTAAACTAAATTTCCAATCTGCTACATGCATAAGATTAATCTGGATCTGTTTTTTTTTTTTTTTTTCCAATGGTAATATTTCATTTTTGGCTTGAAACCCTAACTTCTACTAATATCATGAATTGTTCGTCCGGCACGAATTATTTAAGGTAATTTCTGTGGAAGTACTACTTCAGTAAGTAAGCATTAGTTTAGGAATTGTCCAATTACTGACATCAAGCGAATTTAAATTTAATGTAGAAGCCCACCATTTAAGCAACATCAAACCGAAATACAAATTTTAAAAGTTCAGATATTTTATAATATACTCCTTCCTGAATAACTCTGATTTAACCCTATTGTTAGGAAAGAATAAATGATTTCCTGGGGGCAAGTTGAAAGCTCCAGCAATCTTTAGGGGAACCACAACATTAATAATATATTATAATCTCGGAACCATTGATAACAAGTCATTTTTCACTTATTTCTCGATGAGAGTAGCTGGTCTAACAGGCTTGTGAGTAGAGTGAACAAAATGTTGAATTACTTCTATATTGTGTTGGATATTATTGTGATACGCAGAGAATAGTATTATCGACTAATATAATATATCTAGATAATAACTATCAAATTACCAATTAATATTTTTTTCAAAAATATTACTAAATCGTTATTCCCAATGAATGATTATTTAATTTTCTTTTTAGAGGTAATCTGATGCTGTTTTCACATTTTTGTCTAGATTTCATTTCGAATGATAACAATAGTAGATCATTAGTTGCGCTGACATTGTTCCTCCGTGGAAGGCAGTGACTGGCTAACAAAACGCTGGCAAAATGTTGATATTATCATCAACTAGATACGAGTGTAAGTAGATTAATAATAGGGAAAATCGTGCTGCATAATATCGAAGACATTTATTTACAGGTTGCTAATCTTCGAGTTTTCCATTGGAAGGTAAACCATTGGTTAGAGAGCACTCTGGACGGTGTTGTCAATTTAAAACTGCTCGGAGTACGCGAGTAATGTAGAACGGATTCTTTTGACAAGTAAGCGAAATGCTTGTAGCTCATTAACGCGAATTAAACTCCAATATTGTTGATGGTGATAGTAGAAGGCTTGATGAGTGCTAGTAGAAAGGAAGTTAGTGTTGGTTTTGGAGAATAACGAGCTACCGAACAAAGAATTCGTCGAAATAAGATTTTTGTAATCTGTCATCTAAAGGTAATCTCTCATAAGGTGCCGCCTTGCTATGGCATTGCCAAGTGTATCTCCTTTCCTGAAGACATCATCTACAAGTCCTTTCAATTTGTCATGTAATTTATCTATTTATGAACACGAATTCCTTTCACATTGCTCAAAAGGAGTCTAATCAGACTTCATTTAAATGAGTTTTCAACAGAAATGTATCCAATAATCAATGGTACAAACGATTTACCTAGCATAATCCTCTTCCCTAATCTGCGAAGAATTAGTAACTTATAAATACATTAGCAAAATTATCCAACTTCATGAATACAAACATGTTTCCATGCTGTAGTGTACATTATACTTTTCTTTATAAAAACGTATATGGCACGTATATGGCTTTATAAAAACGTGGTAACTAGCAGCGTTAACCTTCATTGACGAATTTAAATCAAAATAGATTCATAGAAATAAAAAGATCGGAATAATTTAAGGACTACTTAAATCTTTTCCTTTTCTAAAATTCAAACTTAAAATATCAAGTTAATTCTATCTAATGTAAGAGTGCGTAGTTGGCACAGAATGTATTTAATTTGTTAATTAAACCCCTCACTCTTTCTAAAAAGTTTAAACCTTAACATGTCCTCTGGACACGTAACAATTAAATATGAAAATCCATTAAAATCCTTAGGTTTTGTAAGTGATTGGTTAACATTTTCGGATAGCCTGACAAGGGGTCCCTTAAGCAATATTATTTAGATTAATATTATTTTTATAAACATTAAAAGGCAGTACTTTGAAAACTAAGTGGTAATATATGCATGAATCTATTGTAAAAAATATTTAGTAAATACTTGTTGGAGGTGGTAAGCTTGAAATCATAGGCTTCTGAAAAGTGACAGGTTTTAAAACATTTATGCAGTAATAATACATGGTGATTATTGTCAATAAAGGATCGCTCATTATAAACATACATACTGGATTCATTGTCACTGACATTTACTTTTAGAATTGGTTTTAGGGTAAAATATCTAGATTGGATTAGCTTAAGCACAACAATCATAACATGTTTCTGATCAGCCATTCCCTTATTACGGCCATGAAGTACGAAGTGACGTTAGCACTGATAATGGCGTCTTTAAGTTAAGAAAAGCTGGTTAATAGTAAGTCAGTTGCAAATCAACCATTTCATTAGGTTAGCACTAGAATGAAATAGGACCGTCAATTTTGTACAAACATTCTCTAGTAATACGATTGAGATATGACAAGATGACAATAAGTAGGAAGTATTCATTTTTAATTGTATACATATTTTTAATATTTAAAAAACAAACATAAATGGGCACACGTTTAATAATACCAATATTTCTAAAAATAAGAATTTAAGTTTTTACCGCGTTAATTAGTCATGTTTGACATAGCCCGTTTCGACAGTAATAGTACCTTTTATGAATATCCAAAACAAATCTCAATTTTTTGGGGGCATTTTCATGAAACACCCACATACTTCTTTTTGGTGATCCCAAAATTGTAAAATTCGTAAAAGTAAATAACGTGCTAGTACTGCAAAACAAATTGTAAACTCAATTAATTATTATTTTTTCGATAAAACCAAAACAAAAAAGATATTGACCGACATATGTTTTGAGTGAACCCCCACTCCATGACAGTGGCAGCAAAGTATGACAGCACATGTTGACGGTGTTCATTCTCTTGGGACATACACAATAAATGCTCAGTGCTATAGGCCAATCTCATGAAGTTCAATTTGGTTACCAGATAGAGAACGAAATGGATTAAAATAATCTATACTCAAAATCTCATGTGTTGAAATGTCAAAAGTTTTTTCTCGCCGCTCCGTCCAGATCCAGCCAAGGAAATATCAGATGCCTATTAGAATTATAGTGAATCTCAAAATGTCAGATATTCACAAATGACTTCTACCTTAGTCAAGTATACTATTCATATTTGCTCATTTAATGTTTGGATTTGTTTTACTTACTTATTTTCCCCTTCTCATAGAACAACTAGTCATTTATTTGTTTGTACATGCTCCATTGTCACGACATATTACATAAATGATATATTATTAACAATTATGACTGTTAACTTTATAAAATAAAATATAAAGAAAGAAAATAAATTATATAACCATTTTTGAGGTGCTGAATGGTCAAAAAACCAAGGCTTTGTTCCTTCACAATTATTTGAAACAATTGTGAAGGAACAAAGCCTTGGTTTTTTGTTCTTACATGTGAAATTATATAATTAGAAAACACAAATGTATATATATGTAAAAAAAAAATAAAAGAAAGAAATTAAACTCAACCGATGATGCGTTAGGTTCTTCAATTTGCATGCCCCATTCTCGTTCATCATACTCATAATAACGGACATTCCATCCGAAATAGGGAACTTCTTTTCTGGATAGAAGTTTAAATATAAGGTTCGTTTCAATATTTCAAAATTTGTGGCCGCTTGAGAGCTAATAGATAAAAAATATGTAGTTAGGTAAATTGATAAATATACAGGTATCGATTTTTAAAATTCAAACCGATGTTGTTTTTGGCACTCATTTGTTAATTCGATTTGAAGGATTTTTTAAGTAATTTTGTAGTGTGACCAACCTCAGGAACATTAACAAAAAATGGCTGGAGTCAAACCTCATTTTACTCTGTAGGCAGTCTTCATGGAGGACAATCCCGAACTATCTTGTTCTGTTCAATAAAACGGCGAACCACTGTCCACCTTCAATAATTTATGTTTATTTATGTTTATATACCATGAAAGTATTTTTCATGCTGAAAGTGAAACAAATCTTCAGTATTATTACGTTTCTAAGTGTAATGTGTTATTCGGCAATGTTTGATGATATATCTTCATCTGCCACTCCGTGAATCGCTCTTCCTTATATAAGTTTGTTCTGTAAATTCTAACTTAATTACCTGGAGCTTTTTTAAATCAACCGAATATCAAGTAATCTTTGGTTGTTTCAGAGAAATAAAATACTGCGATAATTGTATTCAAAAAAATATTTGAAACTTTCTGGCTGTTTATAATGGAAAACAAATCTGTCCAATCAAGTATAAGACCTGCAGATCCTTTTGAGGAAACGAATTTGCTGAACAAATTTGTTTGTTACGGATTTTCCAAGGCAACGTCTTATGTGATATACCAAATTGTCACAATAATGTTCTTTATCTTCATCAACTGCTTGGTAGCTTATACTCTTTATGTAGTGTCATCAGATAAAATTTTAACAGCCGGAGTCTTACACACTGTTGCTGATTCAGTATGGCTCTTATGGACTCTTGCAAGCAGGTATGCTACAGAAAGGTAAGTATACTTGGAAACAAGTTTTATTTTATTTTAAGTTATTATTTAGTTTTACATTATTGATGTTAAAGGCAATGTACTAGTTATAATCTAATGAAAAAAATTTACTTTGATTCAAATAAATCTTAAATATATATGTATATGTTAACGCTCTAGCGGTCGCAATTTTTGTTTGTTGTTGTTTTTGTTACCAAATTCAATAGTTAATGTTTTCATGTTCAACTAAAGAGATTTTCATAAATGACTTACAGATGAAATCATCTCACATTCTATGCTGAATTTCTTCTCCCTTAGTAAGAATGGAAAACAGAGAAATATATTTAAATAATAAATGCAAACTCCTTCAAACAAATTTAACATGAATAAATTATATATGTAGACTTCCTGGAGAATATAAATAATACGTAATAAAAAAAAAATGTCCCCATCGTAGGTGTGGACCTGCGTCCTCATGAATTCCCTAATCCATTTACTATTTTAAATTAATTCTAATAATGCAAAACTGCAATTTTTTAGTTGTAGTATATTACATGAATTTTACTGACCATATGAGACCGTCCTTAGTAGGGATTAGAATAGAGGTCATAAAAATAATATATATTTTCGTTCCTGTACAAAAAAATATTATAAGAATTAATTGTTTGTTTTATGATGAACACACAAGGTCTTATACGACTTTTCTACGTCCTTTCAGAAAATTGGTGATATTTTTCCTCTCTTATCCCCTCTCCTCCTTTACCTCCAGCCAAGAGTTGTACTATAATTTTGGATATGTTAGAAAATGGTAACTTCGCTTGCCAGGTGTATTCGGCGATCTGCCAGTAATGAAGGCTTTCTACAATAGGTTAAGTTTTGAAACAATTAAACTTATTAATGTTTTTGATATGTATAATCATTTTTGTTGATTGTTCTATAGGTCATTAATGGAAATGAAGAAGATGATAAACGCAGGTATATACATTTATGAGCTTGAAGACTTAGATGATGAACAGTACATTGTATTAAAAGGGATAGCCCAAGAAATCAGAAATAAATCCAATCGATACGTGATCATCTGTTTTATCGGCACCTTTTTCGGAATGTTCGTTTTCCCATTAGCGGAATATTTAACATCAGGCGATGGACCCCCAGAAGAGCACTTAGTAAACCCATTTCTGCCACACCCATGCTACTACCCATTCAGCACAGATACAATTTTGGGATTTACAACTGCTTACTTAATTGACGTCGTCTATTGGACTTATGTTTACGTTTTAGCTTACATCAGCAACGGTCTACTGATTTACAGTACTGTACATCTGCGTGCACACTTGTATGTACTCAATTACTCAATAATGAATATTCACAAAAGAGCCTACAAATTGTTTATTAAGAAAAATTACGACCAAAAATGTGAAGCTTCCATGGACGAACTTATGCAAAAAGAAGAGTTCAGGTACTGTTTGAGGAAATGTTTGAATGCCAACATCGAGCACCACCATGCAATACTGAGGTAAGGACGCTATTATTGTTACACACTATTATTATCTGATTTTAATCATATGATTGAACACTGCGAACCCCAATTAAACGTGATTGCTTCTTATTAAAAACCAAAAAATAGAAGAAAAATATTATCTAAGCAGAGGTTTCATACGAACAAAAGTCATTACAGGATTTAATAAGTCCAAACTGTCATTAAATTTTACAGTTCAGACATAATGAAGATCTTGATATTATAACTATAAAAAAATAAGCATTCAGTAATTTTTTTTTAAATACTCTAAGATATAACAGCAATAACAGTGTATATCTTTATCAAATGGATGGTTAATATTACACTTTGCGAACCGACTAATAATACTGGAGTTATTTGCATATGAACATTTCTCTAAACCCCCATAATCGTGGTCCAACATTGTTAGTTAAAGAGCTCCATCTTTTATTCTACATTAAACCTTTCAATACTAAGTTTACTGAACAAATGTAGCAACTACAAGACCGTTAACAAACGCTCGCGCGCACACAAATACACACACACACACACACATATATATATAAACCTTAGACAGAAAATTTTAATATATGTATATATCAAATTTCATATACATTAATTATATATAATTGACATTAATATTAAATTGAAAGGACCATAATTTTGTCTTTCCTAGAAATGATCGATGTTTATTTGATATGGGAAATGTGTTAAAATGCACTCAATGGTTATATTTCCTAACAGCTGGTTATGATCGGTGGACATTGAAAGAATTTTTCATAAATCTCGTCATAAATCACTTCTCTACCTCACTTCCCTCATAGGGAATCCTGTAAAAGGAATGATTTTAAAATAATTTATGAAAATGCCTGGAAACGTTATGTGCCAACTAAAAGGATGTGGTTAATAGATAGGTGACTACCTCAGAACCTTTATGGAGTGCTATTGCAAGAGGAATTTCAAAGCCTGTGCGCTTATATAATTTTAATTGTTTTCCATATATTATTGACTAAAGGCTTCTAAACATTGAAATATAATCCTAATTTTCCAACACATGAAACCAACTTTGCGCTAAATTCCGGTACCATAATCTTTTGATGCAAAAAAACTCTTTACTCCATAGGCACGACGAGTATCTTTGTATAGGGGAAAGTCTGTGTAATTCATATTGTGTATAAAAATGATATTAAAGTCTTTTTTCAAGCAAACAAATTTGTAAATACTATAAAATAAATTTATTTTTAATTATTTATTAACTTTTACTTTTTGGTACTACGACTAATTAGGACGAGTTATCTACAGGTTACCACCCTTTTCTAGGCAGGGTGAGACTAATGAATTCGTCACTAAATAAATTCCTATTGCCCAAGGCGGGAATCGAACTCGACACTGTAGGTTTACCATGTGAAATTAAGGCCAACACTTTAACTCACATGGCTAACCTGAGCCCCAAAACAATTTTATTATAAAATGAACAATAGATATAATACTGTATATTTAAATATAAATTTAATGTATGTATAAAATCATATTTGAAGAAATGATGTTGGCAAAATTTAAAATTAAATTCCTATGTTACAAAATTTATACATCAAACAAAAAAACACAGCTTTCATAGGATCGGTACAATTTTTTTTTATTTCTAGAACTTGTTAGCAGGAAATAAAGGTATTTTAATTTACAAATATCACTTTAATTTTTCTGATGTACATGATGCGAATGTTTATTTGAAATTAATAGAGGTTTTACGTCAAAAACCTCAGTTATTTAACAAAAATAGTAACATTCTATTATTTCGAATAAAATGAAAATAAATGTCGTTAATGAATAATTTAATTAAATCAAAATAAACGTTGAATTGATTGAAGAATGAAAAAATTAAATTTTAAAATATGTCATAAACAATAATGCTAACATTAATTATAATATTATTAATAATAATAATATAAAGACAAATGTTCTCTTTGGTAATAGGAACTTTTAGGATAGCGTACAATCTTTAAGTAAAACTTAAAAATGATATCAAATGAAAAAATTGTTTCATTATTTCCTTAAGGGAAATAAGCTGTTGAGGTTGTACTCATGACGTGATTTTCGAAATTTTTCAACAAATGTCCATAGATAATTCCTAGGAGTTGACGAAAATGAGGTCCGTTCAAAACTGTATATATATATATATATATATATATATATATATATATATATATATATATATATATATTTGTCTGTTACACTTCTAGCGGTCGTTATTATTGTTTAATCGTTACCATACTCGATATTTAGTCGTTTTATGTAAAAAGAAAGATCAAGTTTGTTAACGGGTGAAATCGGACCAGGAGGAGGGGGGGGGTTTAGAGGGGAGGATTTTTGAAAATTCGAAATATCTCCATTACCATATGCCGGATCAAAAAATTGCATAGAATCAATCGTATTGCAAATTAAATTTACTATAAATATTGTTCTATACATTTATTCTATATCTTGAATAGTAACCGAGATATTTGTATTTTTATTAAATGTGGGCCGATAACGAACGTTTCCAGCTCTCGTACAGAGATTTCTCTATTATCTAGCTTCACGTGGGAAATCTGCTTAGTTTACGCAGCCCCTGCGTGACGGACTTTTAGTAGTTAAGTTTATCTGCCTCTCAAAAAAAAGGCCAATGCATTCACTTTCTGGAGCTTCCCTAGCTGGTTCTTTTTCAGTAAACTGTGTCTGTAGTTGCTTTATATTTTTTACTATAGGCAACGTCCCATCTGAACTACGACGTAATCCCCACTTTGGAATACAGTTATAAATAATTTATTCAGGACGTAGTTCTTGCTTGCAAGACTAGACTGGACATAGGATCTCCGTTGCCAAAATTATTAAAGTAATTAAACTTAACTGCACCACTATAAGTTCTATCTATTTTTGTATAACTGAACATAAGAGAGCCAGCCGGGTAAGGTATCTAGAGGATTAAAATAATAATTCCAAAAATTGATGTCATGGTATTTCATTTCCCTACTCTTCGCCATCTCATACTTGACTACCCTGTGGGTAAGACGGTAAGATCCTCAACAACTAGTCCAAAGCATCTTCTTGCCAAATCGCAAGCTCAGTCTGACAATAAAATTACACATTTAGTACTCCATAAAGTTCTAAAGTTTGGAAACATCTGGTCTATAGATCAAGTTCGTTAATGGCTGAAATCGGACTAGAGGGGGGATTTTCGAAAATTCAAAATATTTCCGTTATTATACATCGGATCGAAAAATTGTATAGAACCAATCGTATTGCAAATTAAATTTACTATAAATATTGTTCAATACATTTTTTCTGTATCTTGAATATTAACCGAGATATATGCATTTGTATTTCCAGTAGGCTATGTTCGGACTTTCCGCCGAGAGCTCTGGCGGCCGTTTCCATAACTATTCGTCCCTCGTGAATAGGTTTAGAGGTTAGGTTAACTGCTTTTTGAGGCTAGAAACTACTGGGTTATTTCGCCCTAAATAATGTTCTAGGTTCAGAGGTTTCTTACTACTACAGTTGTTATTAGGCAGATTTCTCTATTGTAAAACTTCACATGGGAAATCTGCTTAGTTTACGCAGCCCCCTGCGGACTTTTTTTTTTTAATTGATCATATAGATTATTTATTATCGATGTTACTTTTATTTGTTTACTTTTAATTATTGAGAGGGGGTGGGGGAGACTTGCCCCCTCATGAAATATTGCGGTATGATCCTCACCCACAAATCTACTCCAATGCTTTACACCAATTTTTCACTTCTTCAAATATCTACAAACACCGACTGAAGAGGAAGTGTGTCAAGTGTTGGAACGGGCAGTAATTCAATAGGGCAAAACTGGACAATTGGTTAAATGAGGAAAGATAATTGAATTCCAACTCTTCATTTTTATTACTATCTTGAATATCTGTTGTCTTCGGTAGTCCTACAGAAAAAAAACAAACATCCGTCAAGCAGGGGCTGCGTAAACTAAGCAGATTTCCCCCGTGAAGTTTTACAGTAGAGAAATCTGCCCAATAACAACTGTAGTAGTAAGGGATCTCTAAACCTATTCACGAGGGACGAACAGTTACGGAAACGGCGCCAGAGCTCTCGGCGGAGTCCCGAACATAGCCGACTGCTGCCGACCACACACAGAATACAAATGCAAATATCTCGGTTAATATTCAAGATACAAAATAAATGTATAGAACAATATTTATAGTAAATTTAATTTGCAATAAGATTGATTCTATACAATTTTTCGATCCGACGCATAATAACGGAGATAATAAGAATTTTCGAAATCTTTCCCCTCTAAACCTCTAAAAATTTCGAAAATCGCGTCATGAGTACAACCTCAATAGCTGATTTCCCTTAAGGGAAATGTGCTAAAAACATGCTTCCTATTCACCAATGCTTAGTCCCGTTGGTCTGTGCCGACTCAATCAAGTTGGGACCTTCAGAATCTAACTCAAAGTAAACTATACATCCTCGAAATTCAACCAGACACAGGCCATAACTTATTATTTCAAACCTCTCCCTTTTTAGGACAGTATGACCTAGATTTCCTGGTTTAACCCACAGTCGTTGGTTATTCTTATTTGGTTGCTTGTACGTGGATCTTTTTTGGTGTAGAAAAATAAACAATGGCTGTATTTCAATAAACGAAGGACTGGCTAAAATAGATTTTTTAATCTTTCAAGAATAAAACGACAAAGGTGAATAGTTTAGGTCATTATTTGCAAATCCTTGTATATCGTTTACAGAAAAAAGGAAAGACTTTTGATTCATCCTGGAATAACGGACTCTATTATGAGTTCACTTGCAGCCAATACTAGAAATAACTGCAAGACATCAATAACATAATTTTATCTTAAAATGACTCGACTCTAATTCTAGAGCTTTCTATATATTTTGTTTGTTTATTATTAATTGTTGGAATGTAATTTCAATACCATATAATGCTTTCTTTATTAATTTATACTTTAGGTTCAAAAATGTTTGCCAACCATACAATGGTTTGTCACTGCTCAACATGATTACAGTTGTAGTTGCTCTGTATGCTGCCTTGTTATACCTCTTACTCCAGGTAAGATTAAATACTTTAATATGTATTTATTGTACAGTTTTTGACTACATTGCAATCTATGCCTGTGAGATTTAATATTAGGACTGTCGATTTTTAACCAATTTACTATATAATAATTCTGCCACTCAAGAGAACTACAAAATTCAAATATATATGAGCTCTTAATATGTAATTTGCTTAATTGCAAAGCAAAAAATGAATTATTTTTGAAAATAACATAATAAAATTTCTTTACGTAATCCAGGTACATTAAATTCAAATTAAGGACCGTTATAGATCAAATCCATTTAATAATTGCATCTATATACACAAGCAAACCCATAAAATACGTTAAATCAACAATAATAAAAGATTGTAAAAAGATAAATGACCTTTTAAAAATAATAATAGGATTATAACCTCAAAAGATAATATAGGTTTGAAAGTCATTACTCACTTTCAGAAATGAGTCATACGAATGCTTTGAATACACGCATAGAGACCAGAAGCTGGAAATAAGAAGGAGGTAATAGCAAAATTCATTTTAGTCTGCAGTGGGAGTTTACTGAAGCCCGAAAATGCAAATGCTCCCTTAATTTCAAGAAAAGAAAAATCTTCAAAACCAAATTTATAAAAATGCTTCATTGATAACTAAACCTTATCATTACTGAGGCCAATGAAAGTATTTACGGCAATAAAAAAGATCTTCAGATCTCATCAACAGTCTGTTATTTTACAACAAACTTTTCGCTCTCCTGGGCTAGAGTGTCTCGGGTTTTAAATGAAATAAAACTACATTTGCTTTGGACAAACCCGTGGGGGCTTTATTTAGTTTACGCATGACGTCACAGTCTGCCGACCGCAATTACAATATTTACATATTTATATAATTACATATTTATATATTTATGCCTCATACATTACATGGGCATTTATAAAACTGAAACCACAAAAGGAGATAATTATTATTATTTATTTATTAACGTCCACTTTTTGCAACTTAGGCTAATCGGGACGGGTTATCTACAGGTTACCACCCTATTCTAGCCAGGGTGGGATTTTAGGACGTTATTTAATGAATTTCGTCACTAAATAATTTCCTTTGCCCAGGGGAGAATCGAACTCGCCACTCTAGGTTTACCATGTGAGATAAAGGTCAACGCAACAGGAGATGAAAAAACTTGTGATTCTCAGCCTTAACCAATGCGTTGATTTGTCAACAATTATTATTATAATTGATGTTGACAATTACCACATTGGTTAGGGGTTAAGCCTGATAATCATACGTTTTTATTCTCTTGTTGTGTTTTAGCAGATTTCCCTTAAGGGAAATCAGCTATTGAGGTTGTACTCATGACGGAATGTTCGAAATTTTTCTTCAAATGTCCCTCGATTCTACCTATTAGATGACGAAAATGAAGTCCGTTCAAAACTGTATATATATATATATATATATATATATATATATATATATATATATATATATATTTGTCTGTTACCGCTCTAGCGGTCGCAATTTTTGTTTGATCGGTACCAAACTCGATATTTAGTGGTTTTATGTAAAAAGAAAGATCAAGTTCGTTAACGGCTGAAGTCGGACCAGTGGGAGGGGGGGGGGGGTTAGAGGGGAGGATTTTCGAAAATTCAAAATATCTCCGTTACTATACGTCGGATCGAAAAATTGTACAGTATCAATCTTATTGAAAATTAAATTTACCATAAATATTGTTATATACATTTATTCTCTATCTTGAATATTAACCGAGATATTTGCATTTTTATGAAGTCTGTGAAACATGTGGTCGGGTATAGTTCGGATTAGGTCGGCCATTTCCGTCAGTACTCGGCTCAGGTGGAAGCTTTTTCTAACCTTACTTGTCGTTCCTAACCTTACCTTACCTTCGTTACTTTGTGAGATTTATGCAGATACGTTCTGTTCATCCACGCCCCCCCCCCTTCTTTAGTTCTTGGACTACTAAAATTTGAGATATTAAAATATAAATTATTCTTACAATTCAGAAGCCGTTGCAGATTTCTTATTACCGTTTGTATTTAATCACCGTGGTGTTATGTTACCAGTATGGAGAATTCTCTATTGTAAAACTTCACATGGGAATCTGCTTAGTTTACGCATCCCCTGCGTGACGGACTTTTTAGTTTTATATTGTCTTAAGAGAATACTTTTAAAATCAGAATTGTAAATGCACACGAGAGAGAAACATTTGCTGTAAAATGATAAAGATTGTTGGTGAGACCTAAAGAACTCATTTTATTGTTAACTTTTAATATATAACATTTTTCGATCGAACGTGAAATAATGGAGATATACGCTGTTCTGCATTTTACCTCTTCCTGATACACCTTCCTTCTCCCCCTTGACTGGCTCCTGACATTGATGAACTTGATATTTAAGGTGAAAGTGTATTTTAGTCCCCTCCCTTGGCGGGGTACGATGACGACGGCGGCCATTTTGGTTTTCTAACTTTATCTTTTTTAACACTAAAATTTCCAAAATACGCCATCGGTGGTTTACACCGAGGGTGGGGGTTTTGTTATTCTAACTTGATATTTTTTAACTCTTTAAAATTTCCAAAATACGCCATCGGCGGTTAACACCGAGGGTGGCGGTTTTGTTTTTCTAACATTATCTTTTTTAACTCTTTAAAATTTCCAAAATACGCCATCGGCGGTTTACACCGAGGGTGGGGTTTTGTTTTTCTAACATTATCTTTTTTAACACTTTAAAATTTCCAAAATACGCCATCGGTGGTTTACACCGAGGGGGGGGGGTTGTTTTTCTAACTTTATCTTTTTTAACACTTAAAAATTTCCAAAATACGCCATCGGCGGTTAACACCGAGGGGGGGGGGATTTTAATTTTAACTTAAATTTTTTTAAGTTAAAAATGTTCTTCCCACATTCTGGGCATTCGTACGTAGACGATAAGAAACCCACTTTTATGCACCATTCAATAACGGCACGCTTTACCTGCACTTTCAATTGAGTGAAAACTTTATCGTGCACTCACTTTGTTATGCCATAGCTAAAACGGAAACGATATGAATAGTAAACACTAACAAAAAACAATATGTCGGACAGTGACGTAACAAGATGGCGGCCAGGGGGGGGACTAAAATACACTTTAGCCGATATTTAGTATTACATGAAAAACGTAAAAAACAAGTTTGGTAACGTCGAAGAAAAATTAGAACTGCTAGAGCGGTAGCTGGCACAAACACAACGCACACGATAATATACACATATTTTCTTTTTTTCGGATTTCCCAATTAAAGTTGAACACAAAATGCGATTTTAGAAAAATTTACAGGTGGAATTAAAAATTTGAAATATCTTCATTGTCATATATGAGTCAGATCGAAATAGTTTTGGCATGTGTATTTTTTCATCTACTCTAATATTACCGGAGATACTGCCGTTTCATAGTTTCATTTAACTCCTCCTTTTCTCTTGCGACTTTCAATTAAAACAACTGTATCAATAGGTAATCATCTGTTTACATAGGCGTCTTCCTTTTTTTTTCTCCTCATAGTAACCATATGAGGAGTTATTTCATTGAATACATGTTCCATTGCCACATGGCATATTACATGTATGATTATGTTTAAATACATTTTTATAATATATACTCTTTAATGGGTTATTACCATTCAATAAAATAATAATAAAAATAAAATAGAATGAAATAATAAAAAAATAATAAAAATAAAATAGAATGAAATAATAAAAATAAAATAGAATGAAATAATAAAAAAATAATAAAAATAAAATAGAATTAAATATTAAAAAAATAATAAAAATAAAATAGAATGAAATAATAAAAAAATAATAATAAAATATTGATAAGTAAGATAATTACAAATAAAATTAATAAATGAAAATGAAAAAAGTCCATCACTCAGGGGCTACGTTAACTAAGCAGATTTCCCACTGCGTTACGTATTTGCATTTATCTCAAAACGTGAAAGTTCATTGAAAACAATATTTGATATTTAAGCTTCAAATAAAGTGCTTCATAACATAATAGAATATTGTTAATATGGGATGAGTAGGAGTGGGGCTTTACTGAGCGGTCGCAATTTTTGTTTTATCACTACCAAACTTGATATATATATATATATATATATATATATATATATATATATATATATATACATACATACAGTTTCGAACAGACCTCATTTTCGTCATCTCCTGGGTAGGATCGATGGGCATTTGAAGAAAAGTTTCGAAAATCGCGTCATGAGAACGCCCTCAATACCTGATTTCCCTTAAGGGAAATCTGCTAAAAACAAATTAAATAAAGTTAAACTCAACCGATGTTATGGTTCTTCTCTTCTTTAATTTGCAAGTATATGTAAAATAAATGTATTGAATTACAATTCACTTTCCTCTCAATCAACTTTATATTCTAAAAATATATGAGTCTTCCTGTGAGAAAATTAGAGAATAGATGTGGAATGACGTCATATGCATGAGATGTGATGTTAAATCCGCTATTTTGAGTTGGTATTCTGGCAGGTGAAAGTGACTTCTAATGTAGGTAGACGAAATTATTGGCTACGCTTCCTTTGTAACAATTTATTAATATGTCAGAGCACTTTCCATGCAGTGCATCATCAGTGCCAAAGGTCCTGGATGTTGACCTGACGGCTCTTAGAACTAGACTCTAGTTCTTGTAACAGTGGAAGCATAGTCATTCTTTCATCTACCTACATTAAATCCGCTAATTTAACACAGCTACATGTCAAGCTTTCTCTTTAGTGCATTAACCATGCTAATATTTTTAATAGTAAAGATGCATGCAGTGTGTAAATAAAAAATATACATAAGTATATAAACAATATATATATATATATATATGCAGTATTTATACCATATATATAATATGAATGTGCATGCCTCGTTTATCCATGACTTTTTTTTTATAATTATTAATTTTTGTTGATAATATTTCCAATGTTATTCTGTAAGAATGTTGAAGACCCTTGTAACTTACTTTCAGGATTTACCAATGTTGGCAAGAATTAAGTGTGCTGGAACATTTTTAGTGGAGCAAAACTATTCCTTTCTTATATGCAATTTCGGACAAGAAGTGTCAACAGAAGTAAGTTATTCCTCCCCTCCATTATTGAGGCCCTTTTACAGCTTCTTAAATATAGAATGATTTGCCTGGTACACCTTGGAACAGACATAATGGAACTAATATGAACTAGCAATCTTTCTTTATATTTGTTCTGGGAGAATATACTTCCACAAAATACTTAAAACTTCAACATTGAAGTAAGCCTAAATTTGTTTAATATTTATATATTGGATCGTTTAATCTATTATTATCATTCCCATTGCACATGAGTGAAAAGTAATCTTTTTTTGGCAATTTTATGATTAAAGGATATAACCCCTACATAATTACTTACAAAAACCTGATTTATTGGAGGCTATCTTCAATACAAATGGAAAAATGTTCATCACTTAGAAACAGCATAAATTTATTATATTTTCTATGTGTAGTTCAAAATAGGCATCACTGTATCCTAAATAAATTTACTATCGAAATGCACTCTTGGAATGACACAGTCTGACTGTAATGGTTATCAATTCTCCGCTCCTATTACAGACCTCTAAAAAATAGCTTGATAAAAACAAGACTAGATTTAAGCTGGATAGAAGGTGTTTAGTGATATGATTGGATGATTAGGAATGCTAAAAATGAATAATAATAAACACAAATAATTCCATTGAATTATATCAAAATTTACTATAAAATAATTATTTAGAACAATTTGATCAATATGATTGAAAATACATGTTTCTAGTGAAGTACAATGTCAGAAATGTTTAATTACAAGTTCACACATAATCCAAACCCTAATCCAAGTATACGACGAAAATGAGGTCAGTTAAAAATTGTATGTATATATATATATATATATATATATATATATATATATATATATATATATATATATATATATATATCTATATATATATACTAGCTCAGATACCCGGCTTCACCCGGGGATTCATTTGAGGCTGGATGGTGATTGTATTTTTTTGGCAAGGCTTTACTTTGCACAATATTTTGACATTTACCCTTCTCAGTGTTTAGGGTTAATACCAGTCGCTTCTGTGGATTTGTAAATAATAAAATTAATTTTTTATGTAAGACTTCACTATCCCGTATCCTCTGCATTATGCATAGATTTAAATTATTAACGACAAAATATTATAATAATATATTATAATTTGAATTAATTTTTCCAGGTGAGGTACCTGGTAGTTCATATTGAAAAGAATTGTTGAGCAAATTTCTCTAAATAACAAAATAAACAACTTTTGTTATGTGCATATTTGCCGAAACCCCAATAGGAAACGTAATATCACTATTTTTAATTTCAGGCCTCCCTTATAACCCCCACTCCTGCTCGTCCCTAGAAATGTTAGTATGGCTTATTATAAGGAAGGCGTTAGTGCTAATACACATACCGAGTGTTTTATTTAGTTAGGTTGAGTATTTTGTGCCAAATAAAATTGTTGACTCCCCCTATAATTTTTAGCGTATAAAGCCTTTATACTTCGGTATACGACGATAGTGTATATAACAAAAGTTTCTCTAAATAACAAAATAAACAACTTTTGTAATGTGCATATTTGCCGAAACCCCAATAGGAAATGAAATATCACTATATTTAATTTCAGGCCTCCCTTATAACCCCCACTCCTGCCCGCCCCTAGAAATGTTAGTAGGGCTTATTATAAGGAAGGCGTTAGTGCTAATTCACATACCGAGTTTGGTTGAGTTTTTTGTGCCAAATAAAATTGTTGACTTCCGCAGTAGTTTTTAACATATAACTCATTTATATTTAGATATACGACAAAAGTGTATATAACAAAAGTTACTCCAAATAACAAAATAAACAACTTTTGTAATGTGTATAGTTGCCGAAAATGCATTAGGAAACAAAATATTGCTATTTTTAATTTCATCCCTACCTTATAACCCCCACTCCTGTTCGTCTCAGAGAATATTAACATAGCCTAAAGTCTAAGTTGGGTTAAAAGTAATATACTTACCAAGTTTCATAAAATTCGGTTCAGCCGTTTATGCGTGAAAAGGTAACAAACAAACAGACACCAAAGAAACAAAATGCAGTTATGTTGTCTATGAAATGTGAAACGAAAAGTTATCGTGAAATTTCGCGAAAAAAATGTACAGACAGAGGTTACAATTTTATATATATATAGCTGTCTGTTACTGCTCTAGCGGTGACAATTATTGTTTAATCGTTACCAAACTCGATATATAAGCATTTCATGCAAAAGGTTAGGTTCGTTAACCGCTAAAATCGGACTAAGGGAAGGGGGTTCAGATGGGGAGAATTTTGTAAATTCGAAATTTCTCCGTTATTATACATTGGATCAAAACCATGCATAGAACTAATCTTATTGTAAATGTATTTATCTATAACTATTGTTATATTCATATTTCCTCTAAGGTTAATATTAACCGAGATATTTGGAATTATGAGTTGGATCGTAATATCTTATAGAATCAATCTTGTTAAACAATTGAAGCTCTACAATTTTTACTCTTTGCGTTTTTTTCCTAAAGCAGTATAAGGGAGCTATTTCTTCTTTTTTATTCTCAGTCTTTAGTTACCACCCCCCTTCGACTCATCAGTTTTTTCTTAGAAATAGAGAATATGTGGTGAGATGAGATCACAAGTGTGTTTACCAACACATGGGAAATTTGCTTGGTCTATGTAGCCCCTGCCTGACAGACTTACTATGGACTTTTGACTCCCTTGCAAAAAGCTTCTACACAAGTATTCAAATAATAGGAACCATTTGCATTTTCTAACCGTTTTATAAGATTTTCATTTTTAAATGACCTACTACGAAAAAAATCATTTAAAAAACATAAGTTATGAAATTATTTGCCATTAGCCCAACATCCACCTCTAGCAAAGGTGGAATTAAAAGATACACTAATAATAGCTGACAATCATTCATAAATGGCAGTAGGATAGAGCTGCCCAAGTGGCAGTTAGGTCCAATCACTCTCAAAATAAACTGTTAAAACAGAGGTTTATATTATGCGAAATTCTGAATTTTTGTATAATATAACAGAGTTTGATTCAAGAGCAAATATATCTATACCAAAAAAACATTGCAACCATTAAATACCTCAAATATCTCGCCATATCGTACAAATAATTCTTAATATATATATATATATATATATATATATATATATATATATATATATATATATATATATATATATTATCTTAATATATATAAATCTCCTGTCACGATGTTTGTCCGCGATGGACTCCTAAACTACTTAACCGATTTTAAATTAAATTGGCACACCGTGAGCAGTCTGGTCCAACTTGAGAGATAGGCAATATTAATTTTTCCTGAGACGAACAGGAGTGGGGGTTATAAGGGAGGCCTGAAATTAAAAGTCGCGATATTTCGTTTTCTATTGGTTTTTTCGCAAATATGCACATAACAAAAGTTGTTTATTTTGTTATTTAGAGTAACTTTTGTCATAAACACTTTCATCGTATTCCGAAGTTTAAATGAGTTATACGCTTACGACTATAGCGGGAGTCAACAATATTATTTGGGACAAAAGACCCAACCGAAATAAATAAAACTTGGTATGTGTATTAGCACTAACGCTTTCATTATAAGAAGCCATACCAACATTTCTAGGGACGGGCAGGAGTGAGGGTTTTAAGGGAAGCCAGAAATTAAAAATAGCGATATTTCGTTTCCTATTGATTTATCGGCAAATATGAACATAACAAAAGTTGTTTATTTTGCTATTTAGAGTAACTTTTGTTAAATACACCTTTTTCGTATACCGAATTATAAACGAGATATACGCTATAAATTATAGCGGAAGTGAAAAATTTTAATTGGCACAAAAGACTCAACCGAACTAAATAAAACACTCAGTATGTGTATTAGCACTAACGCCTTCCTTATAAAAAGCCATACTATTTCTAGGGACAGGCAGGAGTGGGGGTTATAAGGGAGACCTGAAATTAAAAATATTGATATATTGATTCCTATTGTAGTTTCGGCAAATATACACATAACAAAAGTTGTTTATTTTGTTATTTAGAGAAATTTGCTCAAGAATTCTTTTCAATATGAACTACCAGGTACCTCACCTGGAAAAATTAATTCAAATGTATGTTAATATTTAGTCCTTAATAATTCAAATCTATGCATAATGCATAGGAAGCGGGAAATATGACAATATGGAGGACAGTGAAGTCTTACATAAGAAATTAATTTTATTATTTACAAATCCACAGAAACGACGGGTATTAACCCTAAACACTGGGACGGGTAAATGTCAAAAAATTGTGCAAAATAAAGCCTTGCCAAAAAAATACCATCAACATTCAGCCTCAAATGAATTCCCGAGCGAAGCCGGGTACCTGAGCTAGTATATATATATATATATATATATATATATATATATATATATGTTTGTGTATGTGTGTTAATATTTCAATGAGTTCTTTATTTTATAAGTTCTAATATTTATTACAGATATTATATATCAATTTATTACAGAGCAGTAGTTTGTTTGGCTCACTCTACAGTATAACTTGGATAAACTATGACAAAGACTTCAAAAAAACTCTTCACATAGCCATGAGTAACTCAATGAAACCAATGGAGATAAAAGCTTATCTATTAGATTTCTCAGCTACTCTAGAGTCATTCTCAAAGGTAATTTATTGATTTATTATTAAAGACGCTTTAATATAAAATTACAAAATTATTTTTAATAAAAATTAAGTTTATGCATTATAAGAGGGAAATAACTTTCAATAAATAGCAACATTATCATATATATATATATATATATATATATATATATATATATATATATATATGTTAAAAAGAATATACGATTCAGATTATCCATAAAACAGAAATTCTGACAAATTCCGCAAAATTAATTTTGCACACTTAAAAAAGTAGTGCAGCCTAGTGCAATATTTTTTTTTCTTATGCTTGTTCGCATATTTCATGACTACAAAAAGTTCCGCATGTTTGAGGTGTTTTAGAAAATCAACAGTAATTAATTAAATTAATGTTTACTTTTACAAAATATTATACTATTTGTAGTGTAAAGGCAAATTTTTGTTTACTGCACTTTAGACTCAACGAATCTTAAAATATAAAAAGAAAAGTTTGAGGTGGTTACTAAACTTAATGTAAAATTAATTTTTCTACTGTTATAGATTATATTAAAAATTATTTCATTGTTTAAAATTTAAAAATTTGTTCAATAATAACTCTTTTTTTCCTAATGTGGTTAATTTCTCTTTAAGAAAAATATTATCTAAAAAGCTTCATAGATGACTAATATATTACCAATTTCTTATTTCAGCTTCAGTCTGCTGTGTATAAAGTCATGAGCCTTTGGAGACAATCTGACAAAATCAAATAATATTTTAAGTTGGGTAACTACTGATACATTCAGAACGAGTTACAAGCCTTGTACAACTGAGACAAAAATCTGTCAGTATAATTTTCATTATTGTAAACTAATTTAATATGTTTGTATGAAAAACGTATAAAATATATATTTTATTTTTAAATTTCAGGTAATACAAAATAAAGATTCCATGCTACTTCATGTTTACCATTTCAATGGTTTGAGTTGATGTTCAAGAACAATTCTACAAAATAGAAATGGCATTGTGATTTGGAAAAAAAAAAAAAAAAAAAAAAACTCGTAACTAAGAAATTTTTGTCTTATCCTTACCAAACTCAATATATAAGCATTTTATATAAAAATAGTTCATTAACGGTTCAAATTGAATAGGGGGAGGGGGTGTGTAGAGGGGGAAATTAGGAATATATTGAATACGTTAGTCAATGTCCATTAATAAATAAATAAATAACTCGAATATTAACGTAGTTCTTGTAATTTGTAGTCTTCTTTCTTCAATTAACTCCAACTTCTACTTATACATTTTTTTAGTTCAGCAGCAGTATCAATAAACATGCTGCGGCAGCTTAATTTTTGTCATTTTAGCTTTAGGCTTCTTATGTTGGGAGAAAAGGAGAAAGGAATTTGGAATGTGAGGCAACAGTGTAGTACTGTAGCTGGCTGGAATCCTGTTTAATTTACCAGCAACTATGGGGCTGTGGGCTTCTAGTTGACACCAGAAAGACTAATGTAGGTTGGATATTCGTTGAAACCAGCTATTGTACAACGCCTTTCCTTTTTAGAGAATTTGCCCAATGTGAAAACAGCTGTTGAGGTTGTACTCATGACATGATTTCAAAAATGTCTTACAATGTCCTCCACTCCTGCCTAGGAGATGAGAAAAATGAGGTCCATTCAAAAGTTTATATATATATATATATATATATATATATATATATATATATAATTTTGAATGGACATCATTTTAACAGACAAGTATATATATATATATATATATATATATATATATATATATATATATATATATATATATATATATATATATACTTGTACCTCATTTTAACAGACAAGTATATATATACTTGTACCTCATTTTAACAGACAAGTATATATATACTTGTCTGTTACCACTCTAGCAGTTGCAACTTTTGTTGGAATGGAACGAATTATTGCTGCACTTTTTTTTTTCTATCTTGACCAAGGTTAAATAACCAGGGTATTTGCCTTTTCTAATTTTCAGCCCTCAGTAAAATCCCACTTTGTTATTGCACTTCAGCAATAGCGAATATATCATGAAATGTCTAATTCCAAGCTTATTGTTTTTAACACCTAATATTTTTTGTTTTATACCTAGTATTGGTTTTAACAGATTTTTACTAGATGTGATACACGCAAATACCTTGTGTGATGATATCATCAATTTAGATTTGATTGACCACTCACTTCTACTCATCGGATTTTTATTTGGAAATTGAAAATATAAGGTGAAATTAGATCAGCAGTGTGTCGTACCAGTAAATGGAAAATCTGCTTAGTTTATGCAGCCCTGCACGACAGACTTTTTTAATATCCATATTCCTTCTTGGTTCAAATATAGGTAACTTTAACGTTCATACAAGCAAGTAAGTGATAAGTGATGGATGCAGAATTATTTTGAAATACATGCAAATATATTCAATATGACATCAACTAACATCTTACAGTCTACACTCCATAATTTTGATTTTACAAAACAATACTCAAAGCCATGTAAGGTGTCATTGATCTTTGTGCATTTGAAAAAGCTTGGGTCATGGTTTCAACCACCACCAGTGCAATAGGAATATTCTATGATGGGAGGACAAGTCGGGTTTTTATTTTATTTTATTAATGCAGTTCCATTTAATATAGATCCTATTGCATTCAAGTGATTTTTTTTTGTTGGTATCATTAGTTCATAATTTGGTTTTATTGTTGTTATATCTTGTTTTTTTTCAAAAGTACTGAATATGTTTCATTTTTGTAATAATTATACTAGGTGTTCATACACTAATATGCCTGCTTCAATGCACACCCGTCAAAATATTTACATGGTAAACTGTCTTTTTTTTCTTTTTTTTTTTTTTTTCTTTTTTTTAAATCATTCTAGAAGCTGTCCTTACAAATAGTATAACCACATGACAGTCATGTTTTACTTGGTTATGGGGTCGGATCCTAGATATTAATATGATGAATAATAAGTAAATGTTATTATACATATTTGTCTGTAACTCAAATATTATTGTGTTATTTGTATTTTTTCCTAAGAAAAAGAAGCTATTGAGATTAATCAAATGACAAATTACACAAAAGTTCCTTCAAATCTTTCCGAATCATAGTAAAGATGTTTGAATTTTAAAATTTGATTTTTATCTATAACTTGCCAGCTCCCTCTCTAGTGGTCCCAAATTTTGAAATATTGAAACCAAACTTCATATTTAAGCATTTATCTGGAAATGAAAGGTAAGTTTGTTAACAAAAAGATAGAACATGATATATCATCATCATTCCAGCTTGTGAGAAATCTGCTTAGTTAAAGCAGGACCTTTTTTGATAGTGCGTGGAAAATTGGGGTTTGAAGAGAGCAGAACAGATTTGAAACAGGTTTTTAAGAAAATACATCCTTTATTTTTGGATAAGAAAAATATTTTTTTTACAAAACAAAATCTACTACTAATTAATATTCATAGCCTTCTTTGGAACATTGAAATCCTATAACAGCAGGTAGATACATATTCATAAAAGCTTAAAACATATCATATATCAGTATATAATAAGTTCTAACAGAAAACACCCATAAACTCCAACATCATGACTAACCAAGGAACATAAATCTTTTAAAAAATATCACAAATCAATAGAATATTTAAAACAACTACATAGTAAACAAATATTACAACTCAAATATATACAAATGACAAATATTACAATTAGAATTGCGAAGCTATAATTGCATCACATTACTAGGCATAGGAAATACTTAACTCCTGGAGGGATAAAACTGGGCACACTCTTGGAGAACAAGGAGTGTCCATCCAGAGTTGTTTCAATGCCCTCTCTAACTTCAGGATGGGTGCATTTTGGGATTGGTGTCTTATATTTTTAAAAAGTGCTGAGGACTAGAGTCATGATTACTACTCAGCACTGATAGCAATTGCCCAGTTAACGTATTTTTTTTAATGGTTATCTCTTCAATTGATAACACTGTACCAGACCACAATAAACAATCATCCTATGAGATACACTAATGATGGATAATACAGGCAACACCTCCGTCTCTTGCCAACATCACAAGTGACAACCAGTCACTCCCTCAGGCAGGAAACATTCATCCCTTCCTTACAAAGGTGATCTAACTGTGATTGGAAGCACGTTAATGGGTGTGAGCATAATAAAAAATTTCCCGCACATTTTTCCCTCATATCATTGGGCACTTGCTCTCAAACATTTCTCATAGTGCAATATCATTCTTTGTAACTGTCTTCTTATGATAGAGTAGCAGACATTCTCATCTAACATCCTGTCTAATGAAACAGGAATCTTCAGGCTACAGCTGTATATTACACTTGCTGATGGCAGCCCTAACTATCCAAGTACTAGATATCTCAAAAGGGCAATTCAGAAATGAGAATACCTACAAAAATTATTCCTACACCCATAAGGAGAACTTCTCTGTAATCTCAAATAATGGCACACTAGATCATTGGCCTAATAATACTGAAGGTGAATTAAGTCAGTCTATCTCTTCATTCTCACAATTATCATTTCAAAAAATTTGCAATCCCTGCTTCAATTATTCAGTTGTCCTACCTACTTAGGTAACAATTGTTCTACAAACTAAAATAAGATTCCATAAGCTATATTTTTTTTTGTTATCAGATCTTTTTAGTAGCATTGAATACATTCCATTATACATCCCTTTTTATTTGTTGTTTATTAATAAAAGTGATGCCATTGTTATTTTTAGCAATTCAATACAAAACACCATACACATATAAACTACCCTTAAAAACAATTCCAATTATAATTATTAATTAACTTATTTTACTTAAATGTATTATAATAAAATGTCTAGAACTTTACAATATTTGCCTATTTAGGTACATATTATTTAAATGTTATGGTATTATAAAACCTCTATTAATAAAATATAATTTAGTTTTTGTTTAATACAAATAATATTATCATTTAAGAAACATTGAGGAAAAATATATAACAATATGATATTATACTTATTAATAACTTATCTCAGCACAGTGACATATCAGCCCATGATAGGGCAGAGCTCTAGCCACGATTACTTTTTGTAAGGAAGATAAATGCTTTTCACATCACTTCCATGTCATATATGTTTACATAATTTTTAAGTTGTTTGCTGTTTCTTTTGAAGTCAATACTCAATTTCCTCATAACGCTGAAGGAACTGATATAAATATGATTTGTTTAAAAGCTCAGTCTCTCAACTAATTTTTCAGAGTTATGGGAATAAGATCAAAATGTGACACCCTTCATTTCAATTCTTTATTAGTCTACTAGTTTCATATCTTTAAGATGCCTCATCGAGAGCTTTTTTACATTCATAAACACTTCTCAGTCAATGTATAATTGTTCTACTACCTTCTGCTAGCGAAGCCATGCCATGATAAAAGTAATGATAGCAGCCATTAAAATTGATTTTACTAATATCAATTAACAGAAAAAATTGTTATTTATTAACATCTACTTTGTACCTCTACGGCTAATTGGGATGGGGTTGCCACCCTTTTCTAGTCAGGATTTGATACTGACAATGTTATAGATAAAGGGAAAAACACAAGCAAGCAGAATATTAAGGAAAAATACATAATTAAAAAATAAAAAAAATAAGACTACGGACATATACATAATATTTTTGTTTTAATTTAATTGATCCAAAATTTAACTTTAAATCAATGTTGCTATTAATTATTTATAGTAACACCAATTAACAATTATTATTTGTTCCTGATGGGGCATCAGAATTATTTAAAACTGGCAGAGTAATTAAGAATTGTCATGAAAAGTTTCAAATTTTGACCTTCTGGCAAAACCCTGAGAAATTAAAAATTTGAGGTCAATGTTTTTGCAGCTATTCATTCATCTCAACTATACTTAAGACTATTCAGTAGGTTTTCAACCTTCGAACATATTAATCTAGTATTGAGTGAGGATCATAAGGCCACAGCTATCCTAATGTGTGTGTGTGTGAGTGGGTGCATCTGTGTAAAATGAAAAGGAACCAATATGTCAGTCTTTTTTTCAATAAACTCTTAGTCAAAGTTTCATATTAGTTTAGAATTATATTTTCTGTGTGTGTATGAGTGTGTTTTCCTGTCTGTATCTGCCTTCTCCCTCTCTCTCTCTCTCTCTCTCACTATATATATATATATATATATATATATATATATATATATATATATATAGATGTGGTACATTATCCAAAAATACTTAATGATTTAAATTAATATAGAACAGAAATGATGACAATGTTTCATAAGGGTTTGGTCAACTAAGGTTTAAACTAACAAAATACATTCAAGTGTAGACGGAAAATATGTGAGAGCAGAGATGGTTGAATAGAACCTTCAACAGCTTTTACCAGCATTCTGAGACAATAGAGGGGCTACACAAGCAAAAATGCCTTCTCTAGATAAAAATCAAGCAAATAAATTACACAATTGGAAGGACCAATATGCTAGCCATATGTGTTCTAACTTATTATTGTTCCATTCTTTAGATATTATAAATTAAGCGTTATCATTCCAATATCTATAAGTCCAGTTAATCCATATAATTAAGAGTAAAAGATGAAGATTTATATATTATAAAGAGTTTATTCTAACTTAACTATTGTGTTTAATGTATAATAATGTTATTACATCAGATTCCATTGATGTGATGTAAACCCAAAAGATGACTCTATTGATTTAGAAATTTCTTCTGGTATTCTATGGTTCAACCATAACATCTGAAGATCTTTGTACTTACTTTCACAAAGATACAAGGGGTCCCCTCGAAATAAGCCTTGGTCGGGTTCACCATATTCATCAAAGTATGGGGCAGGCAAGAAGCAGCCTCTGCTTGGATCTGATGACAGTAGGAGAACTTGACATTCTTTAAGCCGAAGAAATATTCCATTTCCTGCACCACAAAAATGTGCATGATGGGTGCATGAACCAACAAGAACTTTGTTCAGTTCTTTTTGACAACAATAAGTGTCACCACATAAGAGTTCTCCACATTTAAGACACATAGTGGGGTTTCTTGTATCATCTCTATGCCTATTTGGGCACGTAAATGTTGAGGCACCATTGATGAGCTCAAAATAATCATGGGGCAACTCAATTAAATTACAAGGGTAAGCATTGACTAAAAGTTGGTGTGCCTTTATAGGATGTAATGCCCACTTTTCAAATATGTTTATTACTTCAGGTAACTCAAAAAGTTCCTGACATTTATGTGCAATTCCTAAATAATCCATAATATATTCATATTCATCATCTCCAAATTCTTTTAATGATCCAGAAGGTTCTTGTGCTGATACAAAATAATACAAAATGGCACAACACCTTAAAAAGGGTAAAGAATGGCATTTCAATAAATTCCATAATTCAATAGTGTTTACTCCCCTACATTTTTTAAATTGTTTTGTAATTTCAGCAAGGCACTCAGTATCTTCAGAAATGATATCTTCACCATCCAATATAGCACTATTAACATCTCCTAATGAAATAACTTGAGCAAAATTTAACAAAATTGTAATGATTATCACATTTTTATCTAATAAAATCTTTCCAGAGTTGTCAAAGTCCTTGAATGAAAAAGAAGTCATTACCAATAAAAACAAAAGATTAAAACAGTCCATGTTAAAAATATCTGGCCAACCTGTTTCGAAAGGTTTAAGAAGAGCAAACACTATTTCTTGGTAATATTGAATTAACTTATTCTTATGTAGTATGCTGAATGTTAAAGAGAAGTTAACAAGATTTCTTAAACATGTTTCCTGTCTATAACTGAACCCTTCAAATAGTTGCTTTCCAGTTAACTTAAGATATTTTTCAAAGGATTGGATTGTATAAACACATGAATGCCAAAGAAGAAAGAAATTTTCCTTTACAGGAGTACGAATCTCTTTCAAGATAGTTAAGGAGGAAATAAATGATTCAATCACAGAAGCAGCTTCATCTGATAAATGATTACTATATGGCTCTTCTCTTGTCTTAAGATCTTTAAGACAATCTGATTCTGAAATGACACTATGTTGAGGACAACTCCAAGTATTTCCAGATTGACTTGTTGTTGGCGATGAACAGATATGACATAAATTTGAGGCATATGTTTCTTGTACTCTGGAGACAGAAGAATTGAAATATTGAAGATTTAGTAGCCACTTTGAAAAAGGAATTTTACTAAGCTTGACATCACAATTAGGTACAATAGGCAAAATAGTATTGCTAAGACACTTGCATAATGGACATAAGTACTCATTTTTCAAAGTATCAAAAGCTGCTAGTTGTCTTAATCTGAAAGGCCTTCGGCTTTCCTCAAAATATATAATCTTAATATAGTCTTTCCAACATTTGACATGCATAAAGTGGCCACATGTACTGACATGCACTGCAGTCCCAGTACTGAAATTTAAAAGCTCACAATATCTTAATTTTTCATGTAATACAGTAGACTTTTGAATGAACGCTGCACAAACGATAGCAGGCCCTTCCTTTGATAACATCTGACTTTCTTGGCAGATAATACATGTAAATGTTTTATCAACACAGACATTTGTACTTGCTAAAGAAAGAGAACCTTCTGTTTCCTTACAATCGACTGCATTTTCATAGCTCTTGTTGGATGTGAGATCAGTAAACAAATTTGCATTATTACTCATGAAGTTTTGTTGAAGTGCACACATTTTAGCCATAATTGCAGCTCGTCTTTCAGCAGCCAATTTTGAATAAGTTAATTGCTTACCTCCACTCTCTGAGCTGTCAGTTTTGTTTGGGGTTTCTTGGTAACAATCTTCAGGGCCATTTATATAAGATTTATATCTTTTTAATACAAAATTAATTAGATCTTCATGCATAGTAACATTTTTGGAAGTAGCTAATTCTTCTAAATGCTCTTTTAGCTTCCACTCATTTGCTACAGAAGTAAATTTTACAGTGCAATAGCACTGATCATCTTCAAGGGCAAAACCAATTAAAAACAAAATTTTCTGAAGTTGTCCGTACAAGGTACTAACTGATGTTGGTAATTTACTTTGAACAAGAACTGTGCGCATTATGTGAAGCATGACATCAGAATGAAGCAAACATGCTATAGGCTGGAAATGCAAGTTTAGTTTTGGTAAACATGGTGGCTCACAGAATTCTTTCCCATGTAAGGCTTTTCTTTGTTTTCTTTGCTCATCTTCAGAAACAGACCTTTCCTCTTTATTGTAATGGTAGAAAAAAGGATTATATTTATTTCCAAACTCTTTCTTCACAACATACACACCTTTTTGGGAGCTATTAGGCTTCTGAAAAGTTGCAACTGAATCTATAACTTGTTCTATTCTAATTTTATATAAAGAATTATCTGGTAAAAGAGAATATAATTCTGAGTGGAGACAGGGTTTTATAAATAGCTTATGGAGAATTTCATTTTGTAAACACTCTTCAGGAGTAACATTTCCAATCCCCGGGTGATAACGCTCTCCAATTATTGTTAACAGCAATAACAAAAATTCTTCAATTAAGGTTGAAGTTTGTTTAACAGCATCATCATCCAATGTAGATAATTCAGATTCAAAATCAGGACTTAACCAATGTATTAAGTTGAACTTATACAACATATTGAGTAAAAATTTATTGCTCTCAATCAATGAGGCACCAATCTGTAACAATATAATATCCTTGTCCTGCATTTCTGTCCTACAACTCACACTTTGATAATAATTTATTTGGCTTTGTAAACTGAGACCATTTCTTTTCCACAAACCAGCATAAACTTGTGCAATCATGACTTGTGTTCTCAGAACTGGTTCAATTATTTGTAGGGGTGTTGGCTTGATTAAAGCATTGAATTCAGGTGAATTGAAATGAAACCCATAGCTTTGAATGTTAAGATACAATCCAGAAAAAAATCTGCACAGAGGTAAGTGAATTGACACAGGTTGAGTTAAAACATTATAATCATAACAATTCATGATATGGCCCTTTAATGTCACAGTGGTAAGTGTCCCTTCATTTAAAGATGGAGCATAATAGTTATAAAGCTTTTTTAATATTAGCTTGAATGCCTTTAAGGTAATGATTTGGTCAGTTGAACACCAATTTAACAGATGAGAAATAACAGGTGTTAATTTACATTGAAGTTTAAATTCATGTTTCCATTCTGGTTCAAATTCAAGGTGCTGGCCAACTTGTCGTTTTGCTCCACACATTTCTTCCATTAACAAAAATATATCAAGCAGGCCTGAAATTCCACTTAAAAAACTTTTCCTCAAATCAGATGTCCACTCCTCAGGTGGTGAATTAAGAATGAACATCAAATCACGTAGAACAAAACATGACCTGATAAAAGGAAATAGAAAATGGCCACGAGTAAAATCTAGCTTCCCAGAAACATTTCGCAATTTAATACATTCTGTATGAAACTTTTTCAGCATTATGCTAATTGCATCTTCATAGGCAATTAAGTGATGAGCGATAGCCGGGACGGTAAAAATTTGAACAGAAAGTGATGCAGCAGAAAAAATCTTGTCATGATCATCACTAATAAAGTTATCCACAATAGCTTTGTAGTTAGAAGTAAACACTTTCCCAAATGCTAATTTGTTGGTTTGATCAACAAGCATTACAGAAAGAAAAAGATGATACCAACTCAGCCTAGCAGCTTTCCACACTGATGTATCATTGCACAGAACTCCTTGAACAACTGATGACTGTGTGCCTAGAATCAATGAAGGATTTGTAATACGACTCCTTAGGTTTAAAGCAATTGAGGTAAAAACTTCCCTAAATTCTTGGGTTTGCTTTGTGAAATTTTCTAACCATAAAAGGAGTTTAAGAGAAAATATTTGATGTATGACAAGACACCAATCATGTATCTTCACTTTTAGTGGTTGAAAGTTATGTGCAGAAGTAAATCTGTCCATTTCAGTCTTTAACTGACAGCACTTTGAATGTGAGTAACACTTTAATATAGCTCTACCTTCCTTATCAACATATGTTGCAAGGGAAAATGCCTCTATTGAAGTACATTGTAAAACGCTGACTAAAGCACTTGCAACTTCCTCAAATGAATGACTTTCATCATTATACAAGACAACACAGTGATAATCTTCTTCAAACTCGAGATCTTCAGTTCCTATCTTCAAAATTGATGGTAATGATGAAGATGATTTAAGGAACAAAACATCATAGCAGTAGTGAAGTACTGCAGTTATAACAAGTTCCAGTCTTGAAATTAAATCTTCTGGGAAGCGGAGAGAACCTGAAGTATTCTCAAGCCCTTGCAAATGGACTTCACAATGAGGATTACTTTTCCAAGACAAAACATCTCCACAATCACATGAACCACCCCCAGCAGATGCACCTATTTTATAATTGTGATTTTTATGTTCAGACATTTTAAAACAAGAAACACATAGCACACAAGTGGGATCAGTACCACAATCTTTGCAACTATAAAACGGATCGCCTCCTTTAAAAATTTTCCCACAAATTGACTTGAGTTTGCTAACATCTGAAAATAGTTTCTGGAAATCTTCATTATTGCCAAAAATAAACTCTTCGAGAGTATTAATTAGAACTGTATTGAAAATTTCTTCATTCACAACAGGTTCGTGGGAATCAAATTCTTGTTCTGGTGAAAATGCTTTAGGAATCCAAAAAGCCCAATGCTGTACCAACTGAACAGGTGTTAAGTCATTTCTAGCAAATAGCGAAAGCCAATCACTAACAGTTTTACCTTTAGCTTCATTCCAGTCTGATGTATGCATAAAATTGAATTCAGATTTCATCTTGGATTGCTTTCTTCATTAATTCCTAAAACCAAAAAATTACAAAACTTTAAATTAAAAAAAAAAAAAGACTGACAAATTTATTTCACAGATAAATTTTAAGTAACAAAACAATTGAACTTGAAGCAATGTCATTGTAAAATGTTTAAGAAAATTCAGCATTCTTCATTTTAAAATCAAATATATATTACATATGTCTGAAAAAGATTTTGAATACTACAAATAAACACGAAAAAATGTATTAAGGTTAAATAAAATTTTATTAACAAATCAATCAATCACCGATTTATTATAATAAAAATACTTGACATGCAGTAATTTTAATAATATCACATACAAATTACAATAATAGTATATACTATAAGATGAATTGTTATCACATATTAATTTAATGTTCACTGGATGTAATCAAATAACAATATGTATCAAATAAAAATTTAGGACAGCATATAAAATTAAAACATTACTTACTATAAATAAAGATTACTTACTATAAATACAGCTGGATAGACGAAATCAAGTAATAGTTAAAATATTACAATCAATTGTGAAAACTGGACGAATGACAGACACAGCTTAAGAATCTTATTCAAACTTCATATAACTAGTGGTAGGTCGTTCCTAAAAGAAAATTCCATAAAAACGTGTAAGGAGAATTGAGATGAAATCACAATTTTCGAACCTCTATGGCCCTCTAATGACTAATCAAAATAGGTATTCCAGGTGTAAAAAATCACAAAAAGGCAGATAAAAAAAATTGTCTGCGTCCTTTTATTAGAAATTAACGACAATACTCAATGAAGAATTAACATGATTATTATAAATTTATACTAGATCTAAAATTCTGGTCTCCAAAATTTTAGTTTTTTTTTTTTTTTCATTGGCATGTATAGTTAGCATGCATCTAACATAGCTTGTAAATAGAATATTAATAATTGTAATGCTCCCCTTACAATAAAACACGTACTAACAGGCTGAAAACACGTGACCCTTTACATACCCACATGACTTACTAAAGGTAGCCCAGACATTAACATCCAATACTCCAACATTTAAAAGACATTAACATATACTCACAAATTAAAAAGTATTAGATTTTAAAATAAGTGTTTTAACTCCAGCTGAAATTTCTCCCACAATATACTTGAGGCATTCTTAAGGAACACTATTTAGCAACCTATAGATGGAAGCCAGAATTTCGAAACTAGTAAACTTAAGCAAAGAATTAGGATTGAAAAATACATTTTAGACACATTTCTTCTTTACATTATCCGATAAATTAATATTAACCCTTTAATTGCGCAAAGCCATTATAGTGGCTTTGCTCAATAAAAGAGTTAACGAAGGTATTAACAACCGAAGTTTTGACTTCCAAATATACCCCGCTCGTATAATGTATCTCGTTTAAGAGGCACTCTCATAAATGAGATAAATGCAAATACGTTGTCCGATGACGTCACCAATTAAGATTTTACCTCGACTAGAGAATGTTTATTTGATATATATTATAAATAAAATACCATTTACAGTATTAATCCACAATAAAAAGATCACAATATGAAATGAAAAATAGTGCTATTTCGATTTCTATCGGTATTTCGGCAAATATGAACATAACAAAAATTTTTTAATTTGATATCTAAAGCAACATTTGTTATATACACTATTGTCGTATAACGAAACATAAATGAGATACACCCTAAAAACTATAGCGGAAGTAAAGAATTTTATTGGGCAAAGGCGACTAAAAGGAACTCAACGAAACTCTGTATGTGGTTTAATAACAGAACTTCCTTGATTATCTATATATATATATATATATATATATATATATATATATATATATATATATATATATATATAAAATTGTAACCTCTGTCTGTACATTGATTTTTTTCTCGAAATTTCTGGGTAACTTTTCGTTTCACATGTCCTAGACACCATAACTGCATTTTGTTTCTTTCGTGTCTGTTTGTTTGTTTGTTTGTTACCTTTTCACGCATAAACGGCTGAACCGAATTTTATGAAACTTGGTATGTATATTACTACTAACCCAACTTAGACTTTAGGCTATATTAATTTTCTCTGAGACGAACAGGAGTGGGGGTTATAAGGAAAGCCTGAAATTAAAAATAGCGATATTTCGTTTTCTATTGGTTTTTCGGCAAATATGCACATAACAAAAGTTGTTTATTTTGTTATTTAGAGTAACTTGTGTTATATACACTTTTGTCGTATACCGAAGTTTAAATGCGTTATACGCTAAAACCTATAGCGAAAGTGAACAATTTTATTTGGGACAAAAGACGCAACCGAAATAAATGAAACTCGGTATATGCATTAGCACTAACGCTTTCATTATAATAAGACATACCAACATTTCTAGGGACGGGCAGGAGTGGGGGTTATAAAGGAAGCCTGAAATTAAAAATAGCGATATTTCGTTTCCTATTGGTTTTTTCGCAAATATAAACATAACAAAAGTTGTTTATTTTGTTATTTGGAGTAACTTTTGTTATATATACTTTTGTCGTATACCAAAGTATAAATGAGTTATACGTTAAAACTTTACAGAAAACAAAACTCGGTATGTCAATTAGCATTAATTCTTCCATGATTATAAGTTACATTAAAATGTTTAGGTTCGAACGGGAGGGGGGTTATAAGGGAGGCCTGAAATAAAAATTCACCATATTTACATTTATAAGAGACGGGAAATATAAAAATATCGAAGACTGTGAAGAATTATCGAACAAATAATTCTATTATTAGCAAATCACCGGCAACGACGGCTAACAATCCTAAACACTGGGACGGGTAAATTTCAAAATATTGTGCAATGTAAAGTCTGCTAAAAGATACCATCACCATTCAGTCTCAAATGAATTCCCGGGCGAAGCCGGGTATCTGAGCTAGTATATATATATATATATATATATATATATATATATATATATATATAAAAATTGTAACCTCTGTCTGTACATTGATTTTTTTCCCGAAATTTCACGATAACTTTTCGTTTCACATGTCATAGACACCATAACTGCATTTTGTTTCTTTGGTGTCTGTTTATTTGTTTGTTTGTTACCTTTTCACGCATTACTGGCTGAACCGAATTTTATGAAACTTGGTATGTATATTACTACTAACCCAACTTAGACTTTAGGCTATATTAATATCCTCTGAGACGAACAGGAGTGGGGGTTATAAGGGAAGCCTGAAATTAAAAATAGCGATATTTCGTTTCCTATTGGTTTTTAGGCAATTATGCACATAACAAAAGTTGTTTACTTTGTTATTTAGAGTAACTTTTGTTATATACTTTTTTTTCGTATACCGAATTATAAACGAGATATACGCTAAAACCTATAGCGAAAGTGAACAATTTTATTTGGGACAAATGACCCAACCGAATTAAATAAAATTCCGTATGTGAATTAACACTAACTCCTTCATGATAATAAGCTGTAACATTATTTCTAGAAACGAGCAGGAGTGGGGGTTGTAGGGGAGGCCTGAAATTAAAAATAGCAATATTTCGATTCCTATAGAAATTTAGGCAATTATGCACATAACAAAAGTTGTTTATTTTGTTATTTGGAGTAACTTTTAATATATTCACTTTTGTCGTATACCGAATTATAAACGAGATATACGCTAAAACCTATAGCGGAAGTGAACTATTTTATTTGGGACAAAAGACCCAACCGAAATAAATAAAACTCAGGAGGTGCATTAGTACTAACGCCTTCATTATATTAAGCTATACTAACATTTCTAGCGACGGGCAGGAGGGGGGGGGGTGTTATAAGGGAGTCCTGAATTTAAAAATAGCGGTATTTCGTTTCCTATTGCATTTATAGCAATTATACACATAACAAAAGTTGTTTATTTTTTTATTTGAAGTAACTTTTGTTATATACACTTTTGTCGTATACCTAAGTATAAATGAGTTATACGTTAAAAACTACTGCGGAAGTCAACAATTTTATTTGGCACAAAAAACTCAACCGAACTAAACCAAACTCGGTATGTCAATTAGCACTAACACCTTCCTTATAATAAGCCATACTATCATTTCTAGGGACGGGCAGGAGTGGGGGTTATAAGGGAAGCCTGGAATTAATAATAATATTTCGTTTCTTATTGGGGTTTCGGCAAATATGCACAAAACAAAAGTTGTTTATTTTGTTATTTAGAAAAATTTGCTCAACAATTCTTTTCAATATGAACTACCAGGTACAGCACCTGGAAAAATTAATTTTAATGTATGTTAATATTTTGTCCTTAATAATTCAAATCTATGCACAATGCACAGGAAACGGGAAATATGACAATATGGAGGACAGTGAAGTCTTACATAAAAAATTAATTTAATTATTAACAAATCCACAGAAACGACGGGTATTAACCCGTATAACACTGGGACGGGTAAATGTCAAAATATTGTGCAAAGTCAAGCCTTGCCAAAAAAATATCATCACCATTCAGCCTCAACTGAATTCCCGGGCGAAGCCGGGTATCTGAGCTAGTATATATATATATATATATATATATATATATATATATATATATATATATATATATATATATATATATATATATATATATATATATATATATATATAAAATTGTAACCTGTCTGTACATTGATTTTTTTTCGCGAATTTTCACTATAACTTTTCGTTTCACATGTCATAGACACCATAACTGCATTTTGTTTCTTTCGTGTGTGTTTGTTTGTTTGTTACTTTTTCACGCATAAACGGCTGAACCGAATTTTATGAAACTTGGTATGTATATTACTACTAACCCAACTTAGACTTTAGGCTATATTAATATCCTCTGAGACGAACAGGAGTGGGGGTTATAAGAGAAGTCTGAAATTAAAAATAGCGATATTTCGTTTCCTATTGGTTTTTCGGAAAATATGAACATAACAAAAGTTGTTTATATTGTTATTTAGAGTAACTTTTGTTATATAAACTTTTTTCGTATACTGAATTATAAACGAGATATACGCTAAAACCTATAGCGGAAGTGAACAATTTTATTTGGGACAAAAGACCCAACCGAAATAAATAAAACTCGGTATGTGTATTAGCACTAACGCTTTCATTATAAAAAGCCATACCAAAATTTCTAGGGACGGGCAGGAGTGGGGGTTGTAAGGGAGGCCTGAATTTAAAATAGCGGTATTTCGTTTTCTATTCGTTTTTCGGCAAATATGAACATAACAAAAGTTGTTTATTTTGTTATTTAGAGTAACTTTTGAGATATTCATTTTTGTCTTTTAACAATGTATAAACGAGTTATACACTATAAACTAAAGCGGGAGTCAACTATTTTATTGGGCACTAACGATTGACCCGAACTTAACAAAACTCGGTATGTCAATTGGCATTAATTCTTCCATGATTATAAGCTATATTAAAATGTTTAGGTTAGAACGGGAGTGGGGGTTATAAGGGAGGCCTGAAATAAAAATTCGCGATATTTCATTGTCTATTTGTTTTTCGACAAACATGCACATAACAAAAGTTGTTTACTTTGTTATTTAGATTAACTTTATTTTTTATACATTTCTCCAGGAACAATGTGTGGAGCAAGTAATTTGCGTAGAAACATTGATATGCTCAACAATTCATTCCTATTTGAACTATCGGGTACCTAAGCTGGAAAAATTAATTCAAATCAATGTTAATATTTTGTCCTTAATAGCTGAAATCTATGCATAATGCACAGGAGACGGGAAATATGACAATTTGAGGACAGTGAAGACTTACATAAAAAATTAATTTTATTATTAACAAATGCCAACAACGGGTATTAACCCTAAACACTGGGACGAGTAAATGTCAAAATATTGTGCAAAGTAAAGCCTTGCCAAAAAAATACCATCACCATTCTGCCTCAAATCAATTCCCGGGCAAAGCCGGGTATCTGAGCTAGTAAGCTATATGAACATTTTTAGAAAAGAACAGGATCCGGGGTTATAAGGAAGACCTGAAATAAAATATCGTGATATTTCATTTTCTATTGGGGTTTCGGCAGACGTACACATAACCAATGTTGTTTACTTTGTTATTTAGAGTAACATTAGTTCTATAAACTTTTGTCGTATATCGAAGTAAAAGCGAGATAAACGCTAAAAATCTAAACGGGAGATAAACATGTATTTGGCACCAACGGTTGTTGGCGGGAAAGGGATACTTCTTTCAGTTATAGTATACCTATAATTCAGCCCTCACTGAGTGCAGTTGTTTTTTGCTTCCTGCTCCTCTATTTTAATTGCCCTAAAGAAGGGAGCCGATAAATTCCTTTATTTGATAAATTAAGAATAGCCGATACCCAACCATCCTTTTCTGTCACTGTAGACTTTGTTTAAGTTCTAAATTTCAGGTTGATCCGATCATAATTACGGACCCCACCGAATTACGTACTTAGAAACAAGTCTTTTAGCAGATTTCCCTTAAGGGAAATCAGCTATTGAGGTCGTACTCTTGGCGCGATTTTCGAAAAATTTCTTCAAATGCCCATTGATCCTACCCAGGAGATGCGAAAATGAGGTCCGTTCAAAATTATATATATATATATATATATATATATATATATATATATATATATATATATATATATATATATATTTGTCTGTTAACGCTCTAGCGGTCGCAATTTTTGTTGGATCGTACGAAACTCGATATTTAACCGTTTTATGTAAAAAGAGAGATCAAGTTCGTTAATGGCTGAAATCGGACTAGAGGGGGGATTTTCGAAAATTCAAAATATTTCCGTTATTATACATCGGATCGAAAAATTGTATAGAACCAATCGTATTGCAAATTAAATTTACTATAAATATTGTTATATACATTTATTCTCTATCTTGAATATTAACCGAGATATTTGCATTTTTATGAAGTCTGTGGTCGGTTATAGTTCGGATTAGGTCGGCCATTTCTGTCACTACTCGGCTCAGGTGGAAGCTTCTTCTAACCTTACCTGTCGTTTCTAACCTTACCTTACCTTCGTGAGATTTATGCAAATACGTTCAGTTCATCCGCTCCCCCCCCCCTTCTTTAGTTCTTGGACTACTAAAATTTGAATTATTAAAATATAAATTATTCTTACAATTCAGAAGCAGATTCAGTTGGGAATTTATTTTAATTAACTTAAAGACTTCTCATTACGGTTTGTATTTAATCAAGGTGGTAATGTGTTGCCAGTATGCAGATTTCTCTATTGTAAAACTTCAAATGGGAAATCTGCTTAGTTTACGCAGCCCCTGCGTGACGGACTTTTTTCACTTTCTTATGCTCGTCTTTAAGAATGTTAGGGAATTGGTCATGGTATTTCCTTAATGTTTTAACATATTAAGAAAGAACATTGAAATTTTGGTAAATACTCAAAACCGAAAATCACATTAAATTAAGCTACGGTAATCAACTCCACCCTCCTCTCAAAAAAAGAAAGGTTGTAAAAAACTTTATTACTATTGAACGTTGTTGGTATCGGGTTTTTTTATTTATTTTTTTAGGCTGCACATGTAGAATACGAATGTATCTTATTTTATTTGGAAAATAGTATTGCATTTAATCTATTGTCTGAAATAAGAAATGCTGAGTGAAGAATCAGGTGTAGAATGAACAGATGCCTTCCTTAATTTCCTGTTATCGGGCCTTGTTCTGCAGGGCAAAATGTTTATTATTGAGGCTTATTAACATGATACATTTTACTTAGTGTATGTAACATGGTGTTCTAATGGGGATTTTGTAGTAACGAGACATGCAAATACAATTTTTATTGATTGGTGGTTTTTGAGGCAAGCTAGATGACAGAATAAGTCTGATGCTCTATGGGTAGCAGTCTTGTTACCTTTATCATATAAGTTTTGGTGGGAGTACTTGTGTGCTTTCATGTTTATGGGGATTAAGTAATTGATCTCCTTACATTCAATCATAGTTTCTAAAATCTTCGTGTTGGAATAAATAACTTTTAGGAATTGCAATGTCTGCAGATGAAGTGTTGCTAGAACTTCTACACTTTGAGCTGGTCAGCTATGTAAGTCAACAAGAGCAAAAGGATAATAAAACTAATTTATCAACTCTGGAATATTTTGGATTTAATACGGGGTATCGAATTATTGAAAGACTGACCAAGGATTGGCCTCGATTTAAGGATGAATTAGAGACTGTCAAGTTTATATGCACAGATTTTTGGTCATCTATTTACAAAAAACCAATAGACAATCTAAGAACAAATCACCAAGGTGTTTATGTTTTACAGGACAATAATTTCAGGTTCATGGCAAAAATTTCTTCAGGGAAGCAGTATTTGGATGTTGCTCCGTTGTATATTGCTTTCACAGCAGGACTTTTAAGAGGAGCTTTAGGTAACCTTGGGATTAATTGTGTTGTGACAGCTGAAGTTCAAGTAATGCCTACTTGTAAATTCCATGTACAAGTTCAAAGGACATAAAGTGCATGTATTTATTTATAAAATATGTTCTACATAAGTACATTTGGCGAACAAAGAAAAACTTTATTGACAATAATATTGTTGGTACGCTTAAAACTTGGCCATGTGAAATAATCCTCTGTATTGTTTAGTAGTGGTTAATTTCACTTTTGGCATAATAAAATCACAAAAATTATACAATGTTGATATTTGGCTTAATTTGCAGCTTCCCAAATACTAGATGAAGCAAAATTACTAGGCTTAGAGCACCAGCTCTATAAATTGTTAATATTGAGCAGAGTGCAGTATCTAATTTACAGAAACAATTAAGATTCTCCTGCAAATGTATTTATTTACTGCTATGGTTATTACAGTATTGTACATAATTACATTTGAAACTATTTTGCTATTTGTAGTTTTGTTGTTGGAGAGCAAATTCCCTTGTGACTATCATGGAATACTTTAATTTATTCAGCCATTTAGTCTATTCGTCTTATTGTAATTACTTACATTGATTATTGAACTGACTTGCAGTGTTTGATTAATGAAGGAACTACAATACAGTATTTAATGTTAGCTAAAATGAATGAATTTATTCCTAATGTTTTTGAATATTCAAGGTGGAGAAATCACAATACTTTTTCTTCCCAATCGATTTCTATACCATGTTAGGAGGAAGGTTCCTGATACCATGTTAGGAGTGTAAGACCTGGGGAATATTAAAGTTATTATTTGTATGCTTATACTGAATAATATTTATCTTTAGTCAGTTTATGCAGTCAAAGGAGAGGGCAGAGTAATATTCTAAGAATTTCTTCTGATGTGGAGCTCCTCCTGTTCTTACTGATACCTTTCATGTTGAATTGTCTTATTCAGAGGGCATTGACTAACTACTGCATGTTCTTGTGATGAAGGATGTCATTTATGTTTCAATGAAAATCAGGACTTATTTTCTCATGAGGGCAGTGGTTTTCTTTCTGATTAAAAATTATTTAATGCTTAGTAAATTATATTGACTATCAACGATTACAATTACAATACTTTCCACAGTATCTTTGAACATAACTTGCAGTGCTCAGCAAGGTTTCTCCTGGTACAGGTGCATTGCTTCGACAATTCTTTAGGCCACAAAGATACCTATGCATCCTTCAACCCAGTCATATAAACTGTTCTTGGGCGGACTGCAGAATTTTATTCTTTCTTATTCTTTTATATACGTATACCTACTTCTCCATCTGCAATTCTTAATAGCTCATAAGCTTCTTTCAAATATTTATTACCACAAGGCTGTTACTTATAAAAACATTAGTGTAAGAACCATTCCAATAATCCCCTAATATTCTTTATGAGTAATGTTTAACCAGGGGGAAAGCAATATTATTCTATTAGTTTCACATTTTAATGTTATTACCCCTTTTAATAGATGGGCAGAATGACTATTGTTCTTCCTGTGGGCATCTTTCATTAATCAATACATTCCTTTCTGATCCAACATTCATTTCTGTCCCCACAATAACTACAGATTAAACAGTTTGTCAGAGAGAATTATTATTGTTTTCTGACATGAACTTTTCTCCAATCTGTATCAGGTGGCTGAGCTCAGTATTTTTATTATTGGATTGGCTTATTTAGAAATAATGTACATCATTTTCTATTTAGCATTTCTATGAAATATTGGGTACACCTACCCTTGATTTAATTACTTTCAATGAAGAACTTTCTATTTGGTAAATATTTGTTCAAGCTTTTTCAGTTTCCATATTGCCCGACATTCCTTCCAAATTTACATATGGCTGTATCTCTAAAATATTCAGTTATTTCCTTTCAAGGTTTAACACAACATATTTTTACTTCTGCCTTGTAGCAGGATTTATATTTATATAAAAATAAAAAAAAATTGTAACCTTTCTCTGTATATTGATTTTTTCCCTAACAATCTCACGTTCCTTTTTCATTTCACATGGAATTAAAGTTGTCTGTTTATCTCTCAACAAAAATTGGCATATGAACTAGCATTTAACTCTTCCAAATTACAAGGTATATTAATATTCTAGGAGTGGGGTCTATAAGGAAGGCTTGAAATGAATAATCACAATATTTTGTTTCTTATTTGTTTTGCTTCATAAGAAAAGTCTAACCCATCACTTTAGGGCTGTGTATACTATGCACTTTTCTGATGCGCTGAAATAGCACACTGGTCCATCTCGTTTTCACCATCTATTGCCTATTTCTCCTGTAGTAAGAAGTCCATGTAAACAGAAATTTAAATAAATGTTGGTCATGGGATTTTTAGTGACTTGGTTACTACTAAGTAAAAATCGGACCACTAGAACCAAGAATTAACCGAGGGCTGATAACATGAATATACAAAGAGCTTGCTTAATATTCGAGTTAAGAACAAATTTTTTTCAATATTAATAAAGAATTAAATTTGTAATAAGATTAGTTATATAACATTTTTCGATCTCGCTACAACAACTGAGATATTTCTAATTTTTTAATTCCTCCTCCCTCTCCTCTACATGATCAGATCTCAGCCATTAAAGAATATTGTCTTTGGTGTTAAAGAAGCGGTTAACTATTGAGTATGATATAAATCAAATAAACATTTTTGACCTTGGAAATTAAGAATTAATTCATGACTCCATCACATAACGTATTTGCATGTACCTCGCATACCAAAAGTCTGTTGAAAACTGAAAGTATAATCAATTTTTATGTAGAGGTGAAAGAAAGCTCCCAAAGAAAGTGCTGTGTTTTTCTGCTATATAGGAAAATAAAAGCTTCTCCTTTCAGATGCTGCTCAGATGTAATATATGAATTCTTGACACCAAATTTATTATTAATCTAAAAATTTCACATCCTTAACCAAACCTAAAAAATAAAATTATCACTCCAATGTATTTAAAAACTTACAGTAGTAGTTGAAAAGACTAAAACTGATCAATTTAATTTTTAATTTCAGCAAAGGAACTAAATTAAAAATCCCCAGGACACAAAAATGGGGAATTTTAAAAACCAGATATAAGACATTTTGAACTTCTCATCCCTAATAGTTATGTCAAAACTGCATAGGATCTATTAATTGATTGGTCAGAACAAGACCCCCAAATCATGCCCTTAATCAGTTTTCAGCTCGGATAATAACAACCGTAAAATAGGCACTTTTCTTATTTGACACTCCTCAAATCTCCCCTTCATTTATACTGGTCTTATAATGTTGGCAATCATCAAGTATTTTACTGTCTTTCTGAAAAGCCGAAATACCCAATTTCATTCTCATATATTTATATTATATCCTATAACTAATATTAGTTTTCGATGGAAATATAACGTTTTCCACAATTATTAAAACTGGATAATATTCTATTCTGTGCAGGTTCAGAATTGTAAAGCCAGTAATGTAAGAGGTGGTGATCAGAAATAGAAAGTAATTATTTTGAATTTCGTGCAACAAAATATGTTTATTGGGGATGATCATGAATTTATGTAGTTACATCCGAGTAAACCCCACTCATGTGAGTGCTAGTAAAGGTTAAAATAGTGCTTGCTAACAATAACAATTCTATTTATTAAAATAACTCTGGTCTCTCCAAAACAAAAAAATCTTTATGAAAATAAAATCTTTGGAACAACCCATTAAGGGCCTAGCCCAAACATATGGCTGATGTGGACATAGTTAGCATATCATGATAAAGTTTAAATATAGCTTATTTTATTAAAGTAGCTACTCAATTGCTTGGTGGTCTTGAATCTGGCAACTGTAGTTCAGTGTTGCAAGCCCTTTAACTTCTAGGCAACCTCCACCATGTGGTTGTGGTGTTAACAAAGCAAAGTTTCCACATGCTACTATTGCAGACTGCTGAAGTTATGCCTTATGCTATTTTACATTTCTTCCAACAAAAAATTGGCTTATGCAAATTTAAGTGGAAATTTTATGAGCAGAAGAGAAGATTAATTGGGGGCTGAAAACCTACTTTATAGTTTCAACTGTTTTATTTATAACTCAGGTAATATTTCAGTTAGAGATAAAATGTATTGAATAACAATTGCAGTATATAACATTTTTTTACCTGACTTATAATAAGGAAGGTATTTAGATTTATTTTTATTGTTTTACTCATTCCTGGTTTAATTTCAATTGATGAAGTGCCCTTTACCTTACATGAAATGTTAAATACCTTGTATGAGATCGAAAAAATAAAAAGTAAGGACACTAGAACGTAACTTCATTCATGACGTCAGATGCGAATTTGTCCATGCATCTCACTTAGTAAAGATTTCATGAAATAAATAGTATTTAAACAGTGGGAGTTTTTTCTGTGAAAAACTTTACAAGTGATTTTTTTTCTAAGGTACAGTATGCTGTACCTCTAAACATGTGTGCATCTTAAGTTTCACTTATAAGCATAAGGCACTTAAATGTAGAGAATACAAAGTACTATAACCTCATTTGTGGTGGTATAAAACGCCGAAGTTATCATGTGTTATTCATGCACGTAGAAAATATGTTTAAACCTAGAGTGGCGAGTTCAATTCTCGCCTGGGCAAAGGAAATTATTTAGTGACGAAATTCATTAAATAACATCCTAAAATCCCACCTTGGCTAGAGAAGGGTGGTAACCTGTAGATAACCCGTCCCGATTAGCCTAAGTTGCAAAAAGTGGACGTTAATAAATATGTTTAGTTTACTCAGCCCCTGCATGTCGGAATTTTGTTTATACATTTAGACGATTATATGTTCGAAGTAAACGCCACAGACCTGTTTGAAAAGTTGAATTCTCAAGGTAGCCTAGATGTAGACATATCAAATAGAGAATTTGATCCGCCATTATAAACAAGCATAACTCCTTTGTCAAATCTGTCTGTAACGACGGCCATAACATTTGCCAATTGCCTAGATGCTTCTTTGGGCAATTGACTCTCGATTTTAAAAGTAGATTCATATCCCTAAAACAACTTTTAAAAGAATGAGTAACACAAGAGAAATTCAATTGTGATGTAATTGCTCTTATAATTTACAAAAACAAATTCATCAACGAGAAGAGAATATATTGTTTTTTAAGGGTAGCATTCAAGTACAGGAAAATAAAACTGTTTGACCTTTCCTTGAGGATTCCTCTACCGAAACTTTGTCCCACAAATGGAAGGTTTTTCCTCAAGGAAAGCCTCCTGGAAAATGAAGAAGATTTTTTATAAGTTAATTTCCTTGTTCTAGTGTTTTGATTATGTTGTTGCATGGGACTGCTTTTGCAAGAGAAGTGTTTAGGGCAAATGGGTTCTCAAAAGGAGTGTATATTCCTCACAAATTAATTAGTGAGTTAACTAATTATTCCAAAATATTTCAACAATTATTTGAGGATAGACCATGATATTTATATCTACTTCCATCGCTTAAAAGGATACGGTTATGAGGCAAGCCAACCTCTTCCACGAAAGATTCATTTTAATGCTCAGATTCTTGACTACTGGACGGAATTACAAGGACCTCAAGTTCTTTATTGAACATAACGAACAATAGGTCGACAAACTACGGCAAGAAGGCCAAATGGAATTGACTTTTTAATCCTCTATTCTCGGCTGTGGCCTCAAGGAAATCGCCACACGCGATATGAAATTCCTTAAAGGATATACTGTTCGGATCAAACTACAATCCCTTGAGCATGGGACGGACCTATAAGTACCCGTCAGAGTAGCTAGGAATGGGCTATTGTGATAAGGTGGATACTCCAAAGATGTTACTTCTTTGGCATGCCATTAGTTAACTACTTATTGTGTAGTATCTTCTTGTAAAATCGATATTTATGACTATTGATGGTGTTATTTATATTAGGTGATAATATTCATAATGTCTATTTGTAAACATTTTATTTGACATGCAACTAATTATTCTCTAGGATTTTCACGGATATTTCTGATTCTAATTTACCATGTCGGCAGATGAAGTGTTGTTAGAATTACTTCACTTTGAATTAGTTAACTATATATGCCAGCAAGAACATAAGGAGAATAAAACAGACTTGTCAGCCCTGGAATATTTTGGATTTAATACTGGTTATCGAATTATTGAGAGATTAACAAAAGATTGGCCGAGATTTAAGGATGAATTAGACACAGTGAAGTTTATATGTACAGACTTTTGGTCTTCTATTTACAAAAAACCAATAGATAATTTAAGGACTAATCACCATGGTGTTTATGTATTGCAAGACAATAATTTTAGGTTTATGTCTAAACTCTCTGCTGGGAAACAATATTTGGATATTGCTCCTATGTATATCGCGTTTACATCAGGACTTTTACGAGGTGCTTTGAGCAACCTTGGCATTAATGCTTTAGTCACTGCTGAAGTACAAGTCATGCCAAGTTGTAAATTTGTTGTACAAGTTTTATAATTTAAGTCATTAACTTATTTCTATTTCCTATTATTTATGCACATACTGAAAGTTAATTTCTGTTGATTATTAATTGTTAAATAATCTCATGCTGGAAGTAATAAAATATTTGTTATCATTACTTTGTTTTTCTTGGATGCGCTTATATTAAAAACATAAAATTGCTATACATGTCTGATGTTTTTACTTATGTTGAAAAATTGTAAACAATAAAATAACATTTAATATTATATGATTGTAGTTTAATTTCTACTATAGATTAGAAACAACAGAGTGTAATGAAAAGTATATCATATTCTTGTCTGACCCCTATGGCCTTTTGCTTTACAGGTAGCCATTTAGGTCAAGACATCAAATATGATCTAATGATTTTTGGCTGATATGTTCATTTTTAGTTTCTCAGATCTATATCTTTTTATTTATGTGTAATAAGTGACTAAAACCCATCAAATTTGCCATACTACACATAAATCATGATATACAACCTAGAATTGGAGATATATATAAAACATTAAAGGACTAATCCTTCCAAAATTTCTCTCTTGTACATAATATATAATGAATTTATGTAAAAATTTCCCAAAAGGAATTATACCTACTGAATCTTAATTTCTTTAAGATATTATAAAGAAAAAAATAATTATTTTTTCGCATGCAGACCATATTTAAAGAAAAGTAACAGGGATAGCGTAAAGTATAATTTTACAAGATTTAAAACAATATTTTTAGTCTTATATTAACAAAGTGTGATTGAAATAGGCTAAGAACAGTGTGAGAGTGGAAATGGAAAATTACAAATTTCTCCATACTTATTAGAGATAAAGAAGATGTGTGTAGTGTCTTTTCTATTTCAATTCATTTGTTGAAACAGAGATATTGTGTCATTGTAAAATAAAGTAATTTATGGAGTGTAGCAAAGCATTTTGTATATTTAGTTGTGAGTCATTTCACGTCAAATCAACTACAAAAAAATAATTTCGACCACCATTCTTTCAGATTTTTGATCAGGATTTTTCATTGCTTGTGTATATGACAGATTGTGATATTTTGGCATGGTGAGTGAGGTGAACACCGTAGTACAAAATGTCACAGTACAGTTCCTTCATCCACATGGACCTTCAGTATCCTTTTCTTGGCCTAAAAAGGAGGATATATATGCTGTACCCATTCTTCATATTATATGATTGTGAAATCTCCAAGAACATTGACAGGAAGAACATACCAGTTTTCTCAACAATGTCTGTCAAGTGTTGAAGCAAAATTAAACAATATTTTAAAATTGTAAAGAACATCGACCAAAATAGCAATTTTAGGGTAAGAATTGTACATATCAAAGTACATTTTAGACTGATGAATCCTATAATGTAAATAGTCTTAAATTTAGAATAAACCTATGTAAAGTAACTATCTTTTTAGTTACCTTTATTTATCATTTTCTTTTATTCATATGAATTTCTAAATATTTATTTTTAAACTTGGAATAAACAATGAAGGAGCCAAATAACCATTCATTTTATTGTTTTTGAAGGTAGATCATATGTCTTAGAGCTAAAACAAAAAAAAAAAAATTCCATGATTATTTTATTCCTTTTGGAGATATTCAATTTAACGTGAAACTATGTATTCGCTTTCTGGAAAACTCAAATTGACACTTAGTAATTTTTTTCTGGTCACAAATACTTACTTGGTACATTTGTTTATTATTTTATTATTTGTAATGATATTTATTAATACATACAAGAAATTTTATCAAAATTGTTTCGTGAATAAGAAAGTTATAAATTATTTTTGAATTTAAAAAAAAATTATTTTACTGTTCCTATCGATAAAAAACATGAAAATATCAAAACTTTAAGAGGTCATAAAATCGAAACTGTTACAGATAAATAAATAAAAAATTGGTGTAGTTTCTCACATAAATGAATAGAACACCCAAAATAAGATTCATCAAAATCTGAAATGGTGGGTGTCACGGTGTATTGATGTGGAATGACCCTTGAACAAGTACATTTTGTTTAAGTGTAAGTGTGACCAATTGCAGTTTGAGGCACATTTTTTTTACAAATTACGTAGAGAACATTTGAAATTCCTGGGTAAATGAAGTAGTGGAATTCCTGGGGTACCGAATGTAGTAGGACCACATCGATAAAAAAATCAGTTACTTATTCGTTATCGAATTTTGATGGCAGGACCTAATAACAATCAATTTTTGTCATATTCACTGCTTACAACTTCACTTTTTTTCTATTGTATCAACATAAAACTTTCCACTCTTAGCATTAAATGTTCACAGTGTACTTGTTTTTCTGTCTACAACTTATTGGAACAAAGCTGTGTAATTTCTGTGTTCTTGGGGTTTTATTGCTTTTTAAAAAAATTGCTTAAGAAAAAAGTCTTCATTTGCATATTAAAAATTCCTATGACACTAATAATAGGGCTAAAGTGATGTCTTAATTTGGTCATAGGCCTTTGCAAATTTGCTTTGGTAGCCAGATTTTCGCTGTTCCTGTTCAAACCATTAAATACTCCTTTCTCATGAACCATCTGTGTATTTCAACCAGATTATGTTTCAATAAAATTAACAAATTTCATGACTATACTTCGGGGTATTTTAAATACAACTAACTCAATAAGCTGTTTGTAGATGAACTTTTAACTATTCTGCCATTTTACAGTGGCCCTTCTGGCTGGATGTCTTTGATTGTTGGGAATTAATTTTTAAGTATAGGAAGTAATAAGTCCATTTTTGAGGTCCAGGATGGTGAAGGAATTATTATCTCAGGTAAGAAAAAAACGCCTCGTTCCTTCACTGTTCTTTATTCATTGTGACAGAGCGCTTTCAGAGCATACGCTCCATCATCAGTGCCCTGCTGGCAAACAAATACCATAAAAACGTTGTACAATATGTCATTTAATTGAAAAATTTAGAAAATATATGTACATGTTACATGGTCAAGAGTTAAAACATACAACTTTAATATAAAATTAGTGTCCCAGTGAATATTTACAGAAATAAGAAAAACTATTTTCACAGATTAAAATTAAAAACTTGTCAGTAGAATATATACACAATTTCAATAAATAGTTAAAATAAATAAATGAATAAAAATGAATATTTACAGTTAAAAAGTCTAAAATAGAATAAATAGTAAAACATTCTGTGCTGTTGGATGAAAAGAACTATGAAGCTGAGCTGCGCCACATCAAGTGCATAGCATCCAACAACGGCTACAAGGATGGGGTGGTGGACAGACTTGTCCAGAAGAGGCTCCGTCGGAAGTTGACCATGGATGTGGAGGTCGGCGACGGTCAGATGGACCAAAATAGGGACGTACGTTTCCCTCTTTCTATTCCGTATCTGGGCTCTGTGTCTCATAAGATTGGAAATAAACTCAAGACACTCGGGATGACGACTGATTTCAAAAGTCGATATTCTCTGAGAGCAATGCTCCCGAGGGTCAAGGATCCTGTTGACTCACTGAACAAGTCGGGAGTTTACATGCTATAGCTGTGAGGCATCGTACATCGGTCAAAGTGGAAGAAAGATCAGAACCCGGGTGAAAGAGCATGTTACCAGAGACACAGAGTTCCATGCCCACTTCAAGATGAAGGGTCATGAGAAATCTGCTATAAAGTATGAGCTGCTCTACGAAGCAAAAAAAGGCAAGACCCTGAGCATAGCCAAAAACCTATTCATAAAGCTAGATAGGATGAAAAAAAAAGGAGGCATCAATATTAATAAGACGGGAGAAGGAACCTGGTTGAGGCATGTCTCGGAAGCCTCTCTCATGGCTCTCTGGTCCCGAGGCCTCAGTCACAGGGAATATTTGGTTCCTGTCACATCATTGTGAAGAGGTTAGTCATTGTCTCGCTTCTCTATTTTTCTTCTTTTACGTTTTTTGTATGTATTGCTTTCTGTAGCTCCTCCGGTGGTTGTTCCTTCATTTTTGTTTTTTTAATTTTAATTGGAATCTTCGTTTTTTACTATTTATTCTATTTTAGACTTTTTAACTGTAAATATTCATTTTTTATTAATTTATTTCTTTTAACTATTTATTGAAATTGTGTATATATTCTACTGACAAGTTTTTAATTTTAATCTGTGAAAATAGTTTTTCTTATTTCTGTAAATATTCACTGGGACACTAATTTTATATTAAAGTTGTATGTTTTAACTCTTGACCATGTAACATGTACATATATTTTCTAAATTTTTCAATTAAATGACATATTGTACAATGTTTTTATGGTATTTGTTTGCCAGCAGGGCACTGATGATAGAGCGTATGCTCTGAAAGTGCTCTGTCACAACGAATAAAGAACAGTGAAGGAACGAGGCGTTTTTTCTTACCTGAGGAAGTAATAAGTATTCCACGGAAGCACAAAATATGCAGATACCCCTCAAGGCCCATCAGCTTGATTGATTGAGTTGTACTTTTCTTAATCTCAAAAAATGCCTTATAACTCAAATTTTAAATATCGTGCCATTGAATATGAACCAGCACCATAAAATGTTATAGCATCATTGACCGATTTATTTTTTCTAGGCTCAGGACTCCGTCTCTTTTTTCATGCTTGGAACCAATGAAATATTTACTTAACCAATCAAACCATTTCATCTAAAAATGTGAATAATACCTAATTTATGCTGAAAAAGAAGATGTAAAATGCATTTTTAGATACAAACATACATAAAGCTATGCTCTAAATACATATGATCCTAGTATCTACTATAAAGAAATGGAGACCACAATTGTAAATTAGTATATTTGCTGTTATTGTTTATGGAAGGAGCTGATAGGCTTGACAGTATGACAGAATCACCTGTAGTAAGTTTAAATATCTTTGAAGCCATCCTAAGATTATGATGGGAAATCAACTATTTAATGTTTCCTTAATTTACCTGAAATTAAATGCTCAAATAGACTGTACAATTAGCTATGTTAATTGTGAAATACTTGGATGTAAGAATTACTTTTGCAAAATACTGACAGGCCCAAATTAACATGTTCAAGCTTTATTATAATTAATTTTTTAATCTACCCTATTATCATTAACAATTATTATGGAGTGGGAGTTTTTTGTACTACAAAAGTAATATAAAACAATTTTCTATTAGCAAAGACATCAAAATGAACTCAAATAATTGATTTTCAATGATCAAAATAATTTGAAAAATGCATAAACAAAGAACTTTTTTTTTATATATATTTGACTCATGATTGGAGACAGTTTTAGTGAAACTCATTTCTAACTGGGGTATAGATGTGACAATAGATTCCCTTTAAACACCAAAAAAGTAATGCAATTTCTGATTAATTATATATATAAAGTTTATTTTTTTTATTTTTGTAACGGGCATTAAATTATTCTTAAATTAGCCTTCTTTTATTGGTTTTTATTATGGAGGGAATAAGTAACAGTTTAACAAACACACACACACACAATATATATATATTTATTTATATAAAATTTTACTTTATTTTTTCAAACACAGTTGTAATTTAATAAAGAAAAAAAAGTTTCCCTACTCCTAGAATTGGGCATTTGTAGTTGATTTGTAGGAATGAGGATACACAGAATCCATCATTGCTTTAGAAGAATTCAACAGTATTGGATCTCACTGACAAATTTGGGAATTATATGACTATGACAGTAAGAATAAAATTTTGGTAAAATATGGTGGCTTCACGAGAATAAGGTAGTTGATATTGAAGTCTAGCTCCCTTAAAATTATAAATGGACTAAAATTTTTCTAGGATAGTCATATTCAGAAAAAAATGACTACACAGTTAATTGTTATGTGGTGTACAACCAGTAAATTAATATAATTAACACTGATGTTGAAATATAATGGAACTCATAGGTAGATTTTGAGGCAACATTTTTTAATGTTGAACAACTTCTGTAGTATTGAGAGCATTGAACAGGCATTCTTGAGGAATACCATTGCATTCCTCTCAAATGTATATAAAATTGTATTTTACAAATCAAATGCTCTCTAAGTGAGATAATTAATTAAATAAGCCTTACTACATGTATGTGTTTGATTACAACAGTAAATTGAAATGTGATGTATTAGGTTAAGGATTGTGAATGTTTGGTTGGGTGAAAAAGAATTGCGTGCCTTATTTGAGGGGATTTATTCCCTTAAATTTAATGGGGCTCAGGTTAGCCATGTCAGTTTAGACGTTGGTCTTGAAGAACCTAGGTTGTGGGTATGAATCCCGCGCGGACAAGAAAATTTATTTAGAGACGAACTTGATAAATAAAATGTGCAGTTCCACCCTGGTTAAAAAGGAGTGGTTATCTGTAAATAACTTATCCCAACTAGCCGTGGTAGTATGAAGTAAAAGTTAAGAAAAACTTTTTATTTTTTAAATAAATATACAATGAAACCACATTAGTCATTTTTCTTCTTTGAGAGCTTAGCATCTAATAATTGATTAAAAGTTTATTTACATTAATTCTATTTTTTTTTTTTTAAAAAAAAGTTTTCTTAGGGTTTTAGTCATTTACAAAATATTCAAAGTCCATAATTACATTATAAATTACTAAAATATATCAACTTCTATTCATGGTACAATGTGGAACAAAAAAATATTAAGTCTCCTGGTGAAGTTGTTTATAGTATTTTTGATGAAATTTTATTCTAGGACGCCAGGATAATCAACAACGAATTCAATTCAAAATTATAAAGGCAGGCTAAAATAGAGGGGGGAAGATGAAGCTGTTGGGCGACGCACTGCATCCGCCATTTTAGTTGTTACCACGTGTCAGGTACGTTCGTCCAGCTTCTCCTCACATTTTGACTCTAGTTTTTCAAGTTTGCGTCTATAATGACAGAAGAGAACGAAAGCCAGGAAGATGGCTCGAAAAAATTTCATGAAATGGGCCTGGATGACCGGCTATTAAAGGTATGTTCCCATAAATTACAGAGATAATAGTGACTAATGGCCCAATGGTGAAAGGAACTTCATTTTTAAGATGTATTTCATTTATCATGTTTATAGGCTGTTGCGAAATTGGGATGGATTTCTCCAACTTTGATCCAAGAAAAAGCTATTCCTCTAATCCTTGATGGTAAAGATGTTTTAGTCAAAGCGCGCACTGGTTCAGGGAAAACAGGAGCCTTCGCTTTACCAGTTATTCAGAAAATCTTAACTCTTAAACAGGTCAGTATTCATAATATTTATGCATCATAAAATTAGCTTTACTGTTATAATTATTTATTAATACTCCTACATTCCAACATTAGTAGGTGTGGTTTTTATTGTTTGTGTAATCAAACTAAGTATAATATTCTAACTTTATTTTTTTTTCTTACTAGGTAGGCATTTCTATTCCAATGATACTGTATTTTTAGTAGTTATTTATTAAATTTTAATCAAATGAAATATTATCTGATCATCTTATCTATATGCATGAGTGGGTTTTCTTCTTTAATGTAGAATATTTCCTTAGATTAGACTAAATGTTTGTAATTAATGACTCATTCAGGATGATTCATCAACATTATTACAATATTTAAATGATCATATTTGCTATTTTCCCTCCTTGTATGGGATAGGTTTATTTGCTAAACAATGGTGGTTGTGGTTTTTGAGATATTGCTTCTTTTAAAGGTACAATTGGGAAAATTAAAGTTGTTATATTAAAACATATTTTTCTTGTTGGTAACTCTGCCATGAATGCCTTATTCCTGCAATGCAAAATTCATTTGAGCACATTGTGCCTTGGACCTTGGGCTGGCTTATAGCTCATGTTTAATTTGTTTTAACCTTGCTGCTCTTTAGTTTAAGGTTAAGTTTATTTTATTTCTCTACATAAATAATCACTGAATGATTTTATTTCCTATTATATATAAATGTTTGAACTGTAATTTGCTTTATAAAAAAAGATTCTGCATTTTTAGTAAATTTTCCTACAGGTGGTTTATAACCTAAAATTACCTTCCAGATTTTCTCTAATGAATTCAAACAAACAATTATTTGCTTAATTTTTCTAATTAGTTATTATCTGACAAATTATGTTTTTATGTTTACACCTTTTTATATTATTTGAATATTGATGAGAAAATGTCTTATTGGTGATGTTGCAATAAAGTTTAAATATCTCATCAAGCTATACATAATTCAATCCCTCCTTAATATGGATTCTTCTTAATATAATTAAATCTATTTTTTTATTTTGCTGCATATTATACCATTTGAAGTACGAAATGTTAATATGTAATCTTATATTTACTCTTTTGTATTGTAAAATAAAGTTTTTTAGGTATGCAGTATTGTAGAGAGCTGTTGTTCTTACCGTTTTTGTTAAAATAAAAATGAACTACAATGAATAATTAATCTGACTAGAGTTTCTTAGTTATGACCCATTATCATTACCAGTTATAGTAAAATAAAAATTTGTATTTGGAAGGTTTTAAATAAAATCCCACCTACAGTTTGACCAAGATGAGTTAGGTAGGACACTCTCCTAAAAAATCTTGGTAATGGTTTTTACTTAGTGTATTAGCCAAATTTTCTTCTATTTTTGTTTTTATTCCGCCTGTGGTAGTATTTGTCCGTATTGACATAGACAAGGTTTTTAGACGATTTCATGTCCTGGCATTATTTCAATGAAGAAAACCCATGAAAAGTGAGGCATAGTAACTCAATGTTTAATAACTACTATTTTAACTGCAGCCCTAAAGCCCTCTTGCATGTCTGTAAAAAGCTTTTGGGATTATTCACGCTTCCATTCTCCACCAGAATAAAAATAAAATTATTTGTATTTCAATAAAAAGTCTGGCTAAAGTGTAGTTTAGCCCCCCCCCCCCCCGCTATGCCATCTTGTTTCGTCACCGTCTAAGGATTCAACAAATTAGGTGAGTTAAAAAAGATTAAAATCCCCACCCTCGGTTAAAACAACAGATGGCGTACTTTGGAAATTTTTAAATGCGGTCACTAAAATTTAAAATGTTGAAAAAGATAAAGTTAGAAAAACAAAATCATTTTGAAGTGCGCCACCAAGGGGGGACTAAACTACACTTTCACCAAAAATTTTATTACATATGGGTAGATGATGCTGCACAGTTTTTATATTTTTAATTTGTTGTATATTTTAGAGTGGAGGACTGGCAGATGGAGTTCAGGCCTTGATCCTGGCCCCCAGCAAGGAGCTCAGTAGGCAAATCTATAATCATTTCCAGCAGCTGTTAATTAAGTGTTCTCAAGAAATCAGAATTGTTGATATTTCGCCTCAGGTAATATTTGATTTACCCCAATTAATTAACCTTAATAGCTCAAAGTGGGGGTCAATAGGCAAATCAAAATATTTGGTTATATTTTTTAATAATTAATTAACTGTGTAATTTGCTGGTATAGGGTTCCATATAATCTCCAAAGCGATTTCTTGATTTGGAAAAGGATTTTGAAGACTGAAGAATTAATTATATGGCTTCCATCTCTCCCAATGCAGATATATTATCAAATTTTTATATCCTTATCCCAATTTATAAAATCTCGCTCACAATTTTGGACTAAATGTGCGAGATGATACCCAGGGCATGTGATGTTTTACACTTGCTCCTGATAGATATCTTTTTTGGTATCCTAATCAGAAACTGCCTAGTTCTTAATTGGTGTTCCTACGAATCTGTTTTCTGAAAACTGTGTTTTTATATCTACAATATATATTAAAGTTAAATAATATTGAATTGGTGGTAAATTTAGCGCTGATTTCTCGAATGATTTTGGTTGGAATTGAATATTCGTAGAGTGCATAATGTTGTATCATGCATTTTTTATGTTCATATGAAACATTGACTCTCTTTCAAGCATGCATTACATTAGTAGGAAATTATACATCTCCAAACTATAGTGATAGTTGATTCCTTGATATGGTGAAAGAAAGCCGATGTTACATTTAGAAGAGCTTACAACCTTCTCCCCTATTTTATATAGACAAATCCCACAAAGGAGTGGCCACAATTTTATATTTTGGTAGTGATTGCAAATGTAGTTTTAACATCTTCCATGGAGGGAAGGAAAGTATTGTGTTTTTTTACATATTAGTGATTTATTTGCTAACATTTTTGCCTATATGCATACATTACCTGCTAAGAAGAAGTTCTTGGTTACACAACTGAAAACATGGTGTCAACAGAATACACTCTCCCTCTTGGAAAATCTCCCATTTTCTTCTTTTTTTTTTTTTGAGGTTTGTAGATTTTTAATGAGAATTATAACGTCTTTTGGGTTCTTCCTTTCAATAAAGATTATGAGGTTCCTTTGGAGTTGTGTGCATTGGTTTGTTTCTTACTTGATATTAGTCATAGATATCAATGAATTCTTATCTATGACTAATGCGAATTTGACTAATTTATGACTCATTATATGATAAGACGACTAGGTTTCTCTCTGACACCTAAATAAGGGTCTGATATCATTATGTATTGTTTAAATTTGAGGCAACTAATTTCTATTGATTAGTCAAGTGCCTAGTGACAAACTTTCTAGATAAAATCCTTTGTCCTAACCTGTGCATGTAAATAAATTAAAAAAAAAAAAAAAAAAATTAATGAAACATTGTATTTTAGCTTCTGTAAATTCCACTCCTGCTTTGTCTTCTTTATCCAAAACTTTTATATTACACTAAACATCTGATATCCAGTCTTTATTAGGGTTCTTAGTGAGGAATTGAGAATATAAGACATTATGTAACTTGTGCCTTATATGGGGGACATGGGTAATCCTTTAGTTTTTCAGCTTCAGCATAGCAGACTTTTAAACCAGTAATTACCTTTTATTGTTTGCAGATAGAAGTGGATGTTCAACGTGCTGTTCTTAAGAATCCTCCAGAGATTATTGTATCAACTCCTGGAAGAGCTGTGCTTCACTTACAAAAGGGCAGCTTTTCAATTGATTCTTCTCTTCAAATATTGATCATTGATGAGGCTGATCTAATATTTTCTTTTGGACACGAAGAAGACATCAAATGTGTAATAAGGTGAGGAATTGTTTCAATGGAGTGTGTAGGCTTTAAATTCATAATTCTTTAGATTCATTTTTTTTAAAATGTCAAGGATGTATAATAAAAAGGTCTTCACATCTCTATAAGTAGAAACTGTTTCTTACAGCGGAGATGTGAAGACGTTGATTCATACACTCTTCATCATAATAGATCTTCACCTAGCCCAAGTAACTGATAAATATATGTTTCTTGAAACCATTCTAAGGATTTTTTTTTTTTTTTTTTTACTAGGAGTTTATTCAATTACACTATTTATATGTAACTTGAAATTATGTTTTGTTCTTCATGCAGGTTCCTCCCTGATATATTTGTTAGCGGTTCTTGGTAGAGACATCAAATTTGAATATATATTTAATTTATATAATGGAATACTGTAATGGTGTAATGTAGATGAAGTTGGTGCATTGAATGTGTGTAACAAGACTCCTCCAATCACTAATAATCTGATCTTCTCACCCTTCACATCAGGTTTCTTAGAGGTCTTCCTTGTTGATGGTCCAATTTCAGATTCAGTGAATAAGGGGTCTTTTTTATATTAATTCTGAATACATATATATGATTATTTAACTCTATAGTATTTTCCTATTATAAACAATGTAATGGTTCTTATATATTTAAATGAGTATGCTTCAATATATGGATGGAAAAAATATTTTTTATGAGATGATAAAAGTACTTTATAGAATTTGCTATATGATGGAAACTTGGGTTCTATTTCGAACTTCTATAATTTTTGGCGGATATGCATTAATTTCAACATAAAGTGTTTGCTCATTTTCATAAAGTTGAGCTATAGACTTTTCATTTAGTAGCATAACATTAACATTTTTAGTTAATTCTTTTGGTGTCAGTGTTTCCCTTATTTCCAGTACTTTACCTATAAACAAACAATTCAATTATAATGTAATTCTGTGTTTTTATTTATTTTTTTTTTATTTAATAAAATTATAAAGGGTACTCACATACATAACCTATGGAACTTGGGTTTGGTGGGTAGCCCACAAACTGAAGCCTAAACCACATTGGTGTTGTATACAGACTAGAAATCCAGGCTGCTAACCAACGCCCAGATGTTTGTTTATCTTGATTATCCAACCAACAAGCGTTAAGAAATACTGGAAACCCAGGGTACCTGTTATTTTTCACCTGTCAAAATCCTTTAGTTACTGCTAATAATATCTTAGAATTTCCTTGGTCAGCACAAGGCTGGGAAATGGAGGGGGGGGGGATGCAAATGTGTGTGAGTAGAAGCATATTCATTTTTATTTGCCATACATAATTTTAAACATTTAAATAAGTGACAGGTTCTTAAAATCAATATGTGCTATTGGGACTGCTATGTAAAGGAAATCTATGACTTATCAGCTTATTAACGTTATTGTACTGAGTGCATTTGAAATCAAAGGAAAGTATCATCATGGTTATACTTACTGATCAGTATTTACTATAAAAAGCTGGAGGGGTGTTGAATGAAGAGGCTTCATTTGATTAAGTCTGTCAAATATTTCACAACTTGAAATTGATCCATCTAGCTGCAGTGGAGAACTTGGCAGTTCATTGTGATATTTTATCAGATGTTGTAGAAGAGCAGATGGGCATGTGCTGGCTTCACACATTGGCATTGGACATATCAAAGGTCTGATACAAATATAAATTAGAATTAATAAGTTGCGTATATTCATTTTGTAATATTAGTCTTTTGTGGTAGTAGAAATAGGATGGCCATAATAAAATCAACTGTAATTATATTTATATTACAACTCGTATTCTTACCTGAATGTTGACAGGGTTAATTGATTGAGAGACGGTATAAACTCAGTTAAGGCATATATGTTTCTTGTATGAATCAATCCTCCATTGTTTACTTGATTATTGTAGTCCATCAATTCTCTAACACTAATAACAGAGTGAGGGACTCAGAATATCAAAGTCTAATTATCTTAGATTATACATTCATTTACTTACTTTTGGTCATCATTACTGTGGTTCAAATATGATAGCTCACCATCACTTTTAGACTTCAGTATTTGAGCAGCTTCTGCTTTCCATTTTTTCAGTATCAGTTTATTTTCCATTGTCTTCAGTCTTTTTAAACTGTTATATTTACCCCTTACATATATTTGTTTCTGTCAATAGAAATTGGCCATGTGGTAATTAGTTTATCTTTACACTATATTATTACATTATTTTTTATTTATTCATTTTTCTATGTAAATGTTCATATTATGGTACATAAAGCTAATCAAGAAGGCTTATTTCAGCGTAGACCACCATCATATTTTTTCTAGCTAGGGCTGAAGAACCAATCTATTTGGTGAGTCACTGGTACACTCCCAAACTCATCATAATTTGATCTCTTAATAAAGAAAATAATGCCAGGGTATTTATATACCAAGGGAAATAGCTTAAAGTTACCCTTTACCTAGAACACGTAGGGCAAAGGCAACAAATTAGAAACATGTGCTACTTCTGGTCTGCTTAAAGGTGAGCCTTTCAATACCAATGTGAGCCCATACAAAGAGTTTTAGTTATTACCTTATAATAATAACTGCTCTTGAAAATAAATTGGAAATATACAAATTGGGATTGTTTATAAATTGTGTTCCCTTTTACTCAATGATCTTAGATGTAAGTTATAGAACTGCAGCACTTCATCGGTGATAAAGGATCAATAAGAATTGGGCGCATCAAGTTAGGAAATGAAGAAGATGGCAGCACTCTGAGAAGAGTGAGTGATTGTCTGGTCCATGTTTTGTTATTATCATGACTAGATTGTCACTCATTCTTTTCTAAATGTTTCTTCAGTATTATGTTGCAGCAACTTCCAGGAAGGAGTTTAAAGCACTTTAGTTTAATGACTAATAATAAGATAATATTTAGTTTTAATCTTTCTTTTCATGTAAAGGATTTCTTAATGATTGTTATTACGATAGTTTATAAATTAATTGTTACTATGTATTATTAGATTCTTCAGCCCCTTTGAATTTGCCTTGATGGTTTTAATTTCTATTATTAAAAAAAATGATCAAATAGGACCACAGTTAGATCTAATTTTCCTTTTGTTGTGGTTGTCAGTCATGTAGGGTTACACAAATTACAACTGTTTAACAACCACCAAACCAACACAAGACAAATTAGAAAAAAAAACAGCTTTAAAGGATTTGCTAAAATCTACACAACATATTCGTATTTCAGTAATAAAATAAATATAGTATTTTATTCTGCCTATCCAGAATTGATTTTATTTATTTTTATTATTAGTATTTGTCAATAAGTTAGATGGACTGATCAGATGTTTTAATCAAGAATGCAAAACTATTATTAACAGTATTTTAATATTCTGGAACAGGAGACTTCCCCTCATATCATAGTAACCCTATGCGAAGCCATTTATTTGAATGCTTATTCTGTTGCCACATGGCATGTTAATTTATGGAATTATAGACAAACATAGGACGTGCGGCTATTTGTTCTTTCTTTATGTATTTCATTCCTGTAGTTTTCTTATATAAAAAGTATAGAAAGTAACTTTCCTTATTTATTGTTTTAAATATTCTAAGACTATTGTATGTAACATGTTTGTGTTTTAAGCAAGTTGATTTTTGCATTACTTCAGAAAGAAAATAAAAAAAATAAATCATGGTTAGGATGAACCGTTTATGATATTGGAACTACTATTTTAAACAATTGAATGTGAAAATGATACCCGTCGATATCTAGCAACTGTGTAGTTTGTACATGTTCCAAAGCGTTTAAAGCCTCACCACAAGTTGCCTTTATTTGATATGATAATTTATGAATAATGTAAAATCAATTTAATAACTTACATATTCAATATATTTCTTCCATATTTGTTATTTACCCTAATAAAATATTTGAAGCCTTATTCTATAATTAGTAATTATTGAATTGGCAAAAGATTTACTAAGTGTTTTGTGTTCTACAAAATTTAAATCATTCCAAAATACCGTTGTTAATTTTCCATGCTATCCAAACAAAATATTTGCATATTGAGTGCTGATTCATTAAATTTTCTTTTGAAAAGTGGTCATTTTCTAATTCTATCGTTCAACAAGGAAGTGACAATGTTATCGATAGATTTAACCAGCTAAATGATGTCTTATTTACCAGTTTTGACAGAATATTATTTATGCATATGGAATGTTTTGCTTTTTCTTTCCTATGTTTAGTTGTCTAGTTTTGTCATATGTGTAAGTGTAATATTGTTCTAAATATTTTTCATGTGTTATTTTATGTTAGTTGATATTTATAAACATCAGTCACTGGACGACCTGCTCAAAAAAAAAACTGCTTTTGTTTTATAAAACCTTTTGCTAGAGTGTGTATTATTCAAATATGTTTATATTTTAGGATTGAATTAAAAAAGTGATTTCCTTTGTTTGTGTTACTTATGTAACATTTTTTGGCAATGGTGTTCTTTTACCGTGTTTTAAAATTTTGGTGGTATATTAATTCCATTTAATTTTGATTTGTGATTGTAATTTATTAATGTTCATTTTATGCTAGTACTACTTATCGAAGGAGGTTTTTAATGGCTAACCACACATATCTAGCCAGGATGGGACTAATGATTATTTTAGTGAGTTCATCTCTTAATTAACTCCTATTTCCTTTAATAAAATAATGGCTCTTTAATTATGTATAAGTTTATAGACTTATATAACATACCTATCTGTGTCCTGTTATCTCTTACTATCGATATTATACTTTATTCATTTTGTTAATTATATTAAAAAATATAACCTAACTAAATGTTATTTTAACATATTTTAGAATAATTTTTTATGATTATTTTGATCACATGTTAAGTTTAACGTGTTTAATTAGTAGATTTGTAGTTGATACTTGTTAAGGCATAGTTTTGTGGTTCAGTCTGTGTTTTAGTTTTTCATGCTGCTCTGCTTTGTGCATTCAAGCGATTTTTATGGAAAAAAGCGGATTTCCCTTGAACAAATCTCATGCATGGTTTCTCATGATGGTCTCAGGCATGATTTTCAAAAACTTTGTTGAAATATGTATCAATCCTACTTGATACTAGAGTGATGAAAATAAGGTCCATTCAGACATGTACATGTACGTGTGTGTGCACAGCAATAATAATGAAAATTTATCTGCCCAAATAAAGAATTTTAATTATATTTATTAACTTGCATGAATTATGTTATTTATTTTGACAAACTTAATTATTTATAACTTTTTTCTTTACTCTTCTTGGCAACTGAGGGCAAAATCTCCATTAGTTAGTTGGATGCTTAATCTTCCTTTACTCTTATACCTCATGTGTTTTTATGTGGGTAATACTATGCCATGTTCTTTTTTTTGCGTTGAGATGCCAAGTGTGAGTGGCAACCACTAGATCCATAACAGGCAAATGCATCTATATCATATATATATATATATATATATATATATATATATATATATAATTCTACTGCACGTGTGTATGTCACTGACCTCTTACTAAACGGCTGGACCGATTTGAATGGATTTTTTTGTATGCGTTTGGGTTACATTTTCTGGACAATCTATTGTGCCCTGAATATCTATGGATTCCAATCGTGATGTTGGAATAATAAATTACTTTGATTGTTTAGAAACAAAACTTATCTCTCCAAAAACCTGTAAATATTTATTAATAGAGATGCATATGGTTTAAAATTGATTAATTGTTTATCAAATGAAATGGCTAGTTAAAATATTCTACATTATATTAAATAATTTTTTACAGTGATTAATAATATTCATATTAATCAGCAAACGTTTTCAAGAATAAAACTTGTGCATGATGGAAATTTTTTAGTTGTTAGATTAGTGTAGGGGAGAGCGGGGGAATATTGCACCTTAGCAGACCTGTTATGAAATCATTATAACTTGCTAAATTTGCACTGCAATTTTATTTTACACTACAAATGAGAAATTTTCATTCATAAGAAAATGGTATCAATCATTACTACCTTGATGTTGATGATGATAACCTAAAAATGTTTATCTATAAATCACTTAACTTTACTGTGTTATGTTTTAATTAACTTCAAATCTTGTAAAAAAATTATATTTGAATAAATAATTTACACTATATCTACCTGATTGTTGGGTAATAGAACAGTCATTTTTCATAAAGAATAACTATGTTTATTGGGCTAAGAAACATTTCTTTTGTTACCTAAAATTTTTTTAAACAGAAATTAATTAGAAAAATAAAGGAAACTGCCCACTACGTGATATACCAAAAGAAAGGAACATTATTTGTATTGAACTTAAAATTACATTTGTTTTTTTCAAAATAAACTGATAAAAACAATAAATAAGTATAAACGATCAAGAAAACAAGGAAAAATAACTGATTAAATAGATAAGTTTTAATGTAAGTAGGGTTGTCTTCTTCACAGAACACTCCATTGATCCTCCACATCCTTTGTAAATAAATCCTTTTGTGTATATATATATATATATATATATATATATATATATATATATATATATATATACTAGAGTGGTCGCAATTTTTGTTTGATCGTTACCAAACGTCATATTTAATCGTTTTATGTAAAAAGAAAGATCAAGTTCGTTAATGGCTGAAATCGGACCAGGGGGAGAGGGGGATTTTTGAAAATTCGAAATATCTCTGTTATTATGCGTCAGATCGAAAAATTGTATAGTATCAATCTTATTGCAAATTGAATTTACTATAAATATTGTTCTATAAATTTATTCTTTATCTTGAATATTAACCGAGATATTTGCACTTGTTTTGTGTGTGTGGTAGGCAGTAGTCGGCTATGATCAGGACTTTCCGACGAGAGCTAGTGTGGCAGTTTCCCTAACTATTCGTCCCTCATGAATAGGTCTAGAGATTCCTTACTACTACTGTTATTATTAGGCAGATTTCTCTATTGTAAAACTTCACATGGGAAATTCAATTAGTTTATGCAGCACCTACGTGACGGACTTTTTTCACTGTTGATGCTATCTGAGTCTGTTTCTGCCATCTTCAACTTATGAACTGGTTTATGTTTTGTATGCTCCATTGCAACCTTTTTAGTCCTTTATATTATTTTTGTAAATAATTACGGGACATCTGAAACAAGCAGGCAAGTTTAAATAATGTAATTGAAATTGATATTTGGAGAAATAAGGGGATAATATAGCACCTCATTCATGTTTTTTTCATGCAAAATATATGTTTTGTCATAATGAGAATGTGTATACATTCCTATATAAAAGAAAAATCATCTAAAAAAAAAAGGAAAAAATATTGAACTTACCTTGATCACAAGGGGCTTGAAGTCTTCTAATGATGCCTAGCTATAGCCCCTCTAGTATTATAATCAAGCATGCTTACCAGAAGGCGTTACCCAGTTTATTCTATTGAAATTCAAATATACCGTGTTCCGTTTTCCTCTAAATAATGTGTGTCACTAGACGACTGGAAACATGAATTTTATTTAAAAAGTGTATGCTGATCTTTAAGAAGTGCTGAACCTCAATACAAGCTTCAAGGTATTCTTGAGGGTAACAGACTTCTGTTCAAGAAATTTAATTCCACCTACCACTTCACAATAGACAAAAAAAAAAGATTTTTTTTAAAAATCATACAAAAATATGCAGACATTAAACGCTTAACCATGATGTATAGAAGATCTTTAAAAATAGTTTTATTACAATTTTTAGCATTGAAAATATCTAATAGATAAAACTCTCTGTTACCTGTTGCTTCAAAGAAATTCGTTTAGTAAATTATGGAGATTTTGATAAATTGATGACTTGATAATATTTGTTTTAATAATAGTATTGCGAAAACTACGTACATGAAAAAGTCGGCAGACTTAATCAGGTATTTAAGAGTAGAGAGTAGTAGAGAAGTAGATGAAAGGAATGTTGGAAGGATGGGTCCGATGGAAGTTAGAAGGATCGTTGGCGACACCTGTCTGGAATCTAGACCAGTCTGGGCCCATCCCTTTGATCTCGCCTCCCACCTATAAAAGCTGCCCAGCCCGTTGTCGAGTTGGTTTGCTCTCAGTTATCTTCTAGTGAATAACAGTGTGTTCAGTACAGCTTTAGTGAACAGTGCATTTTAGTTTCAGTACGGAACAGTTCTTTACATGAAGATCAGTGTTGTGCCGTGTTATGTGAAGAACAGTGCAATGCCATGTTCTTTGTGAAGATCAGTGCAGTGCCTTGTTTTGTGATCTTCAGCGATTTTTATGATTGTGAGTTATTGTACTGTGCAAATAATAAGTTAAGTTATCAGTGAAAACTGAAAGTAGTACTTAATAATTTACCAAGTGTGTAATGCATTGTTAAATAAATAAGTTAAGTTATCAGTGAAAACTGAAAGTAGTACTTAATAATTTACCAAGTGTGTAATGCATTGTTAAATAAATTGTACAGTGATAAAAAATCTAAAGCGTGTGTGTTTAATTTTGCAATCCAACAGAACTCTAATAATCAACTTTTATTATTTTTGTAATGAACATATCAATATGCAATAGTTAATTTTCTGTATTTTTCAGATACTTGCCACGAGTTTATCAAGCTGTCCTTGCTTCTGCAACTCTTACTGATGAAGTGACCTCGCTGAAAGGACTCCTTCTTCATAATTGTGTGTCACTGAAATTACAGGAGCCTAATATTGCACCAGTTGCACAGCTGGTCCATTACAGGTTCTTCGCTGAAGAAAGAGAGAAAGCCCTTGTCCTCTATGCGCTCTTTAAACTTGGTTTAGTTAATGGCAGAAGCATAATTTTTGTCAATACTGTCAACAAATGTTACAAGTAAGTGCAGAATTCTGTTTTGTCAGTTACTGGTTCATTCCGTATTCAAAGTCGTTACCCACTCACAAGATGACATTCCTGGAATATTAATGATTAGTAATTCAAATAAAGGGTTAGAAGGGGTAATGATTAGTGTTTCCTTTCTATTATAAGAATTAATATATTTTGAAAAAATATATTCTAGATACACTGTATGTATTTTAAGTTTGAACTTTCTTTGAGTTTAAAATTTTGACTACTACCAATCTTAATTTAAGAACATGATAATTAATGACTAAAATTCAAAATGGTAAGTATTTCTGTTGCTCAGAATCAAGTGATGTTGAATGCTCTCCAAAGTATTTCCATTTTTCAACAATTCTCTTTTGATTGTGAAACGATTATGAATTATTCTGAGTCGTTTGTACTTCTGTTCTCAGCATTCAAACCCCCTCCCCCATAACCCCTGGTCGTCACAATGATGGAAACTTGGGTCTTCTTAAAGTTGGGGGGGGGGATCAGAAACAAGTTAACATAACAATAAAAAAATAGGTAAACAAAAGTATGCAAATTAAACACAAAATAATATAAAGAACAAAACTAAGGGATTTGAATACAAAATATTAAAAGAAACACAAACACAATTTAGAACAAAAACGGCTGGTAAATAATAAATAAGTTAAACAAAAATTTAACTAACGATTTACAACTATTCATTACGACAGGCATATATAATACACATTTAACCTTCTTCAAACGACAAGGCTGTGGCTCAGGACAAATTTGACAAGTAGGTGTCATACATGACACCTACCTGCCATATTCCTATTTTCCATTTTAATCTGCTCATAATCAGTCTTCTTGTCTCAAAATATCATTTAGAAAAGTTAAAATGAATAGTGTGTGTGTGGGCTTGTGTATCCCCCCCCCCCCCTGTCACCAATGAGAGGTTAAAATGAAATATTAAATAAAAATATGCAAAAAATATATTTATACTATAATAATATATTTTGTAATTTATTATATAGTAACATACTATGTATGTACTTACGAAATAAATAAGCAAAGAAGCATATGTTAGTAGCTTATTACTATTATACAAAAATATACCTAAGTATAAAAAATTATATACAAATATTAACCTACACAGTACAAAAAAAAAAAGTCCGTCACGCAGGGGCTGCGTAAACTAAGCAGATTTCCCATGAGAAGTTTTACAATAGAGAAATTACAGGAAAGCCGAGAGTTAAGGAAACGACCAAACTAGCTTTTGGTGGGGAAGCCCAGTTAGTCGCCCAGTTTTAATAAAAATGCAAATATCTCGGTTAATATTCAAGATAGAGAATAAATGTATAGAACAATATTTATAGTAAATTTAATTTGCAATAAGATTGATTCTGTACTATTTTTCGATCCGACGTACAGTAACGGAGATATTTCGAATTTTCGAAAATACTCCCCTCTAAACCCCCCCTCCCACTGGTCCCATTTCAGCCGTTGAAGAACTTGATCTTTCTTTTTACATAAAATGACTAAATATCGAGTTTGGTAACGATCAAACAAAAATTGCGACCGCTAGAGCGGTAACAGACAAATATATATATATATATATATATATATATATATATATATATATATACATACAGTTTTGAACGGACCTCATTTTCGTCATCTACTAGGTAGGATTGATGGACATTTGAAGAAAAATTTCGAAAATGCCGTCATGAGTACAACCTCAATAGCTGGTTTCCCTCAAGGGAAATCTGCTAAAATAAAGGACACTCATTTATAAGGAAAATAATGCAAAAAAAACAAACAAAAAAAAATGAAACTATTTACTTGACGATTCGTTATTGGCAAAACATTCAGGGAAACCATAGTATACTATGTGTTCACCAGAAATACTTCTTTGGCATTTATAGCAAAGAAAGGTACCTCTTCTATTTTTTTTATTATTTATAAATTACTACCACTTTCTTCCATTTGTCTTAAAAGTTCATTTCTAATTTCGTCTTCAGTGATAAATAGCGAATTCAGTGACATAGTAAATTTACAAAAGGGAACTTAAACAACAAGGCTGTGTCAAATACGACACCTACCAGCACAAACACTCCCAAAAAGTACGAAAAATGGTGGAGGACAGAGCGTGTAATGACCTTGACTACTGAATAGGAGGGTATTAAGCACACCGGTCTTGTACTGTTTGTTACAAGCTCATGAGTATACAACTTATGGCATAGGTGTCACATATGACACAGCCTTGTTGCTTAAAGGTTAAATGAAATAGACAAATTCACACACACATGCCTGCACACTAAAAATTTTAAAATATGTAATTAAATATTGCCAAACTACGCAATAGTTTTTAAAATGTCAGAATAGTTGCAATATGTGGGCTACCATCAGTCAGTAGTTCGTTCAAGTCATGTGGAATAAGTAAATTCTTAATCTGCATTCTGTTAGTAGGTGTTTTATAGTTATTCCAGTGTTGCAGTACAGATAGGCTTGGCTTTTTTGTTCATTATACAAGAATGTGTCAGGTCTGTATGTCCAATAAGTAGTCTTGTGAGGGCAACTTGAGTCTATTCTTTAATCCACGTATTGCCTCTTTGACCCCCATGTTACATTTATTTCCAATAGTTTGTCTTCAGTACATAATCAATGATGTTGACAGTCTTTTAGTATTTTTTGTATGTACTCTATTGTTGCTGGTGTTAGCATAGTTGTCAGTAATTTTGAAAGTGCTAGTAACAGGCGCGGCACAGAAACTTGCTGATTTAAAAGGTTAATAAAAACAAAAATATTAGAGATAACGTTTTAATTCGTTTTACATATCATCTTATATTCTTTGAATTTATTTATTACATTTTTTTAAAAATGACATCGAACAAGTGACGGCCTCCATTGTCAATACACTGAGCTATGAGTTTCTTGAAGTTCTGATGAACTCTTTCGAGCATATCAATTGGTATGTCGGTGTTGGCTTTCCGAATGTTGTCCTTTAGATGAACTAGGGTCCGTGTGCGATCATTGTAGACAACAGATTTGAGGTAACCCCATAAGAAAAAATCGCATGGAGTCAAATCATGCGAGCGCGCAGGCCAAGGAAGATCGCCTCTCAAGGAGATCAGTCGATTGGGGAACTTCTCCCTCAAAAGTTCAATTGAACATCGCGCTGTGTGAGCCGTGGCTCCATCTTGTTGAAACCACACATCACCAATGTTCACTTCTTGCAGTTTAGGGAAAAAAAATGTAATCATCTCCCTGTAGCGAACTGCATTCACTGAAACTGCCTTCGTTTTCTTCAAAAAAGTAAGGACCAATTATCCCTACTTTTGATATTGCACACCACACAGTTACGCGTTCAGAATGGAGTAGCTTCTGATGAAGTTGACGTGGGTTGTTAGCACTCCAATAACGCATGTTTTGTTTGTTCACACAACCAGAAATGTGAAAGTGAGCTTCGTCACTGAAAAGCACGAGCGTGTCGTGAGGCAGGTTTTCACCGAGTGCTTCACATGTATTTCGGCGGGCATTAAAATCGGTTTCATTCAGCGCCTGTGTTACAGCCATTTTATACGGATGGAAATTAAGGTCTTGGTGTAGAATTTGTCTCACAGTGGGTCAGATAACACCAGAGCAGCTGCGTGTTTCCGCGCCAAACGCTGAGGAGATCGGACGAATGACTCTTTCAATATTTTCTGGAAGTCTGGCCGTCTGATGACCTCCTGGACCGGTTTTTGCTATACTTCCACTCTCTCGGAATGTGTTCACCCACGAAACAATTGATTGCCGTCCAGGCACCGGACCTGTAGGGTGAATATTAAACTCAGTACGGAAGGCACGTTGAGTGGCGATAATGGAACGACCGTTAGAAAAGTAAGCCTCGCAGGCAAACGCACGCTGCTGCTTCGTCCAATGCATGATGGCGACTGAAGAGGAAAGAAACAAAACTTCAAGACTTCCCCTCTCCAATGACATTGGACTCGCCTATGTCCCCCCACTCCTCACGACAAGGCGACCGTTACAAATCAGCAAGTTTCTGTGCCGCACCCTGTATAATAGCCTGTAGTTCTGCAGTATAAGTACTTGATTCGTTTTGTAGTATAACTTTGTAAGTTTCGTTTTTGATAGTGGTGGCTGAGCCTGTCCTGTATTCTGCCTTAGACCCATGGGTGAAAATGAATAGAGTGGAACGGTTTTGTAAAATTGCAGACTTGAAGGATGTATGATACAATTTTTAAGAGATAGGGTTTGATTTTTTATAATGTGTTAGCTCTAAATTAATTTGATAGTTCTTTACTCTCTTTACTATGTGCTGAGCAGTAGAGTGTGCAGGTCTAAATCCACATTGATAGGGAGCTAGGAGGTTATGAGTTTCATGGTACCATAATTCAAAGACTATATCAAATGAGAAACTTCTGATAACTTAAAAAAAAAAAATGTAGTACTTGCTATTCATTTAATTCCAGAGTTCATAAATCTTTTTTGTAATGACTGTTGAATACTGATGACAAAAAAATTATTTTTTAAACTTTTTTTTTTTATAAATATAAAGCTAATTATTAACTACGTTTTAAAGGTTGAAACTTTTTCTTCAGCAGTTTGAAATTTCGTCTTGTATTTTGAATTCAGAGTTGCCAGCAGTCTCTCGAATTCATGCCCTATCACAATTTAATGATGGAAAATATGACATAATCATTACTTCTGATGAAACAGAGTCTAAAGATTCTACTGGCGACAAAAAAAATAAGCTTAGGTAAGTTTTTATCTGTTTGAACACAATATCTTCATTGATTCTGTTTAATAACATTTCTTTTTGTTTACAGAGGGCTTCCTAAAGATAAAGAATCAGGTGTATCACGTGGAATAGATTTCAGAGATGTTTCAAATGTGATTAATTTTGACTTTCCTATGTCAGTAAATAGTTATATACATAGAGTAGGAAGGACAGCTCGAGGGACTGCCAAGGTATTTTTGATTAATATTTTCTAACTAAACATTTTTCAGTTACATAATACTGATCAATAATTGCGATTGTTATGTATGAAATTTGTTATTGTATTATTCTTTTAAGAGATTTTCATTTTGGGAAATCATATTCTTGAACGTTTACTTTTTATATATACCACTTTGTAGATAACTCGTCCGTATTGTTATTTTATGCATTGTTAACACTATAATATTATTCGAGGTATTTTTTAGCTTTTATTCTTTAGTTAACTCCACTTTTACTCAACAAATTTCATTTAATTCAACTGTAGAAATAAATATCTTTTGTCGAGCTTAAATTTCAAATCCTGTTTGGGTGTTTGTTCAAATCCTGGGAGTGAGTGTTTGGGAAATTGCTTGGCTTGTGCATTACCTGCATAACAGACCTTTTATATGAGAGAAAATTTATTGTATTCACATACGTGTTGTCAAAAACCCCTTCTTCTAAAGTTTAACAAAATCATTCTACTTTGAGTTCCATTTTGCATATAGAAATACATTGTACTTTTTTTTTAATTTAGGATTTTTGCTATTATTGTTAATTTTTTTACTGCTATTACATTTAAATGTAGCAGCTCATGTCAATTATTTATTTAAGTTGTTAAGTTTCTTCAAATCATAAATTATCATCCTTTCATTTGTTTAGGGAACTGCTGTTTCCTTAGTGAATATTCTTGAAAAGCCTATGATGGAGGAAGTTAGTTCTTACCTATCTGAAGGACTTGTTCTTAGGGACTCGTCTATTTTTAAGTAAGATTTTGCTTTATTTTTTAAAAAAATATTTATTGAACATAAGTTAATAAAAGTATTTATATATAAAAAAATATTGGTACTTTGTGCGAGGACTTTTAAAGTATTTTTTCTTAACAGGACCTGTGCATTTTACAGCATAGGCACACTGTAGTATTTGTTGCAACCATGCATTGCATTGTAATTAATTTATAACCATTGAATATTTTATGAATAAGTCATGTCTAATTTTATAAGTAAATCTGTAATATTTTAAGAAAATAATTGTGCTTCTTTAAACAGTATCTTCACACTCTTAAAGGTTAATCCAGGAAAAATAAGTCAACAATTGTTAACACATTATATGTTGAGGAGGATTTATCCAATCCATAGGTACCTGCTTTGTAAAGTATTAGCAGATATCCTTTACAGTAAAGCCAGCTATTTACACTTTCTTAGTAAAAAAAAAAAAAATTGTCAAATGTCAAGGATCCTCCTATCTAGCAGATGACGAAAATTATGGATACGATGCCAAGGCTTTTAGCCATAGAAAACTGGTACTTAACACAGTTTGAATGCCTGAGGAGGAAGAGGAACAGCACTGAAAATTCACACAACTTTTAACAATGCACAAGTCTCGGGAGCTGAAAGCCATAAAAATAATGGAGTTCTATAAATGAATTAATAAATACACATACAAATAAATGTTTATTTATTTATATATAAAGACCAAAGCCTTTATTTTTCTTAACTAGAGAAAATGTTTAGAAAAATCTCACTGCTAATATAACATTATAGCACACTGTGTGTGTGTGTGTGTGTGTATATATATATATATATATTAAAAGTAATATAATTATGTGTTATTATTTTGTTCAGCTATTAAAAAACTTCCAGGAAACCAGTATTAATTCATTCTCAAATTTACCCATATGTTTAGTATATACTTTTTCTTTTCTGTCAGCATGATATTAAATTACAAATGAAAGGCATAATTGCTCATTTAGTGCTGCTATAGGAGAGTGAAGTATTTTTATTTTTATAGTATGAAGATGCCAGATAACATTTCATCAGTATCCCTACCTATTTAGCTGAACAATAATAACAAATATCTAGCTGTTCAAAACTATTAGGGCCTAAAAGAAAAATAAAGAGCATTATTTTTTGAACTTTGACTTTCTTCCTGGTACAGCCTTAATAATTATTAATTGGATCAATCCATGAAATTTGGTACATGGAGGAATATGAATATAAGAACTTAATTAAATTTCATTTATATATACACTAAAGAAAATATTATAAATTATGTTTATTATTGACTTGTAACACTTCGTTTCCCTTATGGAACCTCCTTATGATTCATATCATAAGACCTAGAAGCTAAACCTTACAGATGCCTCCATTTGGTCCATTCAGAAGTTTCCCTTGTTATATTTACTATACCCTCCAAAATCCTTGAGATGTTTGATGACACTATAATATCATAAGGTATAAACAATAAAAGATTTTATTTTTTTATTGTTTGTTAGGGATTTTCAATTCAATATGAAGGAAGTGGAGGGGCTACAATACAGAGTGAAAGAAGCTTGGAAGGTTGTTACCAGGAAAGCTGTGAAAGAAACTCGTCTTGCTGAAATTAGGCAAGAAATTTTTAACAGTAAAAAACTTAAGGTAAGTGCTTTTCATAACATATTTATTTAAATATTTATCCTTGTATATAAGAGTACTAAAAATCAACCACTTCAAGAATTTAAGATAACCGCTAGAATGCCTACGTCCAAATAACTAGAAGGTATGAAAACAGACAAAAATAATATATAAAGTGTGAAAAGAAAAATAATATGCTGACAAAAAGGGGGGGGGATACAGATGAATTAGATTATTTTACCCATTCCTAGAGAATAGTGGTATTGTCACATATATACCCTTTGCTAGGGAAAGTATGTGACGTCAGTGGAATGCTGGGATATTCTGAAAGGCTACTTGGGAAATAGATCTAAATGTAGCTAAATTTGTAAAGTGAAAGTAGCCCTTCGGAAATATCTTGGAAATACCTAATTTTATAAATAACAATTAGTGTTTGTTCTGGCAATTCTAACATGAAAAATGTACATATACGACAGTATCCTAACTCTGGTTGGGGACCCTTTTGCTGCATCGATATATTTTTCCAGAATATTGAAGAGTTTGGTTTTTCATTGTGGCATGCATATCTGTCATATACAGAGTCTAGGATGGAGGTTTCCCTATCAGGTGCCTTCATATACGACATCCTCTCTACATTAACCATTCCTTTGAAATTTTGTCTTCTTTGCTGTTTATATACAAAACAAGAACTATTTTTACTGTTCTAGACCTTAACCCCTTCATTGTGCAAAGCCACTATAGTGACTTGAATCAAGCCACTATAGTGGCTTTGTGTAATTAAATGGTTAATAAAGTTTTTTTTTTACAATTAAAATTGCAAACTAAATATATCCTGAAACTTCCTGCTCTTCAATTTCTTTGTTCATTAATTCAATAATGCCAAAGGAATATTTCTTTCTTTCATTGTTTGCTTTTGCACATGGTTTGAAATAAATTTGTGTGTTAGGGTTATGATAGTGATTGGTGTATACTCACTTTATAGAGAGAGACAGCATATAAAACATTTAATACTTTGGATTTAAAATATCTTTGATACAGATTAGGCCCTTATTTCTTATACATTACAAATTCATCAATTAATCTAAAGTACAGGAAATGTAATGAACTTTTTAATTTGTTTCCAGCATTATTTCAAAGATAATCCTAAAGACTTCGAAACACTTCGCCATGACAAAGCCAGCCGTATTGTAAAATTGCCAAATCATGTGGCAAATGTGCCAGAGTATCTTGTTCCTCCATCCTTAAAGGGAGTTACAACACTTATTCGGAAGAGGAAAAGGACTAAACCGCCTCCCAAAGCATCTGGCCTTACTAACAATAAGCATAAGGTACAATTTATGTCAGAGTTCTATAAGAATAAATAAAATTGAATAGATTGACTTATTTAAAGCCTAATTATACAGAGTTAAAGAAATGAACACTTAATTTCTTAAGAAATAATGAAGAAAAGTGAATTTTGTAAAATATACATGCTTGTGCTGCTTATAATATGTAACTCTTCCCTCTTCTGGGAAACTTGAAATTGATTATTATTTCATTTATTTATTAACTGTGTTCAATTATGAAAATTATTTTGTTTTAATGAAATATTGCTAGAAATGAAATATAAACTGCAGATGTGAAACTTCAAGAAAATTAAATATTATTTTTCTCACATTTTTAACTCTATTTTTTTGTAAAGGTGAATTATTCATAATATCTAGTTTTTGCTATTTTATTTATTTATATTTTTCTCCCGTGAGTATTACTTTAAAGTGATGTGCTAAGAGAATTTAATAATTTTTTAGGCTAAAATGGACGATCCCTTGTCAAACTTGGATATTCTAGAAAAAGAAGATGAACCAGAAGAAGAAATAGAAGATAAAACTAATACTAGGAGAAGGTATTTCAGTAAAAGAAGAAGGAAATATTAGACGAACCTGTTGTTATAAATATTGTAAATAAATTATTATTTTTACTCTATCTTTAAATGATTACCCTATTCTATCTGATTATTTGTTACTTGACCTTATTAAAATGAACCAATAAAAATTCCATTTTCAGAGAATATTTATGACTAAACTTATGTAAAATGATAAGTTGATTAGATCTTTTATTTAAGTAATTAATTATGTGTAAAAATAGCAAGACTCATAGGATACATTTTATTTGTTTAAATATCAATCCTCTTTTTCCGAATGGATTAGATACGATATTGAAAGGTACTGAAACCACTCTTACCAACACCTTTATTGTCAAGGGGAATCAACTATTGAGGTTTTACACATGACACATTTTTTTTAAAATTTTCCTCAAATGCCCATCGATCCTACCTAGGGGATGACAAAAATGAGGTTTGTTCAAAATAATTATGTATATATACGCACACACCACTCTATTGGCCACAATTTTGGTTTAATTGTTACCATACTCAATATCTAAGCGTTTTATGCAAAAAGAAATATCATGTTCATTAACGGCCAGACAGGGGGTATATATTTTGAAAATTTGAAATATCTTCATTATTATAGATCAGATCAAAAAAGTGTATAGAATTGCCTATAAATGTTTTTATATACATATTTCGTCTATTATGAATATTAACCAAGATATTTGGATTTTTTAGTTTCCCACTCCTACTCATGTCATATTAACAATAAGCTGTTATATCATGGACTACTTTATTCTAAGCTTAAATACCAAATATTTTTTTCAAGAGAACTTTATGTGAGATACATGCAAATTCGTTCCATCAATCATCAATTAAGAGTTTTGATGTTTCCTTAACCCTTTCCACTCCAATGTCGAGTGTCACTCGACACTGATTTTGTTCCACTAGCTCCACTGTCGAGTGATACTCGACATGGTGTAATACCTCTTTTTGCGGAAAATTTTAAAACAGGAGGGATTTAGGGAAAACACTAAAAGTAAAAAAACGTAATTTTAGCGTGGAGCTGGTGGAATAAAAACAAAAACAGCCTTGGAGTGGAAAGGGTTAATCTTTATCATACTCGATATTTAGTTGTTTCAGTCAACACTGTCATATTTGTTATTGGCTGATGTCAGACCTGGAATAGTGGGAATTTAGAGAGGGAGGATTAGAAAATTCAAAATACTGTCATTATGGAATTTCTTCTGGTCTTTGTATAATTGGTTCTAATATTATTACACAGCAGGATAACGATTTAAAACACTCATCAAAACTGTGCAGAGTGAATTAGCAAGCAAAGACAATGATGGTGTCTTGAAAAATATGAATTGGCTGGCTCAATCATTTGATCTCAATCAAATTAATAGGAAGGTTTGCTTTAACTTCAGAAAAACACCTTTGTGAGCATATTAAAAGTTGTTGGGATAATTAACTATTTGAAACATTAGGTAAACTAATAGAAAGAATGCCATGAGTAGTCAAAGCCGATGTGAAAAGCAAGGGAGGATTTTTTGCCATAAATAAAGTATAACTGCTATTGTATATATTTTTAAATTGTGTTCCCATGAAGTATTTTACTGTTCATAATAAATTGTTTATTCACTTATGTATTGTTTTATCTTTTGTTTTGCCTTTTTTTGTAAGATATAATTCAAATTTTCCCAGAACATTGATATGGCCCCAAACTTTTGACTGGAAGTGCATTCTAACAGTTGCAGATTTTGTCTTATATTTAGTTTAAGCAGCCCCGCATGTAGAACTTTTTACATTCATAGAGGGTGTAATTTTAAAAGGGAAGTCATAATCTACAAAAAGGAATTGAAATGAAAGCATTCAGACAAAAACTTCTCTTCTTTGAAAAATGACTATATGAATACTGAATTTGTCCATTCTCAAGATATTTTTGGTACAAATAGTGAAAATACAAAAAATATACAAGATCGAGATGTAGAGCAGAATATTTTGAATGGACAGCTTATTTTAAAAGGCCTAAAATTACTAAGCCACTGCACTGAGCAATTTGAAAAATGTATTTTTCTGCAAACTAAAAAAACAAAAATGAATCCTGTTGGAATAAATTACTTTTAAATAAGACCTTTCTGGAACGAACGACACCTTCTGTTGTATCTTTTAAAAGTACTATAGACAATTAATGACAGTTTGAGCAGAATGCCCTTAAGGGAAATCAGCTATTTGAGGTCATACTTATAATGAGATTCGAAAATTTTCTTCAAATGTCCATCCATCCTACCCAGATGACGAAATTGAGGTCTGTTCAAAATTATATATATATATATAAACTTTGTGAACGGACCTCATTTTCGTTGAATATTAACTGAGATATTTGCATTTTCCAATTTTGACCCTTCAGCAAACCCCCACTTCTACTTATGTCATATTAACAATAAGCTGTTATATCATGAACCACTTCATTACAAAGTTAAATACCAAATATTAATTTCATTGAACTTTTACTTTGTAAGATATATGCAAATATGTTCTGTTGCCCCCCCCCCCCTTTAAGTTTACTCAGCCCCTGCATGACGGCCTTTTCTTCATATGGGATATGGGGTTTATGATTGGATGGATTGGTCATACTTTATGGAGTGTTTTTTGCCAGAAACTAATTGTAGAATTTTAGATAAAATTTCTGAATAATGCAGGCCTCTCCACTGGCTGTATATTATACCTTACAAAGTATTTGAAACAAAAAGAAAGTAATTATATACTATGAGTACCATTCATACAGAAAAAAAAACAACTATGAATTTCAGTAGAAAAAGAAAAATCACCTTGTTAGATGAAAATGTATGGTCTTTTGAACTACATGCCTGATACTCAATATTAAAGCTCCAGTAGTCATCTATATAAACTCATTTCCTATACTTTACAGCACCCCTCATTTCATCAATATCATTTTTTAAATTTCAATCAGAAGTTTAACAATTTTATTTGGCAATAGGAACAGCTTGCTTGGAATAGAAACCTTTCTTGCCTCTGTTTGCAAGAAAAATTGTAATATCAGTCATTGAGAGTAAAAAGTAACTACTTTTATTTATTATCAATAGTGCAACTACAACTTTCCCTTAAATATCAAGTGCAGTTTATTTGGAGAAATAAAAAAAAAAAAAAATTAAATAAGCTCTGAGGATAGTATTATATCAGGTTTAAGGAGACCTGACCCAGATACAACACACTAAGTTGAATACCATGCATTGGCTAAAATATAAAATAATCACTTTTGAACTTTTCTGTTTGACAACCCAGTACAAGTAACAGGAAATTGGTAGGTAACACAGAAACTATAACCATTTAACCAGGTTACCTGACCCAGATACAAAGCACTAAGTTGAATACCATGCATTGGTTAAATGTAAAATAATCACTTTTGGACTGTTCTGTGTTTGACAACCCAGTACAAGTAACAGGAAATTGGTAGGTAACACAGAAACTATAACCATTTAACTAGGTTACCTGACCCAGATACAAAGCACTAAGTTGAATACCATGCATTGGTTAAATGTAAAATAATCACTTTTGGACTGTTCTGTGTTTGACAACCCAGTACAAGTAACAGGAAATTGGTAGGTAACACAGAAACTATAACCATTTAACTAGGTTACCTGACCCAGATACAAAGCACTAAGTTGAATACCATGCATTGGTTAAATGTAAAATAATCACTTTTGGACTGTTCTGTGTTTGACAACCCAGTACAAGTAACAGGAAATTGGTAGGTAACACAGAAACTATAACCATTTTTGTTGTAAATATTAATTTTATTTTAAATTAAAAGACCTATACATTAAATGTGACACAACAATTATTTCTAACAATGGAATTTTTAAGCTGCAGCCTGCACAAGAGCTTCAGCAACTTCAATAGCAATGTGTGCTTCGGCACGTTCTAAGTCTGTGCCTGCCCGTGAAAGATCTGATTGGGCTTTTGAAAGCTGTTCTCGGGCAGCAGCAGCATCGAGATCTTCAACTGGATGAGCTTCTTCAGCTAGGACTTGCACTGAAGAATCATCATTTATTGTTACCTAAAAGCAGAGAGAAAACTCTTCAAAGTATAAACTGGAAAGCTTGTGAAGATGTATGGATATCCTTATTGAATCACTTTAATATTATACAATACAGTAAAATGAATAACATTATTTAGAATTTCAACTAACCAAAAATAGGACTTAGAAAATAGGAATAGGAAAGTGATTTTTATGTTTGAAGAAAAATGTTTTCTCATTCTCAACAGCAACAACATCAAATTGATTAGTTGATTGATTTTAATTTTCAGTTATGAAGATAATTATATGACTTTAGGAATTGAATTGAAGGTATTTGCACCTTCTGCAGTTGTGGAAGGTGACGAAACCTTTTATGGCTGTCTGGCGAAGATGTATGATGAATTACCAAACTAAAATGCGAAGATGGTATTAGGCAATTTTAAACCCTAATTAAGCAGGGATGGTAACAATAGGCCAAAACAGACAGTATACCAAACATAAGTCAAGTAGCGATAATGAATTAGAATAATAGTTAAGTGTGCTTAGAGATACACACAAAGAAACTCAAATAAGCTAGAATGGCTAAACTTGGAAACAAATAGACCATGCTTTGGTAAGAGTCAAAACACACTGGTCAGAAGCATTCCTATGTGCAAAGCTACCAGGGTGCTGGTTGTATGTCAGACTATTTCTGGTTTTTATTTACAAAATGATAGTCAGAGCAGAGAAATATGGACTCTCTTCAGGAAAACCTGAAGGTCCTGATCTAGGTGAGGAAGACTTAGGACCTATCTTAGACCAAGGAGCAGTGAGAGCAGGATAGGCAGCGAATCAGAAGCAATGCTGAGCTAATAACAGTTATACTGTGAGCCTGATAACACCATTGTTATTGAGGAGAGATTGAGAGGATGCAGTCTAACAGGATACTGCTGTAGGGTATACCAGGTAGAGCGAGGAGGGGTAGGGGTGTTTGGATGACCTGGGGGAGGAGAAACGGGAAGGGGTTTAAAATTGAAGGAGTTTAGCTGCAGGTCATATGAGAATGGTTTAAGAATGAGGAAGACACCAAGATTTTCAGAGGACTTTAAAACCTTATAGTTATTGAGTAACTCGGTTGATGTTGCTACCTATCCATTAAAATTATAAATTGTGAGAAGGAGTAAACTGCTTTCAGTCATTAAAAACTGAATGTTGTCTCCTCTACAAGTCACCCTGATACTTAGATAATACGTTTGTACATACGGCAATGAAAGAAAATGTTTGATTTTGTTTTCCATAGCTTGGTAGCTCAGGTAAAGTACCACCTACAGGATAAAACAACGAATGCTGAAACCACATCATAATCTTATATTTTCCTCTGTATAAACATATTAACTCATTGACTGCTAGGGACTTTCTAGATTTTGGTCTAAGAAGGCAAATTGATTAAATCATATTATATATTATGACAATCATTAAAAAGTTTACAGAATTTCTTTTGTTGAAAAAAAGAGTCCTAAGAATTATCTTGTAGTCAGCTTCAAGAAGAAGAATCGTAGTCAAGAAACTAACAGTATTGGGCATCCTGAGGTAGAGCGCTAATACAAGTTATCTCCTGTTGAGCAGTCAACGTGTTAAAAATGACAACTTGTACAAGTTTATTCACAAGGTTGGCAATTTTTTAATTGGCTTTTTGAAAGTAGATTAATAAAGTTCAATAGAACAAGTGGTGGTAATTAAAACACATGAAATTTATTTGGAATTGTGACCTTTCTACAAAAGCAAGATTAATTAAGAAGTTTCAAACTGATTAAAATTAAGTTAAATTTGTCACACTTACAGTTCCACTTGATACGAAGACCTTCTTTGAAGTACCATCCTGTTCGAATACAGTTACCACACCAGGCTTTAAAACAGCAAGTGTTGGCACGTGCTTGGGCAGAATACCGAAAGCACCACTGAAAGATGGCACATCTACTTGTTTAACATTGGCATTCGCATAAAATACCTAAAACAATCAAATATCCATTGAGTTTTTTAAGCATTAATAAATGTGTGTAAATTGTAATTACAGTGAGTATTGTTTGCTTGATTGTTTTGAATGTTTAGTACCTTAGGTCTTTGACTTATAAACTACACACTAAACACAATCATTTGCAAACAGGCAAATCAATGATTCGAATAGGACATTGTCAGACTATAAAAAACTTCAGTAAAATATTTCAAGAAAGTGAATGAAAACAACATTGAATTTTTTAACAAAATAAAGACAATGGTTTCAATCCTGGCATTTAAACACCAACGATGATTTCTTTATGAAAGGTCAAAAGGGAATTACAAATAAGATGAGGAGAAAACTGTTAAAGTAAAAAAATATTACAAAGGATGAACAAACTGCATACAATATGTAATGCTGACAAAATCTTGTCCACTGGTGGAATAATAGTGGCAGGATCTGGTTCAGAGTTTGCGAGAGGTGCAAGAACTAAGGTTTAGAGCAAGAATGGAAAACACAAAGCACATGAAAGAACCTCTAGACAAAGGGGTGGTTAGTGGCCCCATTCTATTGATAGAGTTCACGTATCTTAGTAAGACGTATATTGTAGATTCAAACGGCAGAATTGTCACAGGAAACAGATGCTTCTGTGCCTTACAAAAGGTTATCTGCTTAAAGTATTATCAGGAATAAAAAAGTTTAAATATACATAACAGTCATCAGACTAACAGTTATATACGGCAGTGAAGTATAAATTATTACCCAGATAGAGAAAGATATTTAAAGCTGTAAGAAGCAGCATAGAAGGCAGATTTGAAGCAATATCAATCTGCTCAATTTATAAGGTGAGCCTGATGTCTGTGCTATTAAAAGAGAAAGACTGCACTGGTTAGGGCACGTCAAGAAATGGAGAGAGACAGCCTCCTAATGGCTCAAAATTGGATTATCCTAGCTGCGGAGCACACTTAATGGTGTAAGATAGCAGCAGAGGCCCGGACCTGTAGATACATTGATTTATATTGAGAACAACATGACTACCATAATTGATAAAGTTCATCTATGGACATAACGCTATGTAACATTTATATTGATTTGATATTTCAGTTAATAGATTAGATACTTTGTTGAATTGTAACATTCAAAATTGTACTTACTTTTTAATAAACTTTTTTTTTTTTTTGAGCATAACGAATTTGTAGTGTTATGAGCCCCTGAAGAGGTGCATTCATATTGAATAAATAAACAAATTTTAAAGACTCTTATGTTTTCAATGAATTGGTATGTACCATCAAGCTCTATACAAAATTGTTTTGATTTTTTGGATGTACTTATTCTATTCATGTGTTTTTAAAGTAAAAATTTTGTACATGGGCCTTATTTTCTAGATATAGTTAAAAATTATATTCTTCATTAAATAAAAATAAACCTTGAAAGGCAGTGCCTGCCACACAATAGTTATATGGTTCATGGTCATATAGACTCCTTACAGTTTATACCATTATTTACCTAAGTTGACACACTTAAAAAAAAGTTTAATAATATGACTGCCTACTACTGCTCATTACGTTCTATTACATTTAATATTAGGAACAGCTACATAGTCACCTTCTAACCGATTTTTACAAACGTAATACCGCAATTGCTCAGGATGAAATACCCATTTAAATGTAAGATGGAAGTGCAGACTAGGATAGATATCAAACAATTTATAAAAAATATTAACAATTAGAAATTAGTGTAATCGAAGATTTCTATATTCATGCTTTTATGACGCTTACACCTACTAGACTTACTGTTAGATAATTAAAAAAACAAAACAAACTGAAATTGGTTATTACCAGGTTTTTTTAAGCATGTTTGAACGCTAACTACTACTCCTGTGGTTTCGAACTAAGAGCAATGTAGAATAATGATGGGACAAACACTTTGGAGAGAAGCTCCAAATAAAAATCAGAACTGATAAGGCCTTTTAATAACCCCAAGAATTTCCTCTGAAAAACTAAATCATTATTGTTTGAAAGTAAGAGCAATTGTTTAAGTACAGCAACATGTATGTTATACAAAATTACTTGTATACTGTTGATTTTATAGCAAGAAATATATATTTTTTGGTTATAAATTCTCTTCACCTCATTGGCACAAAATCATGGCTAGTCTAATGTCAGCATGGAAACAAATTAATGAGTAAAATGATACTTCTCTTACAATTAGGGAACTAAAATGAAGACACTTTTTTTTCCACGATTTGCATTTTTAAAAAGCTACATTTTAGAATAGAGTTATACACATTTGAATAAAAATTGATAGGTTTCTTATTCTTCATAAAATCTATTAATGTAGTAAATGTACTCATCTAATAAACAACTTTAGCAGCAAACCTAATGATTATAAAATGTAAATAGCATGTAGGAGTATAGTGCATGCAAATAGTAAACCTTAATTAATCCTAGTTTCACTAAGACAAAAATAAATTAAGCATATATTTATTATCAGGGGCTCTACATAGTTTTCAATATCAATCCTTGGTTAAGAAATACAAAAAAAAATTAAAGGAAATTAATTTGATAGAACATGGCATGTAGGTTGAAGAAGCTAATTCATTTAATGATGTCTGAATGAATTGGTCAAGCAAATGCAAAGTAATAAATTATAGTAATTTGTAAGAGTCCATTCGCTATAAGGCATATTGAGGGCGAAAGAATTGAAATAATCCAATATTATTGAAAACTGATATTTCTTAGTAGTAGATGCAGGAAATATATAATTAATAGATCATAACTACCTTATTTGCAGCCGCAAATGTGAAGTTCATCTCATCAGCATAGCCCCTTTTTAAGTTTGTTAGAGCCCCTCGAGAGGACAATAGCCTGAAAGCTGCTCTAGTGGATACACTTGCCATATTTATTTATTGTTCTGAAAAAAAAAAGAAGCAAAATTCACACACATCCAATTCAAAGTATTAGGTTAAGAAAATTTAAGATTATGCACTGTGTTCATACACTTATATTACAGAAGGAATTTTGAAAATAAAGACTAGCAATGTTAAAAAGATGTTTAAAAATTAAAATTAGGAAAAAAAGTTAAAATTAATAAGGGATAAAATTAAGAGAACAGATAAAAATACCTAGCTGATAAAAGGAAAAGCCGATGGAGGTCGTGTAACAGCTGAGAGAAGGTACAAGAGGTAGAAGTTGCTTCCACCTCAATACTTTACTTGATAATTTAGAACCGACTCCTCATAATATGTGACGTCATTAATTCGACCTATTATACCTGAACTTAAATTCTTTATACTTTAAGTCTTTTAATAAATATAAAACTAGTATGTGTGAATCGAAAGTCTGTTACTTTTTATTATTTATATTATTTTCACGAACTTTTCGTTTAATTTGGTTATGGATCATTAATTCATAAAAAAGAGGCGCAGTACTTCTCATTAGTTTATTACAATATAAATGTTACATTTTAATATCATTTCAAAAATGATTTATTCACAACTTTTTCCTGTCAAACTTCGCCATTTTTAGAAATAAGTCACGCCCGCGCGGGAGTGTGTGTAAATGCATTTAAAGATGGAGAGGTAGATAGATACATTTACACTCATAATATCCTATATATGCTTTGAGTGAGTGTGTTTTGAATTATTGTATCAGTTTAGAGTACCACTGTAGTGCGGAGGCTGTTATTAGCATTTCATGTCGGCAGCAATCAATTGATATAAGATTAACTACCTAAAATTTACTTTTCACTTATACGCTAATGCAAGACTGGCTGATGATATCTTATGATATATTTTAATTTTTCCTTCAATTAGAACTCTATGCATATGGAAATTGTAGCCGGCCATGAGATTTTCAATGATTTAAGTTATATTAAAGCTGTAATGTTGACAGTTATAGAGCGTGGCCGTGGGAGATAAGGCGTGGGAATTTCTAAGAGTACCTACTACATACATCTATTTTTACCATCATTGCACAGAAGGTAAAATAGGTCGATTTCCGACAAGGCACAACATAAGTTCACGAGTTTGCTACCAGAGCAAGTTAGTGTTGCTGGCCTTGTGGATTACCAGGAGTCTAGCGATTGCATGCGTCTGACAGGACACTCCCGAATGGGGTGCCCCATATATAGAAATGACCATCGGCGCCCTGAAGAGGAAGAAATCTTCTGGGCCGAACTACATCGAAAGGGAGATCATCAAGGAATGTAAGGACTCGCTTTATAACATGTGCCTTAGCAGCTGAATACTCCCCACTCTGTGGATGGAACCTGAAGTTGTGGAGATAATCTTGCCCGGAAACATAGATTCTCAACCAGGTGCCTACAGGACTATTATTCTATTGCTTTTACTGGGGAAAGTCCTGGAAAGGATAATAGTAACCACTCTTCAACCAAAGCAGAGGAAGCCAACGTCGCGCAGTGGTCCCGATTCCCTCATCATGGTGCAAAAAATAATTTAAGGGAACAGACCTCGCTCAAACATTGTATGATGTTTAATGAAAAGGTATTTTATATAGGTTGTATTAGATTTGGTTTGGGGTGGGGGTTAGAGGGAGAGGGAAGGTGATCTCAGGCATTTCCAGTACTTTCGTATTTTTTATGTTGGATCCTTCTGGTCCAAGCACATCATTTAAGTTAAATGCCAATGATATAACTTGGGCCCCACTTAAAAAAAATCTTGAGCACACACACACCCGCAGAACTAACAACAGGTAGGGAACGCAATCATAACATTTCTCAAAAATTATGTGATGAAATATCTTTGAATTGTTTTAAAAAAAATATATTTTTGAGATTTTTTAATGAAAAATCTACTTAGGTCTCGTAGTTCTAAATTAGTTTACTGAAAGTATTTATGTATGCCTTCTCCATAAAAAAATTACAAATCTTTATCTGGTTGCCTTATATTATCAAAAAAAGTGCTGAAAATGGAATTTTATCTCTTCAATTTTTGGTGTAAATTTAAGACCCAAAGTAGTTTTTAATTTAATATTACACTGGACCATTCTTTTAGAGAATACGTTTCTGGAAGGTTTGGTTTTTAATTTAATGTTATAGGGCAAACCTAAGTGAAAATATTGGCTGGAGTGAAGCCATACGTTCAGTGAAAATGAACAATCCGCTACAAAAAAAAAGTCCGTCACGCAGGGGCTGCGTAAACTAAGCAGATTTCCCACGTGAAGTTTTACAATAGAGAAATCTGCCTAATAACAACTGTAGTAGTAAGAAACCTCTAAACCTAAAAAACATTATTTAGGGCGTAATAACCCAGTAGTTTCTAGCCCAAAAAACAGTTAACCTAACCTCTAAACCTATTCACGAGGGACGATAGTTATGGAAACGGCCGCCAGAGCTCTCGTCGGAAACTCCGAACATAGCCTATTGGTGACCATACGCAGAATTCAAATGCAAATATCTCGGTTAATATTCAAGATAGAGAATTAATGTATAGAACATTATTTATAGTAAAATTAATTTGCAATAAGATTGGTTCTATACAATCTTTTGATCCGACGTATAGTAACGGAGATATTTCGAATTTTCGAAAATCCTCCCCTCTAAACCCCCCCTCCCACTAGTCCGATTTCAGCCGTTAACGAACTTGATCTTTCTTTTTACATAAAACGCTTAAATATGAAGTTTGGTAAGGATCAAACAAAAATTGCGACCGCTAGAGCGGTAACAGACAAATATATATATATATATATATATATATATATATATATATATATATATATATAGATATATATATATATATATATACAGTTTTGAATGGACCTCATTTTCGTCATCTACTAGGTAGGATCGATGGACATTTGAAGAAAAATGTCGAAAATTCCGTCATGAGTACAACCTCAATAGCTGATTTCCCTTAAGGGAAATCTGCTAAAAATGGCTGTCAGTGGCAAAATAATTTTTTTATTTACAAAATGAGTGGCATAAAGATTTGTTATTTAAATATTCCACTTGACCTCTCAAAAAGAAACACGTTCTTAGGAACGAAAAGTCTTTTATAAGCACAAATCCAGAATCTTTTATAAAACTTGCAAAGCAATATTGATTGATGTCAGTTATATGGTATTTCAAGCTAAACCTCAGGACGTCAATGTCATGGAATTTTCCATCCAATTTTTCATTTTCTCTGCCTACAAGTAACCCAAACCTACATACAATTACAAGTAACTCTCATAACCTCCCAAAATGGTCAATTACAGACTTAGATTCAAAGAGAGCCTAAAAAAAACAAATAAAAAACTTTACTAGCAACAATACAATGTTAATAGGTATTACATAGACAAGACTCAAAAAAAAAAAAAGAAGAAAAATGTATTTACATGAAATCGCAATTATATGTTCCAATGTATTTTCAAGGCAACATTTCTAAAAAAATTTCATCGACATGATTATTTGGCTAAATTACTATTGGGGACAAGAAATCGTTTCCAAAACATTTCTGAGATTTTCTTCATCTCTGGAAGCGACGTTTGTGTGAAGTTAACTTTATGTAGGCCATCATTTTTCCTGTAAATAAATAAATTCAAATATGTATTTTACAATTTAAACCATCGCATCAAATACTATTTAATGATGAATGACTCTTGGACGACGTACCTCAAGCTATATCCTGATTCACTCAAATCCAGGTCTTTCACACAATATCCAATTACATTGCAACCATCTTCTTTTATAGCTTTAATCAATTGTGACAAGTATTCCTGTAAACGTGTTTCATAAATTAAATAACTCAGATAAATAGTTTAAGAAACTATAGGTTTTGAAACATACGTTAAAAAAAAATACTGCAAATTAACCTTAATACAAGATATCCGCTCCTGGCCCTCAACATTACCGTTTTCTGTTACAAAAACCTGCAATTCTCCATACTCATCTTTCAGGTAGTTCAGAACATGGCGAATACCTTCGGGTACAATCTGTAAAATGGTTAATCACTTAAAAAAAAAAAAAAAAGATAATTTGTTAACATCCACTTTACGCTACTTCAGCTAATTGGGACGGGTTATCTACAGGTTGCCAGCCTTATTTAGCTAGCTTGGGAAGTGCTGGGCATTGATTTAGTCATTTTCGGTAAGAAGTCTTCCTTCCTATTTCCACCTCTCTCATCTTATATCCTTCGTAATTAGAATCCTAATCGAACAGGTAGTTAGTCAGTGAGATTACATCTGTTGGTCAGCACCTCTTTTTTACAGCCTCCCTGGTGATCGACAGAAGTGGCTATGCTTTACTACTTCAGCGTTCGACAAGGCGAGGACTTTGTAAGAAAACAACTTTTGATGAGTTACTTCTCATATTGGCTCTAACAACAGTTGGAGCCTATCGCCTCCCTTACAGCATCATTTACATCTGCCATAGAGGTCCGAGGCGCAGAGCTTGCTCGTCCATGCGTGGAGACACTGTAGTAGGCACATTATAGTGACGTCGGTCGGAGTAATACTCGGTCCTTAACATTACTGTTTCATTATTGTAACTTGTTATAAACACTATTTACTTTTTTATGAAAGGACAATCTATTTATTTATTATTTGTTTTATGAGAAGTACTTGTAATTGTCATCGTTGGTCAACTAAACATTTCTGTTTTCCGATTATTCTTAGTAGTCTTAGTACGATTTCCTGCCTACCGAAATAATGATCCCGCCTATCACACCTTATTGGTGTGGACAGGCATAAGAGGATTCTTTCTCTTCATTACCTTCTGCCTCACAGGGAGCTTGAAAACTGGTCAACTATATATTGGAGAATATTTACTTTACTCTGATTCTAAAAATCCTATTATTGATACAGTAGTCCTCTAATAGAGCACAACTAAGACATCTCTTAATCATTAGCCCCTCTAGTTCAGTCTTGCTATTTATTAGAGCATAATCCATCAGGTAGTTTATATCAATTTCCATCCATCGGATCTCGTGCTACGCAGTCTCCTAAGTTCTGCTTGCCTTTGGTCTCAATATGCTCTGCACAATCCGAGTTCCAATATTGAGTTTGTCATTTTTTATGTTTGCTCCTTTTCATTTCTTTTTCATAAACTCGGTTCTTCGTTAATTACACTAACTATTTATTAGGTAGATGTTCCTTTAGGAAGTTCATATCATTTTCCCTTCACCGGATCTCTATGAAATCTATATTATATTGAGCCAACGCAGACTTCAAAAATCTGCTGGCTCCTGGGATGTACGTTCAAGGTTTTGATATTGAGTTCAAGCATGTTTTTGATTTATTATATTTTCCTTGCTCCTGAAATTTGACCAAAACATCAGTTAGTTAATCTCTTTTAAAGAAGCGTTTAAATCGATAAATACCATTATGAACTCCCACTTCGTTTATAATTAGTATGTATCTATTTTTCATAAGATTCAAAACAGTTTCTTTTAACGAAATACCTAACATATTATCTAACGAAGCTTACTTTAGCCCCTGAATATGCATAAGAGGTCCATTCGTCTTTCTGGAAAAGCTTGACACCACTATCTCTACGCCAGGACGGAGTTAGGCCAATTTTACTATGTGTTACAGCACTAGATGTTTCGTGATTGACAGCAATAAAGTCAAAACTTCCTGCAAAAAAAGTGATTAGCAGAACATTAAAAAAAAAAAAAAAATATTTCTAGGCTACAGGAACCCTTTAAAATAGGACTTTCATAATTCCAAAAGATTTTTATTCTCTTCTACAAATTACTCTTTTTTTGGGCCCTGGAATTTTATTTCTATTTTACTGTTTCTCTTAAGGAAAGTACGAAATTCAGGGACACATTTTGAGTCATTTTGCAGAATTAAACTGTTCTTTTAACTCTTTGTGTGCTCTCAATCTTATATCAAGGGAAACTGAAAATGTGTTTGGAAAAATGAAATCGTTTAAATCTTCTTCATATACGACTCAATCTTGAATTCTATCAAGGACGGATATTAGGGTATGGGGATTTCCTGTAAAGAGAAACCCCTAGGAGGTGGATTTGATTCCACTTTAAAGATTCGTTTTAATTAATAAAAAGTTTTGATAATTTAGACCTCCAGGATGTGAGTTGTTAATTGTGTGGGATGGGTGCCATGGCATGTAGCTCCAGCGGTTTATGCATCACTAAATATTTGTTGCGAATTTTGGAAGCTACTGCCAACTCCCTCTTTACGCAATGTTCAAAATCATTTGTTTTGTTAAGGAATGGGAGTATAGGCTTCTTCCAGGCATCAGGCGGCTTACACGTCCAAGCCCAAGTGTTCTAATTGGTTGTGGGAGTTGAGGTTTAACTATAAGGAATTCATCATACGACTCCCAGCCAGCCCACGGCCATTGGTTGGTATCTCATTATGGCTTACACTATGCTTATTACCAAAAACAAGGAATCACCACACCATGGTACTTAGAGCTAAAGTTGAAATGATGTACATAATTATTGATAAACTAACAATATTCTATGTTTGTTGTAGAAAAAGTTAGAAAATTGACTAAAATATAACGACTATTTTATCATAAATGTATCTTGCCTGAAGTAAAATGAACATTTATTAAATGTTCATCATCCTCAGAAAGATAATTATTAACATTTTTTTTTTTAAGATTTTTAGGAATTCTAGACATAAATACCCTCAGTTCCTATTGAAGCCTTGGTTTCGAACATTACCTGAAGAAGGAGTTTACAGTAGTTCCAAAAATTCACATACAATTTTTAATGGTGCGTAAACCGCTGGATCTAAAATCGCATCTTATACAATTTAATAGTTTCTTATTTATTTATAATAATAATAATTAATTCATATTGTAGGGGCAGCATATGTTGCCATGGCAACACAATGAAAGTTGTCATGGCAACAGATCCTACTAGTTGTGAACAACAGAAAGATGTGAATGCAATAGGTCTTTCAGTCTCATCTTTTGTTATGTGCTGCAAACAACAAAATGCCGAGCCCTGCGAAATGCATTTATTTTTTTACTCAAGTTTATAAATTATTTTAACAAAATGTAAATATGTATATTTTTTAGCTAAATGAAAATCAGTGTTGTGTTCTAAACGTGCGTTTTCCATATAATTAACGCCTCACTAGCTTATTTGCCTTCATTTAGAAAACAGGCTACAGTGCTTTTAGCTTCTACATTACTGACACCACATCTCGAAATAATTGCCTTACTCCAAAATCCTAGTCAATAAACTCATTCACTAAGCGGCATACATGTGAGATTAAAAAATAAAGTAACTAGATAAAACTCAATAGAATACCTCTTATTTTTTGGACTTCGGTTTTATTAAAATAAGGAAGTCTGGACTGTTTAAGACCTTCAATGGCGCTATTGCGATCAATGTAATCCCTCATGAGAGGAGGATAATTGCCAGCAACACTGAGCACGGGGTGCCCGAACCATCCAACCTAGAATTGATTCCAAAATTAGCAGATAAATTTAGAATATGAAGTACAACTGTACTATAAATCAAATCCTGCAAGTAAGTGTAAGATCGGACGAGAACCGGTGTGTTCAACGTGGTATGGCTGTTGGCAGTAAGTGTAAGTCTTCTTCAGTAAGCCGTACAAGTATGGGATCTGGATTTCATTCTAAGTTTTGTGGAATGCTTAAATAATTATTACAACTACTAGTATTAATAGTTTATAACTAGGAGAGCTTGCCTAGTTAGAACGTTTAACTCCTAATTGGATTTCGCCATTTAGGAGTTAAACATAGTGGGGCTCTTTCAGTGTTAATCAATTATTTTAATTGTTGATTGTTCAAATTAGGTATACTCGTATTTGTAACCAAAGTGTTCCCTAAAATGTATTAACTTTTACATTTTGTTTTTCGGTGATTTATATTATTAAAATAAGGTATTTTTGTTTTTTGGCGGCAGTAATTTTTTCAAACGTGGCATCAGTATGGAAAACCCTTTAAAATATGTACGTCTAGGCCAGAAGATAAAGAAGAAGTAAGTAAATAAGGCAGTGACCCTGATTAGGGTACAGGAGATCAAACACAACAAATTATAAATAAAAAATGAAAGAATTCTTGTTTAGTTGTTAATGTGGAAAAATAATGGTTTTTTATGGTTAATGGTGGCTTTGGTTTTAGATATTTTCAAGGTGGCTTTGGAAATTGCAAAAATAGTATGATGAGGTGAGATGAAGAATAAATTGAATTAAATTCAGAATTTCTGGAAGGATAGTTATATATTGTGATTCATATTTAATTCGTCCATTTTATTATTTTTATTTATTTACGTCCATTTTATTCAACTATGGCTAATTGGGACGGGTTATCTACAGGTTACAACCCTTTTCTAGCCAGGGTGGGGCTAAGGATTTTTTTTAATGAGTTCGTTATTAAATAAATTCCTATTTGCCTAGGCGGGTATCGAACTCAGCACTCTAGGTTTACCATGTGAGATTAAAGCCAACGTTTTAACTCACATGGCTAACCATAGCCACTCCATTTGATTAAAATCTATCTAAATACTTTAATTAATACATTTATTTATATGTTGTTATAGATGAAATACATCATAATTAATTTTGTGGATCTTTATTGAATACTTACTGTGAATTGCATGGCAGTTTCTACAGCTCTATGGTCATCTTCTGAATCACTTGCTGGAAATATTGAATCTCCTTTGAGACTTATACTTACTTTACCTGCGAAATAAAACATGAATTCTTGAACAAACAATGTTGTCCTTAGATAGTGTGAATACCTGTTAGTTTATTACGGTAGGTGATACATTTTTTGATCCAAAAAAAAAACAAAAAACGATCGGTTCCAAGGAAGACCTGGGAATGCGCAGACTGACGAGCCTCAATAAAATCATAGGAGGTCGGCAGTGATCAGGTCACCTGCTGATTTCAGTTTGCTAATTGGTACGATCTAAAAGAATCAAAGTCACTTATTAGAGCTTATCCCGCTATTCTACATGCTCCATGGCATTCTGGTAGCAAAACGATGAACTAACTCCGTGGTTATTCATACAAGCACTGTTAATGCATTCTACCATCGAGCTATTACTAACTACCCCATAAAAGAAAAAAATTAACCTACGGCCAAATCGTGCCCACAAACGAGAGCAGAGATAGTGCTCGAACCTACCACGACGAGCTTGCGGACTTGCAAAGCCTCCAAGAAGTACTGAGTTTAGCAAACCTAATTGAGTACGCAGGTAAGAGTATGGTAACTGATTGGTAGAAACTTAACTTCAATATATATATATATATATATATATATATATATATATATATATATAAACTAGTTTGAAAGGTAAGCCGTTTCGGCAATAAACTAATACACATAGTTTCATCAGTTTGTTTATTTAATTTTTATGTCAAATCCCCTTGCTTCAGAAGAAGCTTCTTTTTTAGGCGCTACACTTAAATAAAACATAAATGAAATGTTTTGTTTTCTTCTCTTTTAATACAATATTTGAAGCTTAGTAAACTCACTGTTTTTATTAATTGCTAAAAAGGACTTCCAAATTACTGTTAAAGCATAGCAGGCATAAGTAAGACTTAAATAGTATTTATATAAATCTTAGTACCTCTTTGTTTGGGAGCAAATTCATCCTTGTACATACTGTAGACACTGGCGTGGGCCAGAAGGAGGTTATGCCCTGCCTTGTATTCTCCATAACCATGAAGTGCTGAAGCTCTCTCCATGCTCCCATAACTTCTTGCCACTTCACTTGGTTCGTTTATAGTAATCCACCATTTTACCTGAAAATTTTCCAATTCTATTGAGTAAACGTGACGTTGAACATCTACTGAGATTTATTTAAAAAAAAAAAAAACTAATCAGTTGACGGTTGAAAAAAACTTCATTCTATAATATTTCAAACCAATTTAGTTAATTTAGTAATTTTCAGGTAGCTCATGTTTATGAGTGTGGTGTCCTCCCTGATTGAAGGGACCAGATGGTTTCTACATTTATGGTGCCCTGGGTGTTGTGAAGAGGAAGACCTAGGACCAGGCAGAGATAGCAGGATGCTTTGAAGGAGTACTAGTGGGGGCTGTAGGTCCGAAATTGCAGGGTTCTAACTGATGACCGCTTCAAACGTTTGCCACAGAAGTAGTTCAGAGGTGGCAGAAGCCCTGCTCGTGCAAGAAAGCGTGTGATAGGATAGTGTTTATATATATATATATATATATATATATATATATATATATATATAGAGAGAGAGAGAGAGAGAGAGAGAGAGAGAGAGAGAGAGAATATCGTTTATTGCTATATTAAAAAATTTGATTTGGGCAGTTCCAGGGACAGCACTTATTCTGAATAAGTTCAAATTTTGATATACTGACCCGGTCGTAGAATGTATTCATTTTTTATCATGGGTTTGTCATGTGTGTTTCTTGGATTGTTATCACTTCCTGAAACGCTCAAGATGCCTTAAAAATACAATATCTTTCCATTTTAGTTTAAATCCAATTTCCCTCTCAGAAAACTGGCTTTATGTGCGGACAAACAGACGTGCGCATATTCTTCATATGCCAGTCTCTTTTTTGAAAAATTGTCCAATTTTTAGGACTCTAGAGCGAGATGTGCCTCTATAAAATCGGCCAAGTTTTAAAACAAAATCATCCTTCTTTCTAGCATAACTTCCCTCCCCTTTGAGACTCGGGCTTAAGATTTTGCAGGATTGTAGCCAGATAAGTCCCAAAGACGGTCATATATGGTGATTTTGTTTATTATAAGTATTCATAGTCTTATTGTGTTATTACAAAAATCGTCTGATTTTAGTGGGTTTCGAGATAAAATGTCTTCCGGGTTTTTAGAATCATTCCTTCGATTGGGCCTTGTCGGCCTTCATTTTGTAGGCCAGACAGTCGTGGCACAAAGAAAATTCCGAAACATGGGGTTTTGTGCCCGTGGAATTTCGATTATTTAAATTTGACGTCCGAATAGCGAGAGGCCTAACTCCTCAACGAGAAAAACTATTAATGTATAATTTCAGCCGGTTACTCGCTAGAATACCTTTTAACATGAATATATGTGCTGGAGAGAAGCTTTCTAAAATATATTTTATGAGGCTAATAAGTAAAATTTCAGTTTTTCATAAAATCTTTTTTTCACCCTGCGAATTACGGTCTCATCCGACTCTGGAGTGAGAACCACAAGGCCGATTCAGACGAGCGGGTTCTTATTTTTTTATAGAGAATCCTCTGGATCCACAAAAAGTTTACTATGAGCTCAGTAAAACGTTAAACTTTCAAATACTCACCTTTGGTCCTAAATTTTGGAATACAAGCCTTGCATAATCTACAAAGTATTTTATCGCCAAAGGATTCAACCAACCTCCAATGTCGTTTACTGGGGTAGGCAGGTCTCCTTGATGCAGAATGACCTGTGGGCAAAGTATTTTTTATAAATAGTTCCATTTCACTCATTTACTATTCATATTTAAAGTAAATTTCAGGATCAATTTTTGTGGTCAAGGAAAGAATAAATTTTACGATAGACACGTAAACACTGTAAACTTAATGTATACCACAATTTAACTAATCATTTGTATTTATTTGCTTTTTCCTAACTCGTTGCACTATTCCGTAAGCTATAAAGAAGTTTTTGCTTGCTTGTTATTCTATTCATTAAATAATATCTACAAGTTTATTAGAGAAGCTTATGTCTTTCAGCGGATCGTGGTTTGAGTTTTCAATGCTTTGGAAATCACTAAATTAACAATAAACCAATCACTGTAAAATAAACCCTCTCAAGAGATCTTTGCTGATGAAATTGTAGAGCATCAGAAAAACTATTATTTAATATTTAGGATTTCTCCTGTGGATATCGGTCATAAATGGGATACAAATCAAAACAGTATTCAAATATTTCTGGCTATTTTCTTTCTACATTCATGCCCTAAAATAAACATTCTAATACTCAAGTTAATTCCTTTGGCAGTTCATTGCTAGGCGTCTGATACCTCTACAGACATAACAAAAAAGTCCGTCACGCAGGGACTGCGTTAACTAAGCAGATTTCCCACGTGCTCCACATATTTGCATTTATCTCAAAAGTTAAAAGTATAATGAGACCAATACTTGGTATTTAAGGTTAGTATAAAGTAGTTTATGATATAATAGCTTATTGTTAATATGACATGAGTAAGAGTGGGGTTTACTGAAGGCTGAAAATTAAATAATCCAAATATCTTATTTTTCGAAAATCTCGTCATGAGTACGACCTCAATAGCTAATTTTCCTTGAGGGAAATCTGCTATAAATACGCACAAACAGTATGAGTGGTTTTCTGAAGTCACAAGTACTACACTTTGAATTGCGCACTATAAAATAACTTTTGATACTGAAAAATATATTCTAGCCACAATTAATTATTTCCATTTCTTCGACAAAACCAATGTTAATTGTGGTCATGTAAATTATTTAAAATTCATAAATCTAAACAAAGTTTTAGGACCTAAAAAATATATTCTAAACTCAAAGTGTTCATTCCATTTTCCAATAAAACGAATATTAACAAGGATAAATTTGGATTCCACAGTAAAGCCCACTAGGGTCATCGGTAGTAAAGTACAAATAAGTGCATATTGACACTATCCATTTTTTAACAAATATACAATATTCTCAATTATATTGAAGAATTATGATTGGGAATGTTGATAAATTATATTTGGTGACGAGAAGTCAATTGTCAAACTTTTAAATGTTCTAATCTAAATAAAGCTGTTAGGTGTTTTAATTCCCTCTTAGTTACTGGCTTAAATATCAATATGGATATCCAATATTTTTTAATTATTATGTAAAAACCTGCTCCTTTATGGCATAGTAAAATAGTTAATTAGTACGTCTAGGCTTCATATATCATAGGATTTTGATATTCTACAAAAGGAATTATCCTTTTGTAGAATATCAAAACCCTATGAGTTATTAAAACCTCGATATTGTGAAATTGTGGGTGTAATTTGTTAAATTTTAATATATTATTATTTCAAGCGAACAGTTATTTTTGAACATTATCTGCAACTGTAATCTATGTTAGTATATATATAAGGTTTGTATGCATAGTAATAACAGTATTACAATTTATTAATCTGATTTATATCATTATACTTTACCATTGCTTGAATACCATTAGCTTGAAGCTCATCAAGGAGGCTTTGGTAATATCGGAGTGCTTCGTTATTAACGAGACGTGTACTGCCGTTTGGAAGAATACTTGCCCAGGACAGTGACAATTTGTACAATCCGAACTAAAACAGTTAATGTTAAAGTAATTATATTCTGTGGTTTATTAAAGTTTTTTCTAACAGTTTTATTGAAGTTTCCATAGATTGTTTATTAATATTCATTAATTAAGTATTTGTTATTTACAATATTTATAAAGGATGAAATATCTGATTATAATCAACGGAATATAAGACCAAACTTTATGGTAAATCTATTCCGAATGAATCAATGTCACTACTGAGCCGTGAAATAAAACTGCATTTTTAATATATTCAAAAAAGCAACCATTTAGATCTCTTTCCACCACTTTTCGGGTCTTCCTAAAATTTTAACAATTAGGTATCCCAAGATATTTTTAATAAATATAATAAATTAATGTTTCTGAAAAATAAGAAACTAAAAATTAACCATTCACAAAAAAAAAAAAGATTTGTCACGTTTGCATGGCTTCTGTATAAAATGGGAGAGGAGACATTTAGTAGATATATAAATCTAGGGGGTGCAGATTCAAATGTACCGGAGAGGCTACGAATTCATAGCGGATTTCTCACTCATAGGAATGACACAAAAATAACGTATTCTGTGTATCATGCTTTTACAAATCAAGTCATCTTTGTTTTTATTTTTTTTCGGTTAGCATTATTGACGTGTAGAAATTGTTATATATATATATATATATATATCTATATATATATAAAATTGTTTATGTGTATTAGCACTAACGGGCAGGAGTGGTGGTTATAAGGGAGGCATGAAATTAATAATAATGATTTCCTATTGGGTTTTCGGCAAATATGCACATATCAAAAGTTGTTTATTTTGTTATTTAGAGAAATTTGCTCAACACTTCTTTTCAATATGAACTACCAGGTACCTCACCTGAAAAAATTAATTCAAATGTATATCAATATTTTCTCCTTAATAATTCAAATCTATGCATAATGCACAGGAGACGGGAAATATGACAATATGCAGGACAGTGAAGTTTTACATAAAAAAAATAATTTTATTATTAACAAATGCCAACAACGGGTATTAACCCTAAACACTGGAACGGGTAAATGTCAAAATATTGTGCAATGTAAAGCCTTGCCAAAAATATACCATCACCATTCAGCCTCAAATGAATTCCCGAGCGAAGCCGGGTATCTAAGCTAGTATATATATATATATATATATATGTGTGTGTGTGTGTGTATGTGTGTGTGTGTGTGTATGTGTGCATGTATGCTGGTGGTCCTCTCCAACCGTCTCTTAATTATTTAATGATAGATAGTAATTGCTTCTTTTAAAATTTTTTAGTCAATTGGCAATTTTAGGGAGACACGTCGAGGGCTTGAAAGGAGACCTATGTGATATTCATCTGAGAGAATATATGACATTGTATGAACTGTAGTTTAATTTCTACTTTGGTCATTGATATCATTCGAAATAATTTTGTTCCACAAAGACGTATAATAAAGGGAAAGCCGTTTTTATAATATTTTAAGACTTGTATTAAAAATACTTCTCTTTTCTTCCAGGAGCCCAAAATTATAATCATTTGCATCCGTTTAAAAAGGAGAATGGATTTCTATAGGACATTATACCCCAATGTCTTTGATGCTCATTATATCGTCCTTGTGTTTACGGTGGTTGTCAAAAGTGAACTGAGCATTAGTTCCGGACGAAATCGCCATGGGATAACTGGGAGTTAGCCAATCCCAGATGCTTTCTCCTCTGCCTGCAACATAGTTTACTCTGTCAATAATGTTATATTTCAAAGAAACATTATTGATTCTTTTTTGGCTATCTCAATTACTAGTTGTCAGAGAAAGTATTTTATTCATTCACCAAATTTTTGTTAAGGTGTTAGCTGTTGCTTGTGACCATACAATTGAGAAAGCAAATACGTGTATATCTTTTTCAGCAATTGTACTTGTTCAAAATGCTTCTGATAATTTACTTAATTAATATTCCGAATAGAATGTATTGTTCTTGAGTCTTTACTAGAGCTGAAGCAGTATTATATTTTACAATATTTCAGTAGTTAATTTATTTATCTCTAAATGGATTATCTAGAATTTATACGTAATATGAGCGATGCAAAGTATTACTTGACTTTTTTTATTGTTCCTTTGCAATAATACTAAATTTATATTTTCTGATCGTTTTATGGATTTGTTGATTAATACTAATAATAATTGGTTGTCCACTGTTAAATGTGGTTTTCATTTCAGATTATACCTTAAAACATGGTGTTATTGAAAAAAAAAATGATTTAAAGGAGGTCTTACCGTTTACATTTCTGCTTCTTGCTATTTCGATTTGCGGAGCTGCAACACCGAAAATAAAATTTTCTGGGAATGAAGACCTGCTGACGTCATTTGTCAAATCTGAAGCTACTGATTTTGAAACATGACTCACATAGCATAATATGTAAATTCTCAACCTAAGCCACGCTGTCATTTTAACTGTTACTGAAAATATTTACTGATTGTGTGTAATCGCATTTAAAATGAGTGATAAGCTATAGAGTGAAAATTTTTATATTGATATGCTATCTGGCTCCCGAGCTATTAAACTATAAAAGGCATGGCCTTGTTTGGTTGTGATTCTCATAAAATCGTTGTTTACTCTGCAGTATGTAATTTTTTTTTTCTTAGAGGGGAGATTAAATACCCTGTTGGACTGTTGTAAGTAAAGATTAAATGACATAAAACATTATTAGAGTTTTCCATAGAATCTATTAGTTTTCCTAATGCTTGCAATTTTTGTGATTATTGGTTTTATGTGCAAAGCAAATTGATATGCTTATTGTAGGTTTTGTATAATTTGTTGGCCAGTTTAAAAGTAGTCCTTTCAAAAAAAGGGTTATTTATATCCGGCTGATTTTATATGGAAATATTTTTTAAATCTAACTGATTTTATGGTACTTTGGAGGATTCAGACGGATTTTTCAGCAGGCATTGAATTGTTATAATGGGTAGATAATAAAATGCCGGAAGCAATGACGGAACACTAACATAAAATAAAAATACTGAAGGTGAAAATAAAATAATGAATATTTCTACCCATGGAAAGCTGTCTTTTAAAATGGAGAGACAGTTATTAAATAATTCATCTGATTGGACGAGTCATTCTCCAAAAACAATTTACCACTATCGCTGTTCAAGGAAAGCTCTTCAACTTCAAGGCACATAGAATTGACTTATCTCTGTTATCCATGACTTATGTAAACTATAATTGTATTGTTTTGCTTTGGCTATTTTCTAGAAAAAAAAAATGCTTTTCACTCTAATTTTGACTATGTGTTAGAGGATGTACTGGTAGTAATTTTAAGAATTTAAAAAACGTAGCAAGCACATTTTTAACAGGCCTATGAAATGTATGATTAATCATGTATTTAGAAATTATCTCTAAAGTCATTATATATTTTCAGAAACATTTTTTTTTTCATTAATGCTAACTTTATCAGTTATTGAGGTCAACTATCTGTGGGTAACCATTTTTTCCCTTATCGAGCTCCAGAAACATGTAGTATAATTTAATCTTGTGAAGGACAGACATATCATTGATACGTCGTGTTTGATATCTGGATCTTACTATTACCGCTATTCATTTCATCCAGGAAGATCTTTTACTTTCATATAGAGCTCAATTTTGGTTTTGGTTTTAGCAGATTTCCCTAAAGGGAAATCAGCTATTGAGGTCGTACTCATGACGCGAGTTTCGAAAAATTTCTTCAAATGTCCATCGATCCTACCCAGGAGATGACGAAAATGAGGTCCCTTCAAAATTATATATATATATATATATATATATATATATATATATATATATATATATATATATATATATATATATGTCTGTTAACGCTCTAGCGGTCGTAATTTTTGTTTGATCGTTACGAAACTCGATATTTAACAGTTTTATGTAAAAAGACAGATCAAGTTCGTTAATGGCTGAAATCGTACCAGAGGGAGGGGGGATTTTCGAAAATTCAAAATATCTCCGTTATTATGCATCGGATCGAAAATTTGTATAGAACCAATCTTATTGTAAATTAAATTTACTATAAATATTGTTATACACACGTATTCTCTATCTTGAATATTAACAGAGATATTTGTATTTTTATGAAGTTTGTGGTCGGGTGTTGTTCGGGTTAGTTCGGCTGTTTTCGGCTCTGGCGGAAGCTTCTAACCTAACCTGGCCTTTCTAACCTTCTTTACTTTGTGAGATTTATGCAAATACGTTCGGTTCATCTGCCCCCCCCCTTCTTTAGTTCTTGGACTACTAAAATTTGAGTTATTAAAATATAAATTATTCTTACAATTCAGAAGCCGTTTCAGTTGGGAGTTTATTAAAATTAACTGAAAGATTTCTCATTACCATTTGTATTTACTTATGGTGGTGTTGTGTTACCAGTATGCAGATTTCTCTATTGCTAAACTTCACATAGGAAATCTGCTTAGTTTACGCAGCCCCTGCGTGACGGACTTTTTTTTTTGGTATCCGAAAAAACTCTGATTTTTATAATGACTGTGGGTTTAACGTAAAAGATTTCAATGCAAATTATTTCATGAAGATATTTTAATAGTTGCTAATAATTGGCTTCAAATGCTGAGAGTGTCGATTGTCAATAATAAATCCCTTTCTTGAATATTTGAAAAGGTGAGAGGTACATCAATGATATATATGATAGCATTACTTTATTAATATAAATATACAGCGTTTTAATGGACTTATTGTTTTAAGCACAATGTTGACCAATTCTTTTGAAAATACATTCTACAAAGGTACATAGTTCATGAAACAGCCTATACGGCGATTACACTTCGAAATACGTTAGTCTTTGTTTAGCTCACAAGAGAATTTGTGTTATTTTAATATGTAAAACACAACAAGGTCTTTGGTATTACTTTATAACACCTTCTTCCTCAGACCAAACTGAGTCTCAGTTTCTGACAATAAATATTGAAATGAAAGAGCAAGAAATTACATGCCTATAAACAATATTGTAAGCTATAATAAGCCCTACTTACTATTTTCATATTTTGTATGAAACTAACACATTGTTTTTTTTTAATTCCTGTTACAAGACACCCGAAAATAATTCGTGAATTATTGCATTCTTATTACTAAGCTAAGTTTTCAACGTACACATAAATATTTACAATACAATATTAAAGAAATTCAAAATGAATCACTCCCAGCTATACAATAAAAATATGGCCAAACTATTTTGCTTCAAATGATTTCGCAAAGAGATCATAGAACAATAATCAACAAAGTGATCCTACGAGAATACATATAAATAGGTAATCTAGAATATTTTGATGTTATATTTTTACATCGTATTGGCAACTAAAACTTTAGTTATTATTACATACATCATTTTATTGTAAGTCCTATAGATGTCTTTAGAAGAATTTAGAACTCTCTGTTTTTTGTCATGTGCTATTCATATTTAGTATTACACAAATGAATAAAATTACTTGTGAGTGTTCTGAAATCATAATGAAAATCCAATCGACAAATGAAAAAAGATGAAAAATAATTATTCCTCGAGCACTCAGTTATTTGAGCTGTTTGAACAAAGGGTGTTAATTATTCAGTAGCTTAGTCAGTTTCCCCGAGGACGTCTTTACTTCGAATCAGGTGTATAAAATAGGAATGATCGTTGTGTTCTACTTTTGGTCAGTTAGAGGTCCATGTCAATTCACTTCCTGTAGTGGTAGTCATAGCTGGGGATGTCATAGTGGAGAGGTGCGGCGGCATAGTGCACAGCTGGTGCATGGTGTACGGCTGGTGCGTGGTGTACAGCTGGTGCGGCGATTGGTGCGTGGTGCAGAGCAGGTGCGAGTGCAGCGTGGTGCAGGGCAGGGGCAGGGTGGGTCGATGGACCGATCTTCTTAACAACGGCATTGAAGCCATTCACGTCATCAGCGGTGTACTCTACGATCCTGATGGAGCCATCGGGTTCGACCAGAGAGTATCCTCCCTTCACGACGTCTCCGTCTCTCTCTTCGTATTGCTCCTTGATATCTCCGGTATGGGGATCGTGAACTCCATAGTTAAAGGCGTATTTGGGATATGACTGCGGGCAAAAAAATTAACAATTAATATCAGGTTAACATATTCATATTATTTAAACAACCAAGTCATGTATACCATAGATATTAAACTTGATTAAAAGGAATGAGAATTATAATTAAGTAAATTTCCCTTACACGGACTAGCAAATTAGAGAAGTTGAAAACATTAACGTCGGTTTAGTTAAACTTTATTCTAACTAATTAATTGTTTGTATATTTATTTATTGTGGCATTATTTGGCATTCAGCACTCTGTTGTAAATTTTATTTCAGCTGGTTGTTTGTTATTTTTAATATTCACGCCTCAAAAGTCCAACTATCCAAAACATCTTTAAATCACCAATTAGTTTTCAACAGTTCTGAAATGTAAGTATGAGTGCGTATCCCTGTAGAATGAGAATTGCAATTAAGTATATTTCCTCTTGCACGGACTCGCAAATTAGAGAAGACAAAAACCTTAAAATCGGTTTAGTTAAAGTTTAATATAATTAATTTTTCTATTCCATTTTTAATTTAATTTTTGTATTTACTTCGTTCATTTCACAACTATATTTATTTATTTTCTCATTTTATTAAAGTTTTCATCCTATCGGAGAAATAAAAAATAGATGGTGAGATGAAAGCAGCTTATCATTCCATTAATCTGCATTAAATGTTAGGAAAATATTTTATTAATGCTACTTCTTTTTTCTTTAATCGATTCGTTCTTGTCTATTTTCCAGTCATATTAACACCAAGAGACCGTTAGTTTTAATCCTATAATTGTATATTCATACTATTATTTATATCAATCTTGAGCATTGCGTACATCTAGGTACGCAATTTAACAAATTTCTACAATCGTAAAGAATTGTAACAGTGATGGGTTGTGACATCTTCATGTTATTTATGTGTTTCTAACAATTTATTAAATATAATATTCCTTTACAGATCACTCCATTGAAGTGTAGATCATTTGTAACCAAGTGATGATCCGAGACGAATCTATGATTAGAGCCAAAGTAATATTATGAGGAAATTTTCGAATTCTTATAATTTGAGTGGAAGAAAGGAAGTGTTTACGGGAGTAAATTTATGCGCTCTGAAAAACCAGTGATGCAGAACGAATAAACAGCTAAAGTAACATCCCATTTTCATGCATTTCAGTGCAGTAAGGAAATTCAAAGAGTTATGTATAATATTTATTTATGAAGCTATAATATTTCTGTTGCAGGTAAATATCATTATCATTTATTAACGTCCACTTTTTGCAACTTGGGCTAATTGGGAAGGTAAATATCAGTTGTACTAATGAAGTTTTGAGGCCCGGAATGGAACAAAAATGAAATAATAAATTAATTTTCATTTAATACAACTAAGACTAATCGAGACGGATTAACTATAGACATCGATTAGGTTATCTCCCCTTTTGAATGGAGGAACTTGAAATTTTACTTAGGGCTTTGTAAATGTATAAATTGGCATAACCCTAATGGGAACTCTTGACTTAAATACATCCACGTATATTTAGACCACCGCCTTGACAAATATGTTACGAACCCGCTTAACAATAAGTTATATTTAATTTAGTTACTCTTAAATGATGGCATTTCTAATAATCTCATAGTAGTCATTAACGTATGACTAGAAGTATTAAACAAGGTTGTTTTGGCTTTTTGTTATATTATTAGTTTATGCCTTTTTATTTGTGCATGACTAAAGATTTTTTTAATTTAATACACTCAAAGGGAAGACCTCTCTTTATTTAATATTTAATTACTGCCTGACTGATTTAAAGTTGTTTTAAAACAAATAAATTTTATAAGATTAAATAATTTGTAACATTACAGTAATAGTTGTTTATATACACATTTGTTGTGGCTTTATTTTGGCATTCAGCGCTCTCATGGAAATTTTATTTTAGCTGGTGCTTGTTATTAAATAAAGTTCAACTATCTAACAACAACTTTAAATCACCAAGTGGTTTTCAGCAATTCTGAAATGTAAGTAGGTGTGGTTATCTCCGGAGTATGCGCATCCTTCCATGGGTTTTGGTATCTGCTTTAAAATTGAAAATTATATAATATATATACATATATATATATATATAATCACGTATTTTCTTCATAACATCCAATGACTCATACTCAGTGGGATGTAAGTAATCAGTTGTGTCAGATGTCTATCAAACGCAATATCCCTCACTGTAGGAAAAATTGAGATTTTGGAGATGGATTAATTCAATGTGCAATAAAATACTGAACTTCCATAACAAAGAAAATCTAATTGATATTAATTTATGCCAATTTGTATCAAATATAGGATAAATTCCCATAATACGTAGTTAACCTGCCAACGAATGATTATTATAATACTTGCCTTACAAATACTTTCCCTCGTGCACTAACGACCCCTTCAATTGGTTTTGAACTGCGTTTTATGAGAAGAATAGAATCTCGTTGGTAAGAGATTCCTGAATTGAGCAGGGAGACCAGGAATCGAAGATCAGATGGTCTCTAATATAAAAAAGTATGCTATTACGGACGTGCATGACTCGTGAGCCGAGGAAAGGTGTAGTTATTGCCACACCCTTAGATGGCCTTGTGGTCAGCCGAGGAGCCTCTATAGGCGATTAGTCTACTCTTGGGCAATCCTCAAGGTCGGAAAATGATAAGTATAGCTGGCTGCCGCTTCCTTCTCTCTACATGTCGGCGAGGCAACAAAAAAAGTTCTCAAAGTAATGAATCATGCATGATCATTCTTATTTATCTTTTACGTATATGCAATACTGCGCATAATACTTGCAGTAATCTTTCTTGGATGATTCATTATTTTACAATGTGACAAATTACGTTTATCAGTGTTTTATAGGCTCTCACTAAATTATTTATTTGGTTTATGCCCCACATCAAAAGTGATTGGCAAGATCTCTCTTTAGGGGAGGTTAGTATAATATATTTATCCCTTCCTGTAAACCTTGATGTTGTACTTTATTTATATAGTGTGGAAAATATTCCTGAAACATATGAGGTTTTTTCATATCCATACATTGCCTATTTGATTATAATAAAAGTTGTCTCTTTTAAATCTTCCTATTGTATTTTTATTCTAGATGTACGTATTTGTAAATGTTAATATGTTTTATATATGTTATTACTTGAGGAATATATTAGCTGCTGTCAGTAGTTCTGTCATATCGTAGGGTATGTGAAGATTTTTCGTTGAATGCAGTCTGTCAGTATGCGTTTCATCGTTAGGTGCAGTATTTGCATATAGGGTTGTCTGTCCTTGTCATTAAGTGTATGTGTGACCGATCCTGAGTCTGGCAAGAACAACTTCCTCCCGTCTAGTACTCTTAAGGCTCCATGGCCACTCCTTAATAGTACTTTTGATACTGCGGATGAGATTGTTTACTTCCATCCGCTAAATAAAAAATGTGTGTAAAGCGAGCTATTAGATTTTGTAAATTGTAGTAATTTTTTTATTTTCTCTCTTTGGGATTTTAGTATTATTAAGGAACCAATCACGTGTATAGCTCATTAATTATTTAAAGAATTTAAATATTAAAATACTCATAGTGCTGGTGAAACTAATTTTTTTTAGTATCCTATTTTAAAAATTTACTGCGCGATTGATTTGGAGTTTAACAATTTTAACTGAAAGTATGAGAGGAAAGAAATGGGGCAGTTGTAATGAATACGAACTGGAACCGGAATCATCTCACCTTGGTAAGCTCTATATTTTTCATTGTGTTTCCTAGACTTGACCTTTTGACAATAACATTGGAACAAAAAAGATGTTTCTATTTCTTCGATCTATAAATGTAAATATACTTACATAATGCTCGTGGTCATGAGAGGGAGCATAGTTAGCATACTCGACACCATCATACGTGGGAACGATAGCATGTACGGGTTCCGGTACGTGGATGGGTGCAGCAGCTATAGGTGCAGCGTGGAGTACTGGCCCTCCAAGATACTGAGCATGAGATGCGTCGATGTAGTGTGGCTCTATGGCTCCTGCCTGGCTCAAGGATAGGCAGGCCAGCATTGCAGTCACGTACTGCAGAACAACAACACAGTATTAGCACAGTAGAAAAATCAAAGTAGTACATGCAGCATGATATTACTTGAAATGCCTGAAGAAATTTTATCATTTGTTATTGTTAGGGAGTGAATATTATAATGAAAGATTGTTATATTTATATCTCTTTGGAATTGTAAGCTATAGGTTAGTGTTTTGTAGATTCGCAAGATAGGCTTTTGTTTTTGGTGCAGTCATGAGTTGAATAATAAAGAGACACATACTGATTAAACATTCTAAACCTTTTTTTGTGCTTAAGAACAGTTATATATTTATTCAAATTTATATTTATTTTAATTTTTAAGTGGTTCACATAAGTTAAAATGGCCAAGGCTATGGTTAACTATTAAGCACGCGATGTACTCTTTAGCAGAGTGAATTTCTCTGAATGCACTGGAAAGTCCCCCAATAACATCACTTTCCATCTTATAGAAGGATCTGGGAAAACATGAATTATGTCGAATGACCTTACTATAGAGTTTTTGCACTGCCCATCACCTTTTAAGACCATTTGGAAATAGGGTTCGATGAAATATACTGATCAGGACTTAGGACCTCAGGATTTGGTTTGGTGAATAATATCATATGGAAGAATGTTGGGATAATTTATTGGAAGAAAGGAAAATTCAGGGAAGGTTTCCATTAGTGATGAATTAAGACGCTTAACGTAAGACGTATTATGACCTGAAATGTTTAATAAATTACCCTGCTTAGATATTCCCGACTGTTTTAAGTAGTAGACCAATTTCCGTCTTTGCAGAGTAAATTATAGGTAGAAAACTGGTCCACTGCCTAACTCCTAAGGAGAACACTGCCTGTTTGGAAAAATTCTATTCTCAATAGAGATTTCGCTTTGATTTTTAAGTTACTAGATTTAAAATTTACTCTTGCTCTAACGATCTTGATATTTAGTTTAAATACCGACGAACAAGAAACGATTAAATATCAAGTTTGGTAATGTTCAAACAAAATAGTAGCTGCTAGAGCGTTATAACGAAACTTGTTGATATATTTCGTAATATACGTCATTAGTATAGTCTCAGCCTCAAGGAAATCTGCTTAGGAATATGTGTAAATCCAATCAAATGCTGTGGCTTTTTAATTATATTGCTTAAGAAGAAATATGATTTTTAGGAACATAGTTTTATAGACGATACACTTTCTTTAATGTGTCTATATTTGAAGTAATATTTTAATTGAAGTCTAATTGAAGTAATATTTTAATGTAACTACTTGTTACAACAAGAGATCGTTGGTACTTTGTAAGAGTCTTCTAAAAAACAGGATAGTAACCATAAAAGGAAGAAATTACAAAACAAACAGGTTTTTCATTGTGTTTATTTCAATGAAAAGTAACTAGGTAAATATGCATTTCATTGACTGTAGAGATTCAACATAAAGCTGGTTACATAACGTTCGTCCCAAATAATGAATCCTTGAAAATTCCATATATATTTATACGCTATTGTATTGTGTACAGCAGTAAATAAAAGGACCCTGGCTTTTTGCACAATCCAAGCAGAGTATCAACTCAAGAAAGCATAATTTTTTACCCGCCTCAAAATACCTAGTGACAATCGTTACAATTCAATTGGCTTGAAGATAAAAAAGACTTGTCTTCACATTTTTTTTATTTACTAGCGATCATTAATTCCTCAATCGATGAATTAAGTGAAATTTCCTTAGTTAGACCAACAGTTACCTTAATAAACAAGGCGTTCAAATACATTATGTCTAGTTAAAGTGTTTTTATTTGTTTTTTAATAAAATCTTTAAATCTACGATAATGTGTCATCGTTAACCTAATACATACCCCAAGTCAGCTGTAAATTTCCGTACTAGAAACTGTTTGGGAAAACTAATGAGAATGTTTACATTTGTTTACTGATTTTGTTAGTTGTCACGCAGCTTATAGGTTTTTGGCCTTGTGAAAGTATAGCAATTGAATCTTGCCAGAGGAGATTATGTAAAAAGAGCCTGTTGTCTAGTTCACGCCTCCCCTTACCAAGTTAGTAGGTTTTTCATCCACTATTTAGCGTATTAAAGGCCATTAACAATTTTCTGTCAACCACAAAGTGACGTTGAGACATGGAAATGTGCAAAAGAAACAACATTCGTTGAAAACCATGATCTGGATGATGAAAAATTAAATTATGGGTAGCTAAATAGAAACACGTTTCTTATTATACTGTGCACCTTAAGGCGTCAGAGGCTTGGCTAGGTATTTCGTTTAGCAATTTATGTTCTCAATCAGGCGTTGTAAAAATTTGAAGAGTTAAATTTTAAATTCCTTCCATTAATCATTACTTCCTTATATAGGCATTCCTCTAGGGCACATTTACTGGAAGAGAGCGAATAAACTCTAAATGAAATGTTTTACTAATTTTTTTACTTTCTCCTTGATATTTTCGATTTTCCAGCCTCAAATATTGGGACTTTTCCTTCAATCATGTTTAGGAGTACCTTTTTTCAAGAGCTGTAAAGCGTTGAAACTGTTTTTTTTTTTAGTATAAATAATGAAATTACGTCTTCACTCCAGTGGTTTTGGAAACCAGCTCAACTTTTTCTTAAACTCTGTCAATTTTGCAACCCTCTTGGTATGGTTTGTATAGTATTCACTTGGTTAATGACATATTCTCATGTCTTAAAATCGTTTACATTTATGTTCTAGCTGTAAATATTTGAATGGTCTCGTCACATTATTATTGCCTTCATGTACCTAGTTGTATTATTATTATTATTATTATTATTCAAGGAATACATCATAGATTGAGATTACAACATTTAACCGGATGACTTCATGTCCGAGTTAATGTTACGGTTTTTTATCAGTGCCTAGTTATGTGGAGAACTTGATAGTCTAGTTCTGAAGATGGTGATATGAACTACTGAAACTATTTAATTCTGCATAGTAAAAAGGTCTGAAGCATTGACAGAGTTCTCTTTCATGCCTCTAAAATTATTTGGGATATGTTTAATAATATATTAAAAGATACTTTTGTATGGAAAAGGATTTATTTTCTAATATAAAAAAACAAAAAAAAACAGCAAGTGTGGGTTAAGTGATATTTTTCATAGCAGTGTAGTTTCCATTGGACATTGTTGCAACGAGCGAGAGCATATAGGACATCCTCTTACAAATGGAATATTATAGTACTTACAAGACAGCATTTCACGAGAGGATTTCACATTCGTTTTCGCCTATTAACCATTTAGAGTTTCTAGAATCTAAAAATTCAAAACATTTATGTTTTACTATTACGCCAGTACTATGCTGTTCATTATTTTGGGTACCAAAATTTGAAATTGATAATCGAAAGAAGTTCAACTGAGTAATAATGAAGGGACTTCATAACTAAATAAAACAACTTTGAAATGAATTGCGTAGATTATTTTAAGTTCATAATTAAAGTACATCTTCTCGACAAGAGTTTAAGGGATGTTGAATAGTAATAGTTTTTTTTCCAATTCCCAAAATAATTCTTCCGAATATATGTCAACAATGGGAAGAATTCAATGTGCTGTAAACACCCGTTCCTCACATTTTGTTAAACACTAAACTTTCGTTCGTTCTAACTCTCGATTAAATGTCGGAATACAGTGAACTTATTTTTGGAGTCCTATTTATATATTCAATAAGAAAATTGGGCATTTGGTAATGTTATTATCTCAGGATAGTAGTTTCCTCCGAGATGCCCTAAACAAATATAAATAGCGAAAATAATCCATTTGGCTGCATCCATTTAGAAGTAGCTGTGGGAATTTTGGACTGAGGAGAGAATAGGCATAGAATGATTGTGTAAAATATTCAATTGAGGACTTTAACTGCATTAAATGCCTGCAAACTTTCTCTGGACATGCTTTGTAAAAGGCTTATAACATAACCAGTGATTTGGGTCAGGTTGTTCATACTGATATACAAATATATATTTTCAAATAACAGAACAAAATCTGGATATAACGTGCAAGGTTTAAAGGAAAGAAACAACATGTTACTTTTGGATTTAGTGAGAGTAGAGTTGCCATTTTATTCATAAAATCAAATTAAATTAATTATCTGTCTGATTTTTATTATTTGGTTTCAGTCACTAGAGTTAAATTTCATATTCAAGTTTTGCTTAGGGGATATAACCTATAACAATTGCTCCTGAAAACAAATAAATGTATATGCTTTCGAACATATATATGTTCGTGAAAAATGAAAATTTGTACGTCGTTTAATGAATAATGATAATAAAACGCAAAGAATAGCTTTATTAATCCAAAATGGTTTTTAACTCTGATTATAAATTAATGTAATTATTTCATATTTTCATTAGTTAATTAAATCTGGCATTTCGTCATTAGTTTTAATTATTAATTTATGGTTAATTTGGAGAAACAAACTATTCTTGAGAAACGAGACATTTCTCTTTCGAGTTAAAAAAATTTAGCTGAGGGTTTTTTAAACTTTTTTTCTGGCCATATTGGAGATACTAGCAAGCTCATATCATTTAAAATTAGCTGATCAAACACGGGAAGTTCTAGGATAATAACAGCTTGTGAGTAATAAAATGTTCATCCAATGACTGAGTGATTTGTTTATATCCATGTAAATGTGAAACTAACTGTATTTACTTATCATGGGATACATTGTATAAAAAACATGTAAATTTATAATTTAGAAAAGAAAATAGAAGAAATGAGAGAAACGATTACGAGCCGCGGATTCATTTTAAGTAGCGCCTTGTTTTATAATTCATTTTCTCGGTAAAGAGGAAAAACGGAACAGATGGCCTAAGTTTAATGGCAGGATGTAACGGATTCAACGCCGCAGGCTGCAACATCTGATCGTTGTTTTTAATTGCTTGCGAAACATTTAGATAAGATTTCCTCTCAGGTATTGACTGCTTTTCTTTAAGTTATCAATAGTTTTTTTTTAGGGTTTGAGGTTTAGTATATTTTTTATAAAGGTCCAGCAAAATATACCTAATAATAACAATATAAGTTAAGATAAGTATAATTCGTCAGTAACTTAGATTCACTTTATTCCATATATTACATTATTATTAACATAATTGACAAACATGCAATACAGATAGAAGAAAAGATAAATTGTCGAAATTAGAAATGAGTATGCCTAGTAATTAGAATCATCGTACCCAAGATAAGTCATTATAACGAACTTCTCAAAAAGGCTTTCGTTAAAATGTTGAACCACGAAATAAAATGGAAAGTTAGTAAGTACTCCTTTAGTAGTCCATATTTTTTGCTACAGACCATGTTCTACTACACCTTAAATTTCTTTAAATTATTTCCTCTTTCTACAATTATTGGAACAATAGTTTCTTTGACATTTCTTTTACTCTTAAACTACAATGAAGTTTAGTAGGCAGGACTAATCAGTAACAGGATACAAATCATGAAACATTTTGTGAATTTAGATTGACTATTTATGAAAATATAAGTGTGAAACGCAGATGGACGGACTCTAAGGATCCTTGTCCAAGAAAACTGTCCTGAGAAATAAGTATATATGAGCTCTGGTGTTAGGCTTAGCTGTCCAACAATATCTAATCATGAGTGTGCTCATTAATCGTTATTGTTGTATTTCCAGGTTGTTGTTGCCATGAATGGATTGTTCTAATTGGCGTCAAAACAAAGAAGTGAAATAATTCCCAATGACTTAAAACGTTTTTTAATACCTTCTGCACGAACTCGTCCATAATGAAGACATCAGAAAGAGGAGGAAATTCTGAACCATCAGACGTTAGCATGCTATTAGCTGATTAATTGTAGGAATTGCATTTGTAATTTAAACTCTGTTTTACTCCATTAACATATCATCTGAAAAGAAATTCTACGACGAGGAAAATCTGGTTTAGATTATTACTCTTAGTTATTAATAATGTGAACTACATAATTCTCTGTGGTACACCCTGGCATTTTCTGCAAAGATCAGATTTTAGAGAGAGTAAACTCGGTATTTATTTGTATGTTTGAGAACAACGAAAACTATTCGGTTCGTATCACATGTGCTGTGCTCGTCCCATTTATTTTGTTGTTGTCGAAGCTAAGAATTTGTGTCAAAGGAAACAGCATGAGAAGAGAATCTCGAGGTTTACAATGGTTTCCTTTTGATTCCTACATGAGGTTACTCAATAATATATGCGTCTGGAAGAGTGATGTCATCTCTACTCAAATTTATATTGCCTAAATTTTACGGTGCATACGTCACATAGAGTTGTTCTCTGAATACATTAAACATGCAAGAACGAATTCTAAAACAACGTATCGCATAACAAACGTATCTAAAGGCGTATCATTGCAAAATAACTATTAAATTAAATAAAAGTTTTACATTTGAAAATTGTGTTACTGTGTCGTATTAAGAAATCAACTATTTTAGCCAATGGGGCATTTTGTGAAGAGAATCGGAGCAGAGATAAAATAAGGTTTGTCCGGTTAAGTGGACGATTTCATCGCCTTCGTTGCCTAAATAATCACTGGTAATGGGCTCTTTGAGTCGATAACTAACTTGTAATTAGAACTTTTTTTTCACAGGTAACCTCTCTTCTTTCGCAATTAGGTATCTATCTATACACTGTATATGTGCATGTTACAAAATATAGTGATTGCAAATACATTTTAAGGACATATACGTTAGTCGAAACTAAATTCATTATTAGCAGTTTTACAGTATGCTTTAGGGTTCCAAGTATATGGATAAATTGAGAAGTTAGTTTGATTACGTTTGAAATTAACGTAAGTTTTTACGTTTTGGTTAAAAACTGTGTTATTCTATAAAACAGTAATATTTGAAAGCTATAATAGCTTCGATTAGCCATTCAGCTTTTAGATTTTTACGTATACTAGTTTCTTTAAATGTTGATGGTATCATAATGTGATCCATGTTAAGGAGGGTGACATTTACAGTGTTGATTTGATTGTTATAAACGATTGTGGTAAAAAGCTAAATAGAAAACCATTACTACTTAAAAACATAAATAATTAATTTTAATATTTATAGTACACAACTTACAAAGGATACTGAACTTTAGTTATTAAAATGTCAAAAAGTAGTAAATGGTACAATTTTCCAAGGTGAAATTTTTTTTTCCTCAGCACTTTTATGATAGTGAGTATTTTCTATTTTTTAGATGTGAAAGTTGAAAGCAGTTGGAGCTGCAGAGGTCAGAAGGGAGTCAACGAATATCCTCTGTGGACACCGTTGCCAGCAAAGAGGTAGCAAAGGACTCACTTTCATTCCTAATAAGAGTCCCAGGTGAAGCAAGGTCAACGCTGCTATGTTTCCGTGTCTAGATGAGTCTGAAAACTCAGGCTCTGACATTTTTTTTCAGTGGCTTTAATATTTGTACAGAGGTATTTTAAAACCATTGCTTTTAGAAAATATTTTCTACTTTTGGAGTGGGAGCTTTATGAACTCATAGTTTTATATAACATCATTCTCACGGAGAACATGTAATACCGTGGAAGAAATAAATTATACCCTGCCTTAATGATGAATAATGGCCCCGAATTCACTACTCTACATTGATGATTGTGAAATTACAATATTGTTATTTAAACATTTACTAATATTAGTATTACTTATTAACACTAGAGTGCACTGGTTATTTCAAAATGAGGGCATTTCAATTTTTACCCTTTGAATATATTACATAGATCCCTTTAGTAAACCATTTTTTATAAACCTTATTTATAAAGCCAGTTAGTTACTTTGTCAATTTTTTACAATGTCGTTTTTTAATTATTGTCAAAATGTATATCAGTCATCGAAAGTACCATTATAAAATTACATTAAGCTTTGCCTGGTTGGTTGTAGGAAAAAAAAACCAAGAAGTCCTAGTTCTCACTGTAAGTCAATAAGAGTCATAAGAACTTTTAGAGGGGCTCTTTACTATAGGTGTAAGACTAGACGGTAATAATAGCAACAGCTAGACAACATCAAAGCCAACATAATTACAGACACATCCCTCAGTAGTATCTTACTAGACTGGACTAGCTTTAATATTCCTCAGCCAGTATGCCTACTAAAAATATATTGTTCCTTCATTTATATCTCACTTACTCGATGACAGTACGAAATTCAAAAAGGAGGAATCTTATAATGGGACACAAAGGAATTGATGTATCTTGGGCTTAAAGAATGCTCAAATTATTCTCTTTGTTTGAAGATAGGTCCTAACAGAATAGTTCCTGGTATTCCTATCGAATGAGGCGATTGTGTTTTACGAGCCAGTTATCAGATAAATCGCCATGAATGAACGAATAAGTAGCTATGTGGAGAACAAAGAGGAGAGCAGAAGCCGCCGCTATGATGATGATAAGCCACCGATCGAATGCTGATTAGGATGAAAAGTCTCTGGAGCTGAAAGGAGGACGTGCCTTCTTCCGTAGGTGAATGGTGGTACATTCCTTAGGAAGCGGGACTTACTAGCAATTAGTAGCTATGCTTCTATTGTCTATAGCCTTTGGCAATGGTGTCATTAGCAAAATGACAATTGTATTAATGATCATTTACGCTTTATGCTGCCTCATATGGACCACCTGGAGCGGAGGCATCCTTGAAATAAATACAGAAAGTGGAGCAGTGCAAGTAGGGTGCAATGGATTATGATGATCGTGCATGTCAGTTTTCCAAGGGCTTTCGCCATAAAGAAATAAGAAATTTATTTAATTAAAACCAATGATATATAATGTTCACCACTGAGAGTATTATATCAAGGCTGCCTTCCGAAGAACCGTCATCTAGTTTAAAGTATCCGCCAAATAAAAATGCCATTAGTGGAGTATACAGTCAGATATAGCAAGTATCCAAATATATCAAATAGATATATTGTCTTCAAATTTTTGAAAAGGATAGAGCCAAGCAGGCGACTCAGGGCTACATTAATAACACACATGGAGAAAAAATAATGGTGATAGCTTGATGACCTAGAGAAGAACTTATGAAAGTTAGACTTATGGTAATTGAAGTATATTTGAGAGCGACGATGGACGATGAATGAACTAGGAATTCTAGTTTCTTCACAACTTTTGGTGTCTATCTGTGTAAATTAAAATATATTATATTTGTTCATACTACTTTATTTTAAGAGTATGATGATTGCATTTCAAAAAAATATTCGCCCAATTTAATATACCAGTAATAAATACCCTTTCACACCACATGATTGAGCCTTCTATTACAAGATTGCATGCTTGAAGTGTAACACGTAAGACTACATTCGTGTTTCAGATTGTGGGAAGGATTTTATTGTTTAAATATAGCGCCTCTATTTCTCATTCACTCCAGAATTGACGGAAGATTCAAAGGGGCTCTTCAGTCACGAGGTGTGGGAATATGAAACACATCTCACAAAAGGGATTTCATTGGGACAAATGTTACGTACGCCTACCATTGATATATTTATTTAGCAAAATATTCTCAGGCTTGTAAAACAAACTGGGAAATAGGTCATACTCTACGTAGTATTTAATTATCTTTAATCAGATCATCAATAAATAAATTTAAGACACTCAGAAAAGGTTATTGATATTTCATGTAGTCACAACTATATGGACTGTACTTTTGGACTTGGATTTGTGTTTAATTGCGTAATGATTGTTTATTCCATTGTAAAAGTTTTAATTTTCAGTTTTACATTAAGAAATGGTGTGTATATTTTGTATGCAACTGAAGAATTTATGTATATATATATATATATATATATATATATATATATATATATATATATATGTATTGATAGTTATATGACGAATATGTATTATTTATGAGTAAATTTTCTATTGTCAGGAATGATATACAGATGACGTCGTATAGATACATTAGTGAACTAGTATATTATTTGAATATACTATCTTGGCTATTGGCTTTTTATTTTTAATATTATCATTTCATTATCATACAGAAGTTTTAATATAGTCCATTGATAAAAATCTTTCTGTAGTCTAGATAATTGTATTCTCCATTAAAACAATGCTCCAATCTGCTCGGAAGTTCAACCATTCGTTTATTGACATAAATCGTGTTAATAAATGCTCTTCAAGAGAAGTAAAATAAAAATAAAATTATGAAAATAAACGTTCTGTTTTGTAACAGATTAGTCAGAGAAGAACGAGAGAACAAAATGATTTAGAGAGAATGGAGAGGATGACGAGTCCTTAGGAATTTTCTGCACCAGTTTACTCGAGAACTGTATCCAATAGGTGCGTCATTTGCAGTGTTTACTTGCCTATTTCTAGGGCTAATCTGTCGTGGCTTATCTTTTCTATCGGTTCTTATGTTCGATTTTTGTTATACAAAGAGAGGAATTACATTTGTAAAAAAATAAAATATTCCTGCTTTTGACACTATTTGACTGGGCAGAGGTTGTGTTTGGAATCTTATGTTGTCTGATCCTGGTTGGGAGAATCCCTCTGAAAATTATTGAAACAATGGTAAATCATGCGGAACATGAAATCAATAAGTAAATTACAATGATTAATTGTTATTTTGTTTGTTGGATCATGGAATGAACTAAAGACGACACTCTGTTACCAGCTTTATCATTTTTGGTATGCTTTATTGTAGTCTCTCACTTTGTTATTCTCTTCGGATTTGAGGTAATAGTAAGCAGAAATATTTTTGTGCAATGGACCAAAGGTAAAACAAGTCTTTTACCAACGTAACACTATGTGCCTAACCTGCATTTATCAAAATCCTTCTTGGCTTAAATCCTATTTGATCATGTACATTAAATTCGGTCTTTCTATACTCTAAGTATGCTGCCCTTGAGAGGAATTCTATACATTGCAGATTTATTAGAAACGGAGACACCTTAGCATCACACAGTAACCTTTACTGTGGATGTGTGGTCGTTTTTAATCAACATGCAATGTAATTCACTTTGATCTGCCTAAAAACCAACTTTGGAAGTCTGTATACTTGGATAGACTCATGCAGAAGATAACATCAAGTGCTCTTCTCTGGTTTGTTCCATGAAAAATCAGGGCATCCTATTTACAAGAGAAACTTGCCCGGCATATCTACCTAATAAAACCAATTATACCAATATTTTAGTTTACTCGTTACTTAGTAGAAGTGAACCGCTTATTCCTGGCCAAGAAAAGGTTTACTTAGTTCTGCCAGAAAAGGTAATTTTGAGCTCTCAAAAATAAATATTATTGTTTTGTTTAATTTGATGTAACTTTATTAGCCAAAGGGGAAGAGGCCCCATACTCTGGAACTGAAGCAGCTACAGTAAATAAAAATGATGTATATCAAGCTGAATTCGCTAAGTACAGGTGAGTCTTGACCACAACAGAATTATGCAATGTGAAAATTAATGTTTAACTCAAGGCAAGCAGACTGTCAAAGCTCCAACATTAACATAGACAGAATTCGCATACGACAGAAGCCTAGTCAAATTAGGGCTTCACAAGATGGAGGAATCATAGTCATTTGAAAGACTTAGCATAGGAAACAGTGCAATGATACATGAAAGAGTTGGTCCGTTGCTCGATAGCCCACAATATAACGCCTATATAATAGCCCGTCAATAAAACACATTCTTACGGACTACAGGCTGCCTTACAACTTGCAAATCCCTCGCGGCTAGCTAACTGAAGCCTTTACAGGAGAATATTGCTTTACAAAATATACGTATTTATCCAAAACCATAGAATGGTATTATTATTTTTGTATAATCCGTTTGTTCCCATTTTTTCTCGGTATTTTAAAATTTATTCATAGTAATAATATAAAATAATAACCTTTTCTTATTGTTTTTTAAAAGTAGTTGATAATTTAAGTTGAGTGTAATTTGTTATTATTCTATTTATTTATACTATTATTAGTTATTGTTCGATATGTCTTGACATATTTTGAAGGAGCTAAATTGAAATTATTACCTAAATGGCGTTACCCATAAAATAAATAACAAATGAAACAAAACAATAAATGAAAATCAATTATTTCAATGAAATAACCAGTTTAGGCGTAATACGATAGAAATGATTTAAAAATTAGATTATTCCTCAGTTACGAGAAAATGCTGGAATTATTTCATGCCGTTAAGACAATTCTTCCTGTTTCCACTAGATTAATTCGGGCTTTTAATCTCTGGAGGCCTACGAGATTCATAACCGTTAACAGTCCTGTACTTTATATGTATTTAACGTTCTGTAATCCTATAGTTATGCAACAGGTCGGTTTGGCAGACCATAACGTTGGTAACACGCTCCTCTATCCAACAGCTAAAGTATTTCTTAACACGTTTCCTCTTTAATTCTACCTCTTCACATGTCGAACCATTTCACATATTGTTAAGCCACTCACACTAGAGTTAGGTTTCTCGAAGCTTTCTGAGGGATTAGATCCACCTAGCTATGTAACAAAACATCTTTCAATCTCATTTTCATGCTCTTATGTCAAATGGATTTCGGCTTACATGGACTTAAACTTCTGGATCTTTATCTACTCCTGGTAGTTTTTTTATTATATTTTTTTATCATTGACGATTTGAAAAGTTTATTCAAAGATTTCCTTATAATACGAAACTGGATTTTTATAAAGGAAGTCGTTTAACTCGGTGGCATTACCCTAGAATTGGCTTTATTATTTGTTTACGTCATAAGGATATACCCTATATCAACTGTATGTTATTTACTTGTTATTTTCATTTAGAGTACCTAAATATAATTTTTCTAAAAGAAATTGTGCAGTGGCTTTGTATAATTAGCAAGAACATTATATTGCAAATAATTCATATTGCGCATATTTTTAATACATTGCATAATTATTAATGCAAGTCCCTATAATTCTTATAATTTAAGATTATGAGACAAAATTGACAATTATTAGTATTATCAGTTTCTAAAAGATGAAGAGGGTCCTCTAAAAATGTTCTAACAGACGTTTTGAAACCTGTTCCAACTTAAGTCACGTTCAAACAGCAAACAAATCTTATCAATCCCGCAGACTGTTAACTTCCATAATCTGATTAAAGCACAAAAGTGTGGAAGTCCACGAACGGAAAACAGCGACATTTAGATTATTTCTCGACAATTTTATGTTAAAAATGTTTATTTTTTAAATTGGCTGACAATTTTTAAATTTTCTTTTTGAATCCTTCATATTCTGAAGTGCCATTCCCTTTCAGTAAGCTGTCCTGTACCACTGATGATCTCGTGGCACATTCAGTTTCTAAAATAGATACGTTTTTAGAATCTATATAGCCTTCATTTTTCAAGAAAGAGATTGACTGACTTTCTATGTGCTCTATTTGTCTTCAAATAAAACGAGTATTTGACTTTGATTAAGAAATATGCTTTATGCACTGTGGATGTAAGACACCTTAAAACATTAGAAGTACAACAAAAAGTGAAATGCTGTGAGCAATGTTTCCACCAGGACGCAATTAATATAAATGTGTAACCAACCTTGAAATGACAGGTTTTAGTATTAGCAGTGAATGGAGTCTTTCACTTCAACCAATCTATATTAATCCCTTTACCAAGGTATCTGAAAAAGTCACTGCACCTATCTTGAAAACGTTATTGGAAGTATCTTAAACAAAATATTTGATTTTCTCTGACATATTGGTTATATCCCATTGAATTTTAGCCGTTTGTTTGTTTGAATTGTTTTCTTGGCCAGTTTATACGAATAGAACTGCAATCACTTGATTATTATCAGTGTTTTCAAATGAATTGTAAGAATGAGCCATTTGTGTAACCACCTTTTCAGTAGGAAAATCAAGAGTAGCAACGGTGAAGTCAAACGACCGTAGATCCTTCATTATACTGCAGTTTCTAACTTGCACCAGATTTGTTCGTACCGAGATCACACTAAATATTTATTATTTTCTCCCTGGGTATTTTTATAGAATAAGTTAATATTAGGGTATAAAAAGCTATTAGAATTACACAGTATAAATAAATGGAGTAATACTATAAATATGTTTTGATACCATTGATTGGAGCGTTGGGCTATTTTTCACGCTCTTAAGAGGTACTAGGAAAATAATAAACTGAACTATCCATTGTGAAAATAAAAATATTATTAATCATGTGTGTGCTTGTAATAATTTCAACTAGAGTGGGTTTATAAAAGTCTTCGACTCGACTCTTAACCAAGAAAAAATATAAGAACTTATTTTTTACCTCACTAAAACCCTCCTCTCCTGGTCCAATTTCGGTCAGAAACGAAATTGCATTCTAGTTGAGTTGTATGGTATTGTGAACTTGATATTGTATCAAGTATTGTGGATGTTGTGTAAAGAATGGAACTCCATTGGGGGATTCCCAAGCAAACTTCTATAAGATAGTAAGAGGGCTGAATGAAGTAAGGTCGGGCAAAATGGAATTGCCCAGGTGGCCAACAGGAGAACTTGAGGTGTCAAGAATAGCCTGGCATGTAAGAGACCCAGGCTCTTCTTGTTGGACTACACATGGACAAAAGTTAATTTTCGTATATTTTTTAAATGAAATATTTATTACTTTTTACTTTATAAAAGACTTCCTTCAAGAAAAATCAGCAATTGAGGTTGTACTCAATGCTTACAAGTTTTTATCGATCTACCTGGATGAAAAAAATGAGATTTGTTCAAATATAAATATATGTCTGACAAGGCTCTAGCGGCTAGAATAGAATTAAACTTTTCATTCAAAACTAAAAATCACATTTGATGGTCAGGTTGACGATGGAGTTTAAAGGAGGGGAATAAAAAATTCCAAATATCTCCGTTATCGAGTCGTATAACTCTTGTTCCAAATCTACTTTTCTAACTTGAATATGATTTATTAGTATGTTTTCAAGATAGAGAAATGAATATTTTGCACTTCAAATAACAGTGGCATCATTTCAACTTTAATTGTTTCTCCTTTGCATCTCTAGCTTTATTGTTGTCGCAGCATAATAATTTATGTGGTTAATTTGACATAAAATAAAAAGTAAATGGACATTTTTAAAGACGAATTGATTCTAGTTCATATTCATTTTTCATAACTCATAAGTATCATAATTATTAGCTGAAAACAATTCTTTAAAAAGCTTAGAAGAGTTTTAGTCATTATTCCTATCAGCTGCAGTTTTAGAGCTTTCAACATTTCAGTTTAGTTCTATTAAAAATAATATTTTTTATGTATGATATTAATATCAATTCGCATGGAATGTTAGTCATAAAACAGAAATATCTGTAAAATTCAACCGGTTTTAAATATTGAGCCAATATTTGAACCGAGAATCAATCACCACGTTCCAAAAAATGACTTTTGCAATAGTAAGAGTGTGTTTAATAGAGTATTTTAAATCTTTATTTGCCACAAAGATAAACATTTAGCCAGCATCAACACATGAATATTAGTTAACACATATGCTACATAGTCCTTTGGAGTTATTTTCAAATATTCACTAAACACACTCTTACATTTCGGAGTAATAGAGTTAAGCACTAGCACAGGAGTTGTTTGGCGTCGAATAGAAGTCGGCCGGATGCGTACGTAAACAAATGGTTGTCATATCCTACCTTGACGATCGCCATGTCTTGTTGGTTGAGAGTCCTGAGAGGTACTGTGCCCCACCCCTCCGGCGAGGGTGTTATATACGGGGTCCTCCAAGGGCAGTGGAGGGGCGGCGTCTTCGGGCCGTCGATCCTCTCCTACAGCAGGGTACGTTCCAGCTGACAAATAGTCCATTCCTCAGTCATATGATCAATGAAACCAGGAACACAGTCGGGGTAAACTGACTTTCTTTCATTCTATTGAAGATTGTGAATCCTATTGAGACGATTTCCTTTAAGGGAAATCAGCTATTGAGGTTGTACTCATGACGCGATGACAAAAATGGGGTCCGTTCAAAATTTTATTTATATATATTTTTGTGTTACCGCTCTACCGGTCTCAATTCGGTTTAATCGTTACCAAACTCGAAACTTAATGGTTTTACATTAAAAAAAAAAAAGATCAAGTTCGTTAATGGCTGAAATCCAACAATGGGAGGGGGGGGGGTTTAGAGGGGAGGAATTTCGAAATTTGTTAATATCTCCGCTATTATGCGTCGAATAGAAAAATTGAATAGAACCAATCTCATTGCAAATGTAATGTTCCATAAATTTTGTAATTTACGTATTTTCACTATCTTGATTATTTACCGAGATTATTGCATTTTATAGTTTTCGGCGTTCAGTAACCCCCCCCCCCCGACTCATGTCATATTAAGAATAAGCTGTTATATTATGAAACATATTATTTGAAGCCTAAATACCAAATATTGTTCTCATGGAACTTTTACTTTTTGAGATAAATGCAAATACATGGCACACGTGGAAAATCTGCTTAATGTACGCAGCCCATGCGTGACAACTTGTTTTTGAAAAGTTTTCAATGTGTACAACTACACACGTAACTGTTAAATAATAATTATACAAATTAAATAATCTAAATGCTCTTATAATTTTAATTTCTATTTGAAATATATAACGAAGTTATTTTCTAATTAAAATAAATAACAAATGAGGAGTGTAGGGGCGGAAATTTATAACTTCCCTAATCCGAATCACACCTTAGGCTATCATAAGTCTAAAAATAGCTGATTTCCTTTAAAGGAAATCTGCTAAAATCATTTGTCATAATACGATTTCATTAAAAACACTTGAATGAGTAATAATATAATTATTGACTCGCGTTGAATTTTTTATTATATAACTCGTTTATACTTCGTTATACCACAAATGTTACTCCAAATAACAAAATAAACACCTTCTGTTATTTGCATGTATACCAAACTCCTGGTCACCCCTAGAAAAGTTAATATAGATCATTTTGATGAAGGAGTTGATGCTAATTCAATTTTGTTCAGTTCGGTTCAGTCTTTCGTGCCCAATAAAATTGTTGACTCCCGCTATTGTTTTTAACATATATCTTTTTTGTACTTCGTTGTACGACAAAAGTGTTCAAGTGACAAATGTTGCTCTAAATAACAAAATAAACACATTTTGTTATATGCATGTTTGTCAAAAACCCAATAGAAAGCGAAATATGGCTTCTTTTTTTTTTTTATTTCAGACTTTTTATAACCCCCAATCCTGTTCGTTCCTAAAAATATTAATACAGCTTATAATCAAAGAGGCATTAATACTAACCCACATTTAGTTAGGTTTTGTCTTTAATGCCCTTTAAAGGAACTAAATATACCAGAATATACTAAATATTTCAGAATTCCTTAATGTAGATAACGATTTAGGACCAAGATCCTTATTCAAAACAAAATTTGTCCTTTACTTTTTTTTCGATAAAACCAAAGCTAACGAAGATATTGGTAAATATTTAGTTTCAAGTCAAAATAATTCGGATAGCATATATTGTACCTTGGATAATTGACTCACACATAGAAATCTTCATAGACGTTTTTCAGTGATTGAGTAACAAATGGGTGGACAGGAAGACAGATAGAAAGACAAGATTTACAATTTTGAAGCCGTTGTTCATGGAATGGACTGAAACGTAAAAAAAAATAAACATAAACTTCCACTGACTTTAAATAGAAAATCAGACAAACATTGGAATTTTATTTATATAGATGCTATTAACTATCCCCCCACATTCTGTCATATGCAAGAATATTAGTTTCAGGGACTCTCCTCAGGGCAAACATTTCGTTTTTAAGATAATTAGTATTAAATTTATTATTATTATATTTATATAAATAAATAAGATCAATGTAAATTGGTGATGAATAAAGAAACATTCTTTAGTTACAAAGCATTTCTTGTAGATCATTTTTTAGATTTTAAAAGAAAGTTCTATGAATACTTTTTAGGGAGAGAAGGTAAGGGAATCAAGATACCTAATTTTACAATTAACATATTATAAAATTCAAATCCTTGAACATTATGGATGTCACCAACAAAAAATGTAACCAATATTCCTAATGTATACTCCCCCCCCCCAAAGTACAGGGAAGTGGCGAAACAGTTGACTAATGTAGTGAGTGAAACACCAGTTGATTGAATTACTGACTTGTTCTTGAAGGTTCAGGCCACTTCTTCAATTCCGCTACCTAGAGTGGAAATTATCTTTAAATGGGTGTTATACTCTAATTAGCAAATTAACTATTTGTTAATTTAAAAATCGTGTAAATGTTAGAATGTTTTGTAACCCTGCCAACAATTAGGATCGAAAATAAATTTTCTGGGAGTGTTTCAAGGTTACACGATCATCCAAACGAACATTTTTCTCTGTATAACCTTTTGAGTTTTCATAGTAATTTGTTCGCACTTAGTAATAACTAACTAACCTGAGCCCCAGTAATAATGAAACACAGAAAATAAAATAATCGTACTAGAAAGGTTACACCCATTTTGCCCTTGAACTTTTCATAAAATAAGAATTCGTTCGCATTAGGAAAATTATATAATTGAATTTAATATTGCGGCCTAAAAAGAATGAAAATAGCTCCTCAATGGACATCAATTATTAACTCGTTCAGTGAGCAACACCATTTCCTTACAAACTAAACTATACCTTAGTAAATAAATACTAATAAAGTAATATTAGAGTGTTAATAATTAAGTGAATATTAGTTTTTTTTAAATATATTTATTTATTTATTAACGTCCACTTTATGCTTCATTGCCTAATTGAGACGAGTTAACTTCAGGTTACCACTTTTTTCTAGCCAGGGTGGTACTAAGGATTTTATATAATGACTTTGTCACTAAATAAATTCTTATTTGCCCAGGTGGGAATCAAACTCGCCACTCTTATCCTGAACCCTCTATAAGTTATTTAATATAACTAGTTCAGGAATCTGGCATATCAAGGAGAGGTTTGGTTCTACCATTATATATAATACAAATCATTACTGCCTGATTGTCGAGTTCACCTCGCCACTAATGACAATAGATTGACTCTGCCAGTAGATTTGACAAAAAATACAGGAATCGCTTAACACAGCAAAATCATTATTACTTCCATCCTCTTAAATCGGACTAAGCTTGGACAATATTAGTGTCCTTTAAAACATTTTATATAAAGCAGCCAATTTTAGCAGCTTAGCTATTTCGAAGTTGTACTCATGTTTTTGTTAGATGTACGTTATGAGAAATGAACTATTGAGTTTGTTCTCAAGACTCAACATTTTCAACAGGGCTCTTGAACACATTTCTAGCAAAGAACGACTGTCCAATATATAGCCAAGTACACCTAAGCAGCTAATAGAAATGATTGTATTTCCCAGGGAAATCAGTTATTCAGGTTGAACTCATGATACAATATCAACAAACTTCTTCAAGGATCCATCGATCTTAGGAAATGGTGAAGCCGACTTCCATTAATATACATGCTCACACACCAAGATATATATATATATATATATATATATATATATATATATATATGTATATACTTCCAGTTGAATGTGTGGACGTTTCTATTTCTAGTTTCCTTATGATCAGTACTTTTACCTATTTCTCTAAAATGAGACCCATAAAAGTTCTCTCCTATCATCCCGCTCAAGTCCCCTATTACTATCTTATGTGATCCCACTAAATTCATAGATCCACACCAAATGATCGGAGAAGCCCTTTTCTCGGGTAAGTTCCAAATCCTCGTCCGTAGGTCCAACTACGTCAATGTTCATTGTGCCTTCCTAGGCAAATAGTACATACTTTAAAGGCAGATCTGATGTAGAAAAACTATAGTGTCTCTTTTTTCTTATACGTATATAGTACGTCGAAAATTAACGGAGATATTTGTATTTTTTAATTTCAATCTAATGAAACTCCATACTTCTAGTCAACTCACACTAACAATAAGCCAATATCTCGAAATAACTTATTCCAAGTAAATTTTTGTGAGATGCACAAAGTATTTATGTGCATTCCAAGTATATATGTGAGATGCATGGATAAATGTGTGATGTCGCATATTTTTTATTTCATTTTTAAACCCATCTCCTAGTCATACGAATTTCACTTACGGCAAAGGTATCAAACATCTTAAGCCTATCTTAAATTTCAGTCCCTGAGACTTGAAATTGTCTAAGACAATTATTTATATCATCTGTCATCTTATACTTTATTTTAAATAGATAAATAGATTAGAGTAGCGTAATAGAAAAAAAATCGATAGCATCTACCATGCTCTACTAAATTATGTTTTACGTTGTACGTGTTACCTAAAACATAGTCTGATTCCAGGAACAGATATAATAACTCACACGAGAATGAATTTAATAAGTGAAAGGGCGGATAAGTCATAAATTACTGGATTATTCAGTAACAGAGCATTCCTCGCCAAGAGATTACGTATTGTAAATGCCCTACTGGTCAGACTATCATAAAATTATAATATTATTCTTAGGAGGAAGTTTGCCTGCATCAAACATGCACTTCATCAACTGTTTGAGGTTATTACACTTAGTATTATAGTACGTAAACAACTATTTGAAGAATGAATTAACTTAAAAATAATTTTTTGTTAAATATAAACGAGAAAAAATGAGTGTTGAAAATACATTTAAAAAAACATTGTCAGATTTCTAGCATGAATGCTAAATTCAAAATTTAATCATGCGGAATTCGATTCTGTGTATTAAATTTATATAGTTTGGTGATGTTGAATCCATTCAAATCCTAAAATCGCTCTCGGTGGAAACTCAGCACTCCGTTTGTGTGCGTGTGTGTCTATGTCCTTTATTATAAATGTAGGTCTCTTAATTCAAAATTTTATTTAAGTTTCATAGATTGATGTTTTCCATTTGGCGTAGCTGTTTCTGAATTATAGACGTTCAACATTGGTATAACGCACGTTTTACGAAGATGATAAGGTTATTATGCTACAGCAGTTTTTAGCAACAGGACTGAACCGAGTTCTTTAGGTGCGATGTAATATGTTCTGTAGCTTTAGTTATAGTGCTTGTATTTAGCAAATTATTTGTATAAGCAGATTTCCCTTAAGGGAAATCAGCTATTGAGGTTGTACGCATGACGCGATTTTCGAAATTTGTCTGCACATGTTTATCGATCCTACCCAGGAGATGACCAAAATGAGGTCCGTTCAAAACTGTATCTCTCTCTCTCTCTCTCTCTCTCTCTCTCTCTCTCTCTATATATATATATATATATATATATATATATAATAAAATTGTAACCTCTGTCTGTACAACTGATTATTTTCGCGAAATTTCAACGATACCTTTTCGTTTAACATGTCATAGACACCAATATCTGCATTTTTGATTTCTTTCGGGTATGTTTGTTTGTTCTGTTCCCTTTTCACCCAATAAACTGCTGAACCGAATTTTATGAAACTTGGTATGCATATTACTACTAGCCCAACATAGACTTTAGGCCTATACTAATATTCTTCTGAGACGAACAGAGCAGTGGGGGTTATAAGGAGGCCTGAAATTTACAAATAAGCGATATTTTCGTATCCTAATTGGTTTTTCGGCAAATATGCACATAACAAAATCGTAGTTTTTATTTTGTTTAATTATAGTAAAACTTTTGTTATATAAATTTTTTTTCGTATAGTGAAATTATATACGAGATAAAGACTAAAACCTATAGCGGAAGTGAACAATTTTATTTGGCACAAAAAGACTCCAACACCGGAATCTAAATAAAACTCCGGTAATGTGTATTAGCATAGCGCCTTCATTATAATAAGCCATACCAACATTTCTAGGGACGGGCAGAAGTGGGGGTTATGAGGAGGCCTGAAATTTAAAAAAAATGGTGATATTTTTTTTCCTATTGGTTTTTCGGCAAAAAATGCACAAAACCAAAAGCTGTTTATTTTTGTTATTTAGATCAATTTTTGTCATATACACTTTTGGCCGTAAACCGACGTAGATAAATGCGTTAATACGCAAAAATGGTAGCGGGAGTCAACAATTTTATATGGCACACTAAGAGACTCAACCGAACTGAATAAACGCGGTTAATTGTATTAGCACCTCATGCCTTCCATTATCATAAGCCATACCAATATTTTCTAGAACGGCAGAAGTAGGGGTTGTAAGGGCCCAGGCAAACCCCTGATAACATTCAAAAATCCCAGCGTATTTTGTTTATGGCGCTCTCAATTGTTTTTCTCTGCAAACATATCAGATCTACATTACATATAAAGTTGTTTAGTTTGTTATTTAGAAGTCATACATAGCTACACTGTTATATTTCACTTTGTTGTGCCATAAAAACATCACAAGTATCAACCCCGATGATATACACTATAAACCTAATACGCCCGGAGTCATACACATCTTTATATTGCGCCACAAAAGAGTTTCTCAACTGAAATAAATAAAAACTCGGTATGCAAGGTAATAGCACTAACGCTTTTCCCCCCCCCCATTATAAACAAATCATACCAACATTTCTAGGACGGGCAGAGGAGTGGGTGTATGGTAAGGAGGCCTGAATTAAAAATAGCGATATTTCGTTTCCTATTGGTTGTTTCGGCAGATATGCAACATGACAAAAGATTTATTGTAACTTTTAAATTATGAATACCTTTTTTGACAGTATAACAAAGTATAAACGAGATATACCTATACAGAACTAAAGCGGGAGGCCAACTATTTTTTATGAGCACGATAAACGATTGAACTCGAATTTAACAAAACGGGTATGTGACCCCCCCATTACATTAATTGACCTTCCTGGTTATAAGCTTTAATACAAAATTCTAAGTTCGAACGCGGCACGGAGTGGTGTGTTATAACCGGTGAGCATGCATTAATAAAAATTCGAGATATTATCATTTTCCTATTGTTTATTTTTCGGCAGATACGTGCACAATAGACAAAAGCTTGTTTACTTTTGTTATTTAGAATGTAACTTTTGTCGTATTCATTTTGCCATAATGAAGTTAAACACGGGAAATACGCTTTAAAAAACTATAGCGGGAGGTCATTAATTTTTTATTAGTGCTTATTTTAGTGAACCGAATTTTAAAATAAACTGGCCTATTGTGTATTAGGCATTAATTCTTCCATGAATATTAAGTTTTAGTCTTATATGAAATTTGTTAGTATGGGTTCGGCATTAGTAACATATAAATCTCTTCGCCCCTCCTCATTCATTTCATTTTCCCTATAACTTCGTTTATTTATTTCGGCAATAGAACGTGCACAAACTATAAAGATCTTTAACTTTGGTATTTAATATATACTCAATATGAATGTTTAAAGTAATTCACTAGGTTGCATAATGAAGTAAACACGGGCTCGCTAAATCCCCTCATCTAGCTTTTTGAACATAAATGAAGTTAGTTATTATGGATCTATTATTTTTTCCATCAGTGTTTTTAGATAAATGCCTATTTTACAAATAATATTCTGTTTTAGTCAATAAATCAAAGAAAAGTTGGTTGCAATCATGATTAGTACGCCCTCCAGCGAGAGCGAAATCTCCGACGCCCGATGTTAAGCTCTGAGTTTAACGTTCCACTTTTATCCTGGGAATGCCTCGCATGACGGGAAGTGATTTCCAACTGAGCTTACTAATACGATATAAAGATCTTATGTATTTAATATACTACTCAATATGGAATGTTTAAACTATTACTAGGTTGCTGGGATTGGCTCGCTTCCCCTCATGCAGGAAATATGTTGAACATTATAGATGAAAGTTTAATTGTATGGATCTAATGCTAGTTCCTTCAGGTGAGATTATGTTTGAATAATATTCTGAATCAATAAACCGTGAGATCCGAGAACGCTCCTGGATAGATTGACGGGAGTTAACATTTCATATATTTCCTGTCAAAATGCTAAAATTTGACGGGAAGTCTATTACCACTGAAGTTTGACTTTAGGATATGGCTATTATTGTATAAGAAACAATACTATATGGTGAGGGAAGTACAATATGAAGCACATTGATATCTTGCTATAAATGCTACCCATGATTATGCATCTTAGTCCAGCAACATAGATTTCCCCCGGAGTCGATCGCCGGGTACTTAGATTACGTAACTCATTATTCATGGATATTCTTAGGAGAAAGTTTATTGTTATATACACTTATCGTCGAAGTTAACAACTATAAGGCGTTATACTTGAAAGAACCAATACATAATTGGAGCGGAAGTCAACAAATTGTACACATTGAGTTTGGCTATACAAAATGAGTCACCGAACTTAGTCATTAAAACACTCGGTATGTTTTAGGCACTTAACGCCTTCCTGTATATTTAGAGCCAGACTATACCACTTCGTCGAATAGGACGATACGGTAGGAAGTGGGCGTTTTACGTTAAAAAAATTTTAGCGGAAGCCTGAAATTTTAATAATGAGGGTCACCGAACTAATTAAAACCATCGGTATCTTATTAGCACTAACGGTTTCGTCAAATATAAGCACATTCTAACAAAAATTGTTGGGCGGGTAGGATTTTGTTATATAGGGAAGCCGAATTTGCTCAATAGTGTATTTCGTTTCTTTATGTGTTTCCAATTATGAACATATACAAAAAGGGTACCTCCCTGTTAAATAGATTAATTTGCTCATATGTACGTTAATATTTTGTACCTCACCTGGAAAAAGTAATTCAAATCTAGCATAATGTCACAGGAAACGGAAACGGGAATATGACAATATGAAGGACATGTGAAGTCTTACATAAAAAATTAATTTTATTATTAACAAATCCACAATAAACGACGGGTTAAATAGGCCCTAAACCACTGGGACGGGTAAATGTCAAAAATATTGTGCAAAGCAAAGCCTTGCCAAAAAAATACCATCACCATTTCAGCCTCAAATGAATTCCCTGGGCGAAAGCCGTGTTATCTGAGCTAGTATATAAATATATATATATATATATATATTTATATTATATATTATATATATGTGTGTGTGTGTGTGTATATATCTATCTATCTATATATTTGTCTGTTACCGCTCTAGCGGTCGCAATTATTGTTTAATCGTTACCAAACTCGATATTTAGTTGTTTTATGCAAAAAGAAAGATCAAGTTCGTTAATACGTCGCATCAAAAACATGTATAGAACCAATCTTATTGCAAATTGAATGTACTATAAATAATTTCATATACATTTATTCTCTATCTTGAATATTAACCGAGATATTTGCATTTTTATTAAATGTGGGCCGATGACGAACGTTTCCCGCCAAAAACTAGTTCGCCCGTAACTGTTCGGCTCTCTTATAGAGATTTCTCTATTGTATAGCTTCACGTGCGAAATCTGCTTAGTTTACGCAGCCCCTGCGTGACGGACGTTTTTAAATAATGGCCTAAACTCCGTGGTTTTCTGTTTCCAAATGTTAAGCTCCTCTAGAAAACTGCCATAAACACATATGAATGTGTTTGAGATGCCCTAAAATAGATTAAAGTAATTCCAGGGGATATTCTTTTGGAGGGAAAATCCTAATTTGGCTATGCTAGAAGCAATATTGGCCGATTGGTTTAAGAGGTAAAATAAATAGTGTAATCCGAAGTAAAATAAGAGTTTATTAAAGCTTTGGATAACTTTGATGTACTCAGGTCTCGTTTTCTCAATGGAATAGGTATTAGTTTGGAGAATTCACCATCCCATTCAGAGCCCCTCACTAGGAAAAGGTGGTACAGTGTAGCTAAGCCTTCCTAAGTGACTAAGGAGTACTACAGGAATGCCTAATTTTAATTAAAATATTTAGTACATTACCTTTCATGTCAAGTTAACAGTTTTACTTAGGAAGTAATTGGTACCCCATATTAGAAATAAAAGCAAGCAACCCTTGATTCAGCTTGTTTTTAAAAGCCCGCTGACGTTACCAGCTTTCCTGGCCTGTACTTAGGAATCTACTTTGTTTATTCGTGGAATTTAATAAATTGTTGCTGTTTTAGTGGCACCTTATATCTTGATTTCCTGTTTATCTCTATTCCTTTTGTTCTGGTATTCCTACGCAGTTTCAGTGAATCTTGAAGTAAGGTAACTATTTCTTTAATACTTATGGTCTACTCACTTCGGGACTGCAAGACACAATTTAAGTTTTTTTCGTTTAACTTCCTCTTCATCTAACATTTTATTTGTTTACCATTTCCTTCGGCAATATGCACTAGCAATTCAAAATTCGAATTGCTATTGCTTACTACTGGGCGCTGATGGCCTTGAAGCAGCTTGTCCTTCTGTCACAATACCTGACAATTCAGCGCGGACACGTAGCCTGTCCAGATCCTTCCCCAGGGCATCTAACCGTCTATCGGTGAATGGACCTCCCACATTTATATAATTAAACATTTCACTTGGTGGTCTCTCGGATTCCCTTCTCTCAACGTGATGTAGAGAAATGCAAATAGTGGGCTACAGTACATAAAGCTGAACAGGGCTGAATAATCAAACATTGTGAGGGATTTAGCTAAAGACATGTCCCAGAGGCCTCTCTTATTTCGCTCCAGTTCCAAAAGCTTTAGTCACAAGGAGACCGTGAAGCTGGTTTTATATCCAATTTCCACGTTACTCTATCGTTTCCTTTCGGGTCCAACGCTGTTAGATTATTACTCTAGTATGTGACGTAGTTTGATTGACGTGCGTAAGCTTCTACTGATGGGAATGAAAGAGTTTGCCCGTCACTCTGAGTATGACCAAATGTAAGTCAGTAGTGACCGCATGATCCGATTGAGATGAAATTCGGTACAAACTTTCAGTGTATTCGTTCCTTTAACATTCCTCGCAAATATATTAAACACAATAAAAGGTAAGAAAGTTAAGAGACCTCTCTTGAAGTGAATTGACCTATACCTAGATTACTCCATCCTCAATGAGTCCAATGACCCGCTGAGCTCCTAGAATATATGAGTTTTAATTTAAAATGTTAAATGAAGCTTTATATTATTAAGTGTAATAAGTTGTTTTCCAATATGTGTATTTATTATTGAGACTGTATGCATATAATTTGATTTTTGAGTCCTATAATTTATTCTGTTTGATTGGTATATTCATTAGTTTTATGATGATACTCTATATCTTATTATACCGACCGAACTCCGATTATGGTATTTCGTGACCCTACGAATATATATTATTAAAAATTAAATTCAATCTATTAGAGTGAGTAAGCTAAATTTAACAATTTGCAACAGCTACAATAAACCCATATTTTTATTGAAAATGTTTCAGATTGGATTAGATAAGAGGTTGCGTTATTGAACTAATTTTTAATTAAATTGCGGACATTATGTAGTTTTAAGAGTATTCAAGTTGTTGCAAATACCTGAAGACCGTCACGCAGTTCCTGATTACAATAAGAACATTTATTATGTGCCGGAGAGAAACTGAGACGAGGCCGTAATCTCCGAATTCATTTCTCACACTTTGAAAGATCTCATTTTTAAAAAGGCTACGTAAATTAAAGAAAAAAATGCACGACTTCTCAACTACCATGCACATGCAAGATTTGTCGGTCCAAGACATAAACACAATGATACTTAAAATTATACATTCGAACCTTCTCTAACCACCACACGTCGTGGTCATTGGTAGGCCATAAGCCAACTTTAATTTTGGTTTTGTATTGGACGTTTAAATACCCAATATGGTATCAAAGAAATAAAACTTGTATCCTAAGAGCGTTATTAAGCAAGAATTTTCACCAGTTTCGTTTTTCATAAACTACAAACATTCATCCTTGTTCCCCACTTTATAGTTGCCCGATGAAGAAAATAAGTGGCATTTAACCCAAAAATATGACTGTTAGGGAGCTTGTTGTTAAAATCAAATGAGTAGTAATGGGGAATTACTTAATGCTGAAAATTAATAATTAAAATGACAGGTAATGTTCGAGTTAGGGAAAAATCGTTTAAGAAAAAATCATGAAACGTTACATTATTAAGAGATTTGGTTAAGTTTGATGTATAATAATGGAGATTTACGATTTTTAACTTTCCTACTGCCTAGCTCAAATTGGCTCAATATATATATAATTGTCATATACTTAGTGGGAAAGGCGGATTTTAAAGAAAAGTTTCAAATATTGCGTCCTGTATTCAATTTCAATGTCTCCGATCATATGACGAAATAAATGTTTACTAACAATTAAACGTCAGTGACTTGGCCGAGAGTTGGATGAATCCCAAATAGTGAACGGCTGACAACGCCGGTTGAACTGTATCCCGTTAGGGATTTTGTACCATGTTGTTTAATATCTGGATGCTGTATCACAATCGTTGTCTATATTTATCTCTAATCTAAAATCCTGGCAACGTGTAGTTGAGAACTTGATAGCCGTCATCTTTGAACGTTTCCTCTTCCTTTCATAAGGAATTATCCTCAAATGGTGTTTCCTTTAGCTCAAACGATGCCAAAATTGATCCAATTAAATGATTTATAATTTTCCATTCAGCCTTCTTGTTATAATTAATGCAATAGGATAATTACTTCAGAGGACGAGTCCAGAGGTAGGCCTCGAAGCATGGCGAGACTGAAGATGGTCTTTTGAATAGGCAGAACATTTCTCCGTAAATAAAGGAAAGTTTTACAGTATACTCGACAATATTATTCATTCTATAGAAAGTAATATCCTCATACATTTCTCATTAATATAAGTAATTCAAATTCTTTTTAAGTGGTTTTAATCATTCAACACAGAATCTGTTGTAATGTTTCTTGGAAATTTGGTATTGTTACTGATGCTTCAATGGGCACTTTTTACATTTCTCAACGAAGTATAAGACTAAAATTGTTAGTAATTCTTCAATTGATAGGATGATACTAATTCTTCTATGTGTAAAACAGCATAAGTTACCTGGTCTAGTAGCATAAATCATATTAAGGTTTAAACTTCATAGAATGTTTCAATATATGTTAATGAACGACGTCTGATTTAACCATAACTAGGTTTAATATTGTTCAAGCGAAGACTGCGCTAGTTTGCTGAGACGCAAATATTAAACGTTTTCAGTTTCAATTGCATTAGTGGGAGCACTTCAATTGTAAAGAATCAAAATCGCGCGGAAGATAAATAGAATGGCTTTGCATTAATAATTTTATCAAAACTGCAGAGAAAGAACCCATAACAAAATGCAGTGATTTTACTCTGTCTTCTGAATATTATTCCGGGACGGTGCCGGCCCTCCCCAGTGGCAGCAGTAAGCCCCCGCTGTGTAGCTCTTGGGTAGGGGAACCGTAGGAACAGTAGGTCCTTAGTCGGCTATGCTGTTCCGGGGCGGGGATCATTCCGGCCTTAATGGGGTAAGTTTCTAGCGGCTTACTCAATATGAACTACGGGCTGGGTGGAGCCCGGAGTGGAGGCTTGCCTTCACTGCCGGTCATAGACGTAGTTGGTTGTGTGTTCAAAGCCCGAGGACATACATGCCAGGAAACTGGTACATGTGTTCTTCGTGTGGGAGCTGGTTAGTAGAGACTGCCCTTCCATAGGATCGCTAAACCATCGTAGCGAATCCTCAGTTTCCAGAGAGGTGTTGGAAAGGTGTGGGCTGGATTAAGGCCGTACTGGCTAGGTGCCTCCTGCATTGTTGCCACATTTCGGATGGTTACACAATGTCTTCTGAATATCGAAAAATAAGAGGTGGTATTTATAGTAAGGGAATCAACAGGTAATTGTAGGCAAACATTTGAACACATATACAATCCACTTTACATTTGAAATTAGTTGCGAATAAGTACCTACTAGAAAATATGAAAAAAAACAAAAAAAAACTGTCCGTCAGGTTGGGATGGGGGCCTAAACGAATTTTAAACTAGCTAGAATGACGAGATCTCGTATTCAAATCTCTATTTCTTCCTTTTGCAAACGAATCATGAAAATTAAGGTCGATGAGCAATATTTAAGAAGATTATTCATCGTTAATATCTAATAATAAAATAATAGAGCCATAGGAGTACTAGACGGGAGGAAGTTGCTCTTGCCAGACTCAGAATCGGCCACACATACCTGACACAAGGAACCTTAATGAACGAACTGATAACCCTATATGCAAATACTGCAAGAAACACCTAACGATAAAACACATGTATTTCACATACCCACCTGTATCTCTATTTACCTGACATGACAGAATTATTAACTAACAGCAGCCAATATATTCCACAAATACTAACATATCTAAAACATATAAACATCTAAAATTACATATAGTGTAAAATAGAATAGGGCTACAGCATACTTAAAAAGATTTAAAAGGGATAACTTTTAACAGATTTCCCTTAAGGGCTATTGAGGTTGTACTCATGACTGAATTTTCGAAATTTTTCTTCAAATGTCCATCGATCCTACCTAGTAGATGACGAAAATGAGGTTCGTTCAAAACTGTATATATATATATATATATATATATATATATATATATATATATATATATATATATATATATATATATATATTTGTCTGTTACCGCTCTAGCTGTCGCAATTTTTGTTTGATCACCAAACTCGATATTTAGTAGTTTTATGTAAAAAGAAAGATCAAGTTCGTTAACGGCTGAAATCGGATCAGTGGGAGGGGGGGGGTTTAGAGGGGAGGATTTTCGAAAATTCGAAATATCTCCGTTACTATACGTCAGATCGAAAAATTGTACAGAATCAATCTTATTGCAAATTAAATTTACTATAAATATTGTTATATGCATTTATTCTCTATCTTGAATATTAACCGAGATATTTGCATTTTTATTAAATCAGGGCGGCTAGGGGACGGGTGACTCCCGCCAAAAGCTAGTTCGGCCGTTTTCTTAACTGCTCGACTCTCGTGAAATTTCGCTATTGTAAAACTTCACGTGGGAAATCTGCTTAGTTTACGCAGCCCCTGCGTGACGGTTTTTTTTATTATATTCATATAGATAAAGTACAGATATTAGAAATACTCAAATATTTCAGAAATATTTTCCATAATATAAAAATAAAGTACAACCAAGGTGTACATGAAGGAATAAATATATTATTCTAACTACCCCTTAACAATTAGAGTTCTTGCCAATAACCATCGATGTGGGGCACAAACCAAATAAAAAAAAATAATAAAATCTTATTTACTAATAAGACTGTAGGTACAAATCAACTTAAATGCTTTTCTGTCTATGATTAAGGACCAAATGATTCATTTTTCTGAAAATGGAACATCGAGGAGTTGAGTAGTCGTTACATAAAGAAAGAAATGCAATAGTATACAATACAATAGAATGCATCGATTTGCATAATGAAAACGTGAAATTCTCAAATGCCGCCGATCAAGAAGAATGAAGTCGTTGATAGGGACTGATGACTTAGAGAAATTTCAGACTATTGACGTGATATGGTTAGACGCGGAACTTGCACGGTAAGAGGAAGGTAATTCGGAAACTAGCGGGACAAAACGGAACATTGAAGTCGAGTGCGAACTCATTGTAGGGCCCATGGAGGCCGAGGGTTGTCTGTCGGCGGTCCAGGGACGATCATGTCAAGTACTAGAGCAATGGCAATGGGGCATCCTTGCAAAATGAATTGATAATGGAGGATTAGAGGTTGAAACATCATTAGTACCTTTCCTTAAATTACATTTAGGCGGAAATAGTATTGAATGTGTTTGTTGCATTCAGAAATAATAGTCACACCCCGTATATGGAAGATGCCTTTATATTGTCCCAACCAAACTAGAATTCTATTTGTATTTATATTTGGAGTTTCTTAATAATGAACTAAACTTACGGGTATGTGATGCATTTGCTATTGATTATAATTGGCTGACGTTAAATTATTATTATCAATTATCCGTGTTATTTTATATTATCTAAAAAAGTGTAATAACAGATGATTTCATACTTATGAGATGAGAATAATCATGGATAACACTATTGCCAGCAAATAAGAAGACAGTACCTTTCTTTTGTCCAATGCTGTTATACATTCGTTATGTTGCTGGAATATATATTTATATATTAATATTTTTTTTTTGTACTGCTTCAAAACCAAAATATTCTTTCATGTAAAATTTACAGAGGCTTCACATGTAAACGTGTTCTTATTTTCTGTGATTATCAAATCGCTAACAATTGCAATTTTTTGTTTCGATTTCCCTTTGGTGGCCATTGAACCTAGGTCGAGTCATTATTAACTCATTTCCATTGGTAATTGAAATTCTATTCTATATAAATTTGAAAGAATTGTATTTTTTTCAAGCGGTAGCACGAAAATCAAAATGTTAAGTTAATTTGGTACCGAGTCTAAGTCTTACCATACAACAAACGCAAATGGCTTCTTTTGCTAAGAGCTAATTTGCTAAGGTCATTCTATTATATAAGCTCCATTTGTAAAAATAATATTATTTGTGCAGTTACGAATTGTAAACTGCAATATTTAGGCCATTTAGACTGAATAACTCTCCAAATGGTGTAGTGAGAGGAAGAAACTTGAAGGTGGAAGGACAAATATGAGAGGCAAGTCTATACATTGGTAGTCTGGTGATGATTTGCTGATGTTGGAAATTCATAACTTCAGCAGGAAATTCACAACTTCTATGAATGTTGGCTGAGGATTGTAGGGTATTTCCCTAGTTAAAGTAAGACCTCCTTTGGAATATATATCTTGAACTATGTTAGGCATAAAGTAGGTTCCCTTAAGGAAGTGTCAAGGCCTGGTACGTTTTTGCCATTTCTTCAAAGGTTCATAGACTCATTGAGAAGTCTACCGCCATTATACTTAGAAGTTAGTGTTAGAATTTATAGTGCGAAGGTCAACCTACTCTTTTATAATTAATGCCAGTGACGTAGTTGGGCCACTTTCTTCCTAGTTATTATTGAAGGCGGGTACTGAGTCATTTGTGAGCGACTTGTGACATTTTGTAATAAATGACTCACCATCTGAAAGTCTGTCTAGCGTTTCCTTTATGAGAAAACTGGAACGCCTTTGGGAATGGCTTATGACCCTGAATATTTACACATTTATTGCAATTATGAAAATTAAATATTGTAGTTAATGAATATTTTAAATTAAATTCATTAAATAACGTCCTAAAATCCCACCCTGGCTAGAAAAGGGTGGTAACCTGTAGAAAACCCGTCCCGATTAGCCTAAGTAGCAAAAAGTGGGCGTTAATAAATAATAATAATAATGAATATTTTATGGATAGAAATAATTGCTTCATCTAATTTATTTGTAAAGTCTCGTGAATTTAATACTGCGTATTCTCACATATGATGTATTGACAAAGCTTATGATGCCATCTGACGTTATTGTTTATATTTCTCCCGTAATTAGGATATTTCTCTTTCTACTACTAAAAGGCTCCCTTTCGTTTTCCAGTCCTCGTTGTTAGTAGTTGACAAGCATTTCCAACACTGGGGGGGGTATAATGAGGAACATGACACTGGGGGTTAGGTAGAGGCATATTACGAGGACTTATATTTTATGAGATGTTTAGTGATTCAGCAACTTAAGTTAAAATCGGATTAATGGGTGTGTGTGGGGGGGGGTGTAACGCCTGGAAACCTAATTATTCGATCCCCTTGTTTAATATATAAGCCAGAGAAAATGAATGACATAATTGATAATTGATGAAATGGATGTAAAACGATTGTTGTAGAATACTTTATCCGAAAGACAAGTTACATTTTTTGTGAAGTAGTCCCAAGAGCAATAACTTGAATAACTGGTTGAAAAACTATTGATGCCGAACACTGTCAAAGGCTGGGTATATGTTCAATAAAGTTCCCACGGGATGTTTCTTTTCTTTTTTTTGAAACCTCAGACAATTATTACGAAGACTTTGAAGTTAAAGTAATGTTAATGGTTTTCTTATGAACCTGAAAAGGTATTTTGAGATATCTGAACCTTCCTTTAGGTGAACCTTAAGCCTTTTTTCGATGGATTTTTCAAGATGTTTTGCCATTGAGTTAAGCAAAATTATCGGTCTGTTGTATTCTTGTAAACCTTTCTCTGATTTATTTAACGCTTGAACAACACATACACAGAACAACATCTCAAATGCATACACAACTCACGCCAAAAACTAAGCGCTCTTGTCCACGCACGCAAACACACATCACATTTGAGCTCCTACTTTGTCAACACATTTTATTTGGATTAATGGAATTGAAGAATTATGAAGAAATGGGTTATTTGAATTCACTGGGACATTTTTCCCGAGACTCCAACAGTCTATGGCCAGCTTTTAACTAAGTCACCGGTACGTATGATGTCTAATTGAAGTGTTATTCTCTGCGTGCTAACCTTTTGATGAAAAACGCAGGCCGAAAATCTATTTGTGGGCTTGGAAATTTTAATCTTGTGTTTCCAAATTTTCTCCCTTTTCAAAATATTTTAATAGTTATTTGTAAAACAGTGGTGCCATCCAAATCATGTTTCACTATTCCTTGAGAAGCAGTTATTAATGCCGCTTGAGTTAATTACAGGATAGTCAGTCGAAAGTAACTAAGAGGCAGCGAGCCTAGTTGTACTTCCCCCGAGCGTCCTTGCCTGGAGGCCGCAGTAGGGGCTGCATACTCCCCGGGCGAGGTGTGTCGGCGAAGACCTGCACCTGATTACACAAGTTTTCCTGCTGTGAGAAATATGGGAAGTTACGTCCCCGCCAACTCTATTTCAATTGACACGCTCCTCTCTTCTCACCGGGCTCCCTTATTATTTCTCTTCCTTTCAATATAACACATCTTTTGATTAGAAAGTCTGTGAATATTGTAACAAATGTAGTGTTGAAATAAAAATGCGCCAAAATATAATGATTGGGCTAACATTAGTACAATTTCACTTATGTACACTCGGATAATTTACTTTCTGTTCCGTCAATGTGTTGTTATAGCCCAGGTGAGCAACTTGCTGTCCGCGGGCCGCTTGAGGCCCTTTAAACATGTTTATGAGACCCACCAAGCATTTCTAAAATTGAATTTATTATATCAACTTTCTCCACTGAATGTATTGTAACAATATATATGTGTATATATATATATATATATATATATATATATATATATATATATATATATATATGTAAATATTTTTATCTGTGGGGCCCGCCAAAAAATTTTAAAATTTAAATTGGCCCGTTGATTAAAAAGGTTGCTCACCCCTGCTATAGCCGATAAACAAGAAGCGTCGATTTTCTAATTGTTAGTGCTACTAAAGTAAAATAAAATGAGCACCACATTACTTCCTACTAACAAATTAAATAAACAACATTTTTTGCTTCAATCAAATTATTTCATTTCCGTGTTATCATGTTGTTTCATTTTATGTTATTTACGATTTGTCCAATCCAATACTTCAGATGGAAAAATTTTATAGAACATAATTAATACTACATCATCTCATTATGAACAGAAAGATTTCATTAAAAATATTTTGTAACTAAAATGTTCGTACTTCTACCACTTTTAACCTCTTTCCTCCTCCCCCTCGGTCGATTCGTGCCTCACAACTCTTTCATTTATTGCAATAATAAGTCATAATGAGATATTTTTTATTATATTTTGGATTAAATTAAAACATTATTATTTATTCATTTTGAATTCCGGTGCAACGGTGTTAAACTCTTCGGCGGTTAAAAAGGGGGATACCATTATTACAATGAATTAATCGTATTAGAAGTAAAACAGTTATGTTTGTGAGATGCTTTGGTACTGTAATAGTGTATATGGCACTCTTAAAAGATGTTAAATGCATAAATCAATTTATTTATTTAATTTAATATGAGTACAAGAACGTTGTGTGTTGTCCACATCAGATATTTTTAGTTTACCTATCTGAAGAAAATAGTTCATTACCACTTTTGGGGATAGGAAATACTAATATCGACAATTATATTCATGAGAGACAAGTCAAGTACCAATCTGGCTTATTGGACTAATTATTCAAGAGATCAATGTATTCCTTTCTAAAGGATGATAATTAGCGTAAGAAAGAGCCAAAGCTTAAATATCCGACATTATCGTCGTTCAACCACAAGATATGCATGAAATAAAACAACCGTCCTAACCGTAACAGTTCATCAGTTGGAACCGACTCTATGAGCTACGAGAAAAGAAGCGGTGCCTGTTATAGATTTTAAAGATAACAGCAGGGAGCAAAGGAAGCACAGCTTCAATTAAACTAAGATAATCCTATCAGAAATCGATGATATCTGGATATCTGAAGTGAATGAGATGACGCGCCTATGAGTGAAGAAAGATAGACCACCGAGGTAGGAGGGACCCCTTTCAGATTGAACGAGATATTATCTGATTCGGCATCCACCGTTCACTGTTCCTCCCCTACGTTACCTTTGTCACGTGTTTCACATCACTAGTATTCCGTATTGAGATTCTTAATTTTCGAGTGTCAACATATAAAGTAACCTCTTTGTGATTTATTAATTTATTGGAACTTCGCAGCTTTGGCGATGTTGCTCAAAACAAAAGCTTCGTAACTTAAAAAACAAAACAAAACTCAAATGAAAACAAAAAAAGTCCGTCACGCAGGGGCTGCGTAAACTAAGCAAATTTCCCACGTGAAGTTATACAATAGATAAATCTCCATAAGAGAGCCGAACAGTTACGGAAAATGGCCGAACTAGCTTTTGGCTGGAAATTCAGTCATCCGTTATCGGCCCACAATTAATAAAAATGCAAATATCTCGGTTAGTATTCAAGATATCTCTATCTGAGAATAAATGTATAGAATAATATTTATAGTATATTTAATTTACAATAAGATTGGTTCTATACAATTTTTTGATCCGATGTATGGTAACGGAGATATTTCAAATTTTCGAAAATCCCCCCCTCTAAACCCCCCTCCCACTGGTCCGATTTCAGCCATTAACGAACTTGATCTGTCTTTTTACATAAAACGTTTAAATATCGAGTTTGGTAACGATCAAACAAAAATTACGACCGCTAGAGCGTTAACAGACAAATATATATATATATATATATATATATATATATATATATATATATATATATATATATATTTATATAATTTTGAACGGACCTCATTTTCGTCATCTCCTGGGTAGGATCGATGGACATTTGAAGACATTTTTCACAAAGGATATTTTCGGTGTACCAAGAAAAGAAAAGGATTCATTAATGATTAAAGTTAAACCATTAAACGAAAGTAGTCACTAAAAGAAAGCCTTTTCAAACATGGATATTGAATCCACAAATCACCACCAACTAAAATTCTTGAAAAGTACGAGACCCCAAGCTTTAATATTTTCGACTTCTTTCAATTACCAATGAATTACGCTTCTGTTGTTAGGTCTTTAAGAATCTGGAACTTTACCTTATTTCTCTGTATTAAAAACTATAATACATACTAAATACACATAGGTAACAAATGACTTCACAGTAGCGCTATTTATTCGTTACAAGTAATACACAAACACTATTTAAAAATTAAAAACCCATCAGGAATGAACACTCAAACGGCTAATTAGTTATCGACCTTGCAGCGGAAAGCTGCCTGAGCTCTGTCGAAATGCAACTCGTCACACCTGTTACCTTCTAATTCCAGATAAATCTTTACATTCCTCTAGTAATATTTAATAATAAGTGTATTATGTGGCAATATCTCATTCACTCTTCCTCTTAATCTATCAATCATTTCGCCATCTTTCGTTGCTGTTTATGTAAGATAGCAATAAGGAACATTTAGAATATAATCATTATCATACTGCTAATTTAAAATAAATAAACTAGTAAGTAAAAAAATTTGTATTCAAATATTTCAATTATATGTTTATATTAAATATTAGTATATGAGATTAAAAGATTCGAACAGCTAATGCTTTTTAGTCCCCTATAAAGTGGTCTGAACCTATATGTAAACAGCTTCTTTCAGCAGAAAACATGCACGCAGGGCATAGTTGGAATAAAGTAAACGAATTATCCACAACTGTCCACACATATCTGGATCATAAATATTTCCAGATTAAAAATAAATTGCTTAAAATACATTTTCAAAATCTTGAGTTATAAAAAAAAAAAAATATTAATAATAGTATGAAAATCATTGCTTATTTTATGAACAATCTTTGAAGGAGCTTTAGAGACTTTAACGCAATAGGAAAGGGTAGGAGAGCTGAACGCTCGGCTGCCTTCACTAAACTGTTCAACACAGCCATCAAGTGCTCCTCAAATGATTGCGTAAAGAATGCATCCTCTATCTCATAACGCATGCCACTCTTCTTGAATTACTAAATCATTTTGATTCATCTTTTTTCAAGTTAAGTTGCCCCAATTATATGATTTACACACATCACTTGGGTAGCAGGATCAAATGACTAAACCTTTTGCATTTATACAAGGCTCTTAATGAGGTTTTGCTCTACGTGCCTCATGGCTCCAAGTGCCTCAACATGGCTATATGTCTACTACAATTGTACTCTTCGTTTATTCGAATACTCATTCTTAAAAGAACTCCCACCCACGTCTGTAATAGTTTCAAACAAGTCAAAAACAAAAATTCACCTTCTTTAGTATTCACCTTCTCCCGTATTTTATATCTCTCCCCAAATGCGTTTCGAGAAATCATAGCCCCTGAATGAAATTGCTATGAAAATTTTTTTCCGCTTTAATGTGTAGGATACTACTTAAATAGCATAGTCATATCATTTTTAAAAATCTATTAATATATAAATCAATGTCATTCACTGTAACTGAAAATATAGTAATAATGTTTTTTTGGCCCAACATAAGTACATATAGACTTCTGAGTATATGTGGATATGTATTCAGAACAAAACGTATTAAACACATACCATTTCATAATGAATCATTGATACCAACCATATTTCATAATTAAAATATTATCATTACGTATTTATTTTAATATTTCATCAATAATGAACCATTTATGGAACATATTTCTAGAAACATAACCAATAGTTTATACAATTATTGCCTACGAAATAATTTGAGTTGTTCTATGGATGTCAGTCACAAATTGGAATAAATCAAACCAGGATTGACAAGGTTTGAGAATATAATATTCCGTAGTGAGGGGTCTAAAAAACAAGCGAACAATAACAAATGAATCAATAATTAGCTCTAAAAAAATTAAAATAATGTACCCTAAAGATTTATGCAAGAATAAAGTAGTAACCATAAATATATAAAACTTAAGGACATATCACATGCTACATGGCTAGTGTATTTCATTTTAATTTCGTACGTTCTTTAGATATACTTTATATTGGTTGAGTTGTCTCATTTAAATATACAAAATGCTATTAAACTAAACCCATAGTTAATTATTCTGTACCGTACATAAGTTACAAATTAATATACTTCCAAGAAGTACTAGGCCTTCAATATAAAAATAATTTGTCTATATCATAAAATTAAAAATAGTATAGGAAAAATTAAATCATAATTCAGTACAAATTGGAAAATCTAACAAAGAAAAAAGTAGTAATTCAACCTACAACAACAAACAATTACTTAAAGATGCTGGATTTGGAGGGTGGAGGAGTATAAAACATTTAGGTAGAACAATGTTGATACCCTACACAAATATTTAATGTATAAAAAGACAAAGCTAATTTCAAAGAGGGCATCATCAGTACTCTGTAACACACACGTAAAACTAACCATGTCAATCAAAAGCAAAACTAAAAATAATTACATATAATGAAAAGTCAGGCTAATAAAAATATAAATGTGGTTAAAAATATGCCAACTAAAAAGAAAAAAAAGGGATTACATTTTATAAATGTGTAACAAAGAAAAGGTATTAGCAAATGCAAACTAAAATACTAGAAAAGACAAAAGATTCTGTTAAAAGAAAATCAAACATATGGAGTCATACCTATCACAGCCTACAAAACTTTAGCAATGATAATAAAGTTCGTTGTTGTTACTTCTAATTTTATGAAAGTTCGCTTAATGTTACTAAGGCCAATTCGGAGGGAGTATCAATAAACCTATTCCTTCTTTTAGCCAGGGAGGGACTATTGGCTTTATTCCGACACTAAGTAAATTCCTACCGCCTAAGCAGAAATAGATCCCACCACTCTAGGTTTATCAGGTATATTAAGACCAACGCTTTAAATCAGCTAGCAAGATTCAGAAAAATTAAATTTAAGAATTCAGCAAAGCCTAAAGACAGAATAAGCTTTACAAGAAACCATTCCGTGGCGAGTTGTTTCGGTTAGCAACAAAGCCTACGGCGGTTGGCTACAGATTTCTAATTTGGCTTGATGAACAAATCAATTTTTTATATGCTACGTAGCCTAGATTGATCGTAAAAATATCGCTCGTTATAATAAACCCTCGTTCAAAACAATCTATTGTTTCAAATCAAAGAGAATAGTTCGTTTCTATTCTAGAAAGACTCGTGGAACATCTGAGATTCTTTTATTTTTTGCTGGTAGAGGGAAAATGGCCACACTTCCCAGTAACTATTTATTAAAGTTATTGAGCACTTTAGATGCAGTACCCGAACGTCCTGGCGGCCCTTAGGATCTGACTTAAACCAGAAAGCAAAATTAAACCAGAAAGCAAACTTAAACCATTCGTCTATCGTATGAATGGGAAATATGTTGGAATATGCCACACACACACACACACACACACACACATATATATATATATATATATATATATATATATATATATATATATATCATGTCTGTTAATGCTTACGGTCTCAATTTTTGATCCATTCCATACTCGTTTAAACGTTCTATGTACAACCGATGTTCACGTTCGCTAACCTCTGAAATTAGGCACGAGGGAGGGGGAGCGGTTGGAGGGAGAGTAAACGATAATTCGAAATATTTATCTCCTTTTCTGTGAGTCGAATCGTAAATTTATCCTGTTAAACCCATCTTGTTGCGAATTAAATTATTTATAATTTTTATACTATTACACTTTTTTCTTTGTATTTTTTAAATTTCAGCTTTCAGTAAACCCCTACTTATTTCATATTTACACTAAGCTGAAATACCAAGAACAATCTTATTCCTAACTTAAATATCAAATATGGTTTCCATCGAACCTTTTTATGTGAGATAAAAGCAAATATATTTGATGTGATGTCATCATCAAAGATTACATTTTTTGAGATCGCAATATTTACTTAATCTATAACATACTCAATATTTAAACGACTCATACAGAAGTGCAGATAAACTTTGTAAATGGTTGTAATCGGGCCAGATGAGGGGTATTAGAGGGGTTAAAATAAACATTCAGAATATCTTTGTTGTTTTGAGTCGGATTGAAAAAATGTTATATAATCAACATTGTTACCAATTTAATTTAATTAAACTTTGGTCCTATGTATTTATTTAATCTCTCATTTAGATATATTTTATTTAGTTCTTTTTAATGTAATTCTCTGTTATTATATGTATATTTTTCTAAAAATGAAGTAATAAGTATTTGATGGGGTTCTATTATTCCGTTCTAGGAACACATAACTATTAATATGATCTTTCTCCTTGAGAAGGCCATCGGCGCAAGGAATCCAGGCCAAAGCCTCGGAAGTATAGTATGGTTGCACCATTGAATGTAATTGCTCACCTAGATTGCAAGATGAATTATCTTAAATATATTTCCTCTGTGGTGAAGTATTGATTGATGATCATAATGGTATTAAATAATGTTTGTTAATTAGGAAAAAAACAAACACTGAAAGGCAAAACACTAAAACTTTTGTTTTGTACACTAAAAATAAAACCAAATCAAATACCTGCATTCCATTATACATTTTCAAATTAATTACATTGAAACACCTGTGTTAAAGACATTTTTATGAGTAGTAAGGCAATTACACTGAACAGACATTCACCCACCTGATTTATGAATGTAGACTGACTCAAGACATACGAAGACAGTTAAAGACTCATATTCACGCATGGCCTATCAGTCCTGATATTTTATTTTCAAAACATCTAAATTTTTTAAAAGAATGGCCTATGATATTCTTAAGCTGAGAGAGGAAAATATAATATAATATCAATATTATGTAATTTTTTATTGGTTATTTAATTGTATTCCTAATTGTTCTTATTTAATGGTTTTTTTGTAAAGTTTAATTTTCATGTCCTTATTTAAATTTTAATATATATATATATATATATATATATATATATATTATTATATAAAATTGTTAAATGTTTTGACACAATGCACATATAATGCAAATAAGTTTTCATGGGATGTGCAGAAAATAAAATCCCTCCACTTAGGGGTACTATGTAAAAAAAAAAAAAAAAAAAAAAAAAAAAAAAAAAAAAAAAAAAAAACATAAAAAAAAAAAAAAAAAAAAAAGGCAAAGTTTGACTTCACAGAACACCTCACATAGGCATATAATTTTAACATATACAATGCGAACGGCAGGGAGTATGATTAATTATCGACCTGATCACTTTTTTTATGCATCCTCAATTAAAAAATGATAGATATATTCAGTTTTCTATTTTTGCGGTGAATTTGAAATTAATGATAATAACCATTTTTTTTAATATATTTAATATCACTATTTAAAATTGTGATCATCGAATGGTTGGACATACTTGGTTTAGAGATATAGTTTACGGTTCAACTTTTAGTACCGCAGTTTCGATTTAAGAAAATCCTGATATTGTCTAATCACACTGATGGCATAGAATTAGATATTTTTCCTTAATAATACTCACCTCTTCGAAATATTAACTTCAAGAAAGATATAAGAACAATAAGGCAAATGAAAGAAGAAACAAATTTAACTATATAATTTTTATTCAAAATAACTCCGTTAGCTTCAATATGGTTATCGGAACACCCAAATACTTTGGGGCTCAGGTTAGTCATTTTTGTTAGAGCATTGACCTTAATCTCAAATGGTAAACCTAGAATGGCGAGTTTGATTTCCGCCTGAGCAATAGGAACTTATTTAGTGACAGGGTTCTTTAAATAAAATCATTAGCCTAAAGCTGGCTATGAAAGGGCAGTATCCTGTAGATATGCCGTCCCAATTAGCCACAGTAGCAAAAAGTGAACTTTAATAAATACGTTTTATAAAAACTCCTAACTAAATTTTTTACACTTAGTTAAAAGAAAGATTTTGAATTAATAAACTTGAGAAATAAAACCCTTTTCATTATAGAATATTTATTGTATCTGAAAGACATGGTGATCATTCGACGAAAAGCTTGGTGAATGTGATGATACTTCTATTTTCAGGTCAAATAATTTTTAAAAATTAAATTGACACTAATGTTGTCGGTCATTTCTATAAAGTCCATCACGCAGGGGCTGCGTAAAGTAAGCAGATTTCCCACGTGAAGTTTTACAATACAGAAATTTCACCGAGCAGTTAAGGAAACGGCCGAACTAGCTTTTGGCGGGAAAGTCACTCGTCCGTTAGCCGCCCAAATTTAATAAAATGCAAATATCTCGGTTAATATTCAAGATAGAGAATAAATGTATATGAAAATATTTATAGTAACTTTAATTTGCAATAAGATTGATTCTGTACAATTTTTCGATCCGACGTATAGTAACGGAGATATTTTGAATTTTCGAAAATCATCACCTCTAACCCCCCCCCCTCCCACTGGTCCGATTTCAGCCGTTAACAAACATGATCTTTCTTTTTACAAAAAACGACTAAATATCGAGTTTGGTAACGTTCAAACAAAAATTGCGACCGCTAGAGCGGTAACAGATAAATATATATATATATATATATATATATATATATATATATACTCGTATATATAGTTTTGAACGGACTTCATTTTTGTCATCTACTAGGTAGGATCGATGGATATTTCAAGAAAAATTTCGAAAATTCCGTAATGAGTACAACCTCAATAACTGATTTCCCTTAAGGTAAATCTGCTAATACAATAAGATATGTGTTATGTATGGACTATACGAATGATAGAGTGCATGCAGCGTCTTGTATAACACTCTAAGGAACAACGATTATGATAATTCACCCCTCAGGGTTTGTATATTCTATATAATAACTTTAGATTTAAGTGGACTACCCAGAGCTTTTCAATGATCTAATCTCTATCATCGGTATCATTAACTATCATAAATATATCTCTAAGAAGAGTTCGAAGTGAATACCAACAGACTACTAGATACACCATCAGACACAGAAAGAAATCTGTTAAATACGACAGACCATGTGGACAGGAATAAGTGATTTCATGAATTAAGGAGCCATATGTAGTAACACCAGGTGCACCCGCTAATTAATGTATATGTATAGCTACAATTAACAATAATGCATGGTAATTATAACGCGCATATTTTTGATGGAACGGAGGTGAAGCTATTGCGCTGCGTAACACTCGTGCTGCTAACATTCTTTATGACGGTGACATAACAATGCTTTACCAGTTCCTGTATTTATGCACTATTACTCGATCCTGATGTTAATATTCTATTATACGAACCATTCTGTTTCATGAAAACTGATTTCTGTTTATGAGTTCTGTTGAAATAATCCAAAGTACAAAAGAAAAAATAATTCTTAAATATAATCTACTAAAATTATATTGCTTATTTATTTTTTTGGATTATGTTGAAGTTAACCCAACCTCATATCTCCTCCTGCCATTCTGAGAATATGAGATTTCACAATCAAGCAGTGCATCAACAATACACAATGTTACTGGCTAATCACTGCATGGCCATAGGCTCCAGTTTCGGTGAAGTAGACTCAAAAAGACTGAAAGATAAATTAAAAAGAAGACACCGGCACTGAAAATTTGTTCATTGAGCGTAAAATATGACGATACTAGAATAGAAATTCAAAGAGCAAGGGCGATGGAAACTAGAATTTCAGTTGTCTTATCCAGCTGTTGTTATATTTTCCGTTTCTGACAGGGTTACAGAAAAAAATCTATAGTTCATTTTTCTGTTTTTCGAGAAATATGTACGAATTATTTTCTCTCTTCCATATGATTTTGTTTTTTTTGGCGTCCCTTTCCACTTCCACTAAAGATCTTCTGCAAATGGATATTTTCAGTATTCTTTTAAAATGTCTAAATATCGGGTTTCATTGTAGCCTATAATATTAGTGCATTTTCTTTTAAATAAGCAATGTATAAGGAAATTGACCGAGAAGGTTTCAGGGTCAGAGGTCCTTTGCCTTAGTCATCAAGTATATAACTGAGGTTATTACATTACCTTTTTGCCTTTAACGGTAAATGCATATTCCTGTTAAATCAATCCTGTATAGGTATCAAATACATATTTATTTCAGGTAAGAAAAGAAAGGCGTCTTTCCGTCACAGTTGTTTAATCTTTGCGACAGAGCACTTTCAGAGCATACGCTCCCTTATCAGTGCCCTCTTCACCAGGATGTTACTGCAATCAATGATTCGTAGCTACCTCAGTAATGGTTCTTAAAAACTATGAATGGATACAATCCATGATTATGATTAATATTGTCCACGATGTTTTCAACAGTGCAGACGACCTGTCTCCACAGAGTGACTTCCAAAGGGAATCCTTGGCTTCATTAACATCCTTGTGAAGAGCAGGGCACTGATGATGGAGCGTATACTCTGAAAGTGCTTTGTCGAAAAGAAGAAACAACTGTGAAGGAACGAAGCCTTTCTTTTCTTACCTGGGATAATAATTCCTTCACCATCCAGCACCTCAAAAATGTGCATATTTATTATTATTACTGGGTATTATGATGATAAGGTTGCAGCTCTTCTTAAGATCACATGATCTCTTAATAATTTTTCAGAAGTGATAAATGCTGTTTTCAATAGTTTCAGTTTGGCTTTGCAGTGAACTGTTTCTTCTGAATATAACGATAGATAAGGGGAATGTATTGAACGCGCTTTTCACAATTTATAAAGTTGAGCATTAGCAACCTGCAAATACTTAGCCTACGAATTTGATAGAGTTTTCAGAGTAAAACAAATAAACGAAGATCATAAACGTTTCAATCAGATGTAACTATGGGCGTAAAAGAAACCTTTCCTAAAACTTGAGATTGGTAATTAGGAAGTTTATAACTCAGCTTGCCATTTTGTTATGGAGAGCGTCAGCTGAAGACACTTGTATGATATGCTGAAGTAAAGAAGCGCCAAGACTGTTGGGAAGATGCGCTCTAGGTTCAGTGGTCGATTAACCGGCTCCGTGTGGACAATGCGCGGATCCAATGTGTCTTCTGAGGGCAATCACTCGTGTTCGCCACACTCCGTTCGTCAGGAACCTCTTTCCGAATGGCCCTGTCTCCATTGTCACCACTACTCACCAGGAAATGCGAGTCGGAGCCGGCCGGCGTGCAGGACGCCGCGTCTTTTCCGCCACTTAACCTTCTGCTCACGGCTTCTATAGGCAGTCGTTATCCTGGTTAAATAGTCCTCCCGATGAAACATGCTCAGGACAAAGGGGCATACACTGAGAATCGAGGTACATAGCGTTCACAGACTATTGAGTCGATCTCATTCGCTGGCGGTTCTTGGAAGTGTTCTATAGTTCTCGAGAGTGCCTTTAAACTGGACTAATTACTGACAAACACTGTTGACCTCATCGCCATCGTGCAAGCTACTTCTATGGCAGAATCTCAGTGTTCACTACGACTCATGGATAGAGCTCTCCATGGAAGGTATCGATATTTTAGTATGTCATTTCGTTAAAAATAATTCCATTTACTGGTGTCATTGAACCAAGTTTGCGGGGGAAATATAATTTGTTTTAACAGTATAAGTTTTTAAAGGATTTTTCCTCTAGCATATCTGAAAGTAATCGACAGAGATACACCTCAAAGACCAAAACCTAAATGCATAGTGCAAAATGATCCTGATGATTTAATTTTATCAGTACTGTAACAAAGGTCTTTCAAGATAAAAACAAATAGCTTAATTTGAATTTAAATATATATATATATATATATATATATAGAACAGTAACATACAAACACTCACGCGCAAGCGAAGAGACTTGCACATCTTCACACTATAGGCCAAGCCACACTGCATTCTGCGTTCCTTTACAGCTATCTTAGGAGTCTAAAGAAATTCTTTTAACTCCTTCTTTTGGCTACCACTACTCCTGCCAAAAAAAAAATTTGTACAGCTGAAAGGTTTCGAATACTATTATTTTTAAAGACAGAGTGTGCAAAATTTTGACAATTGCTCTTTTAACAATATGATGAAATGGCCGACAATCATATAAAATTTAGATGTTTTTAAAGGGGAAGAACTTATAAAATTATTTCAATGGAGAAATAGTCGGTCACGGAGGGGTTAAGTAAACTGAGCAGGTTTCCCACATGCTGATATAACACACAAATGATCCCACCTTACCACAAATTCTGGGTACTGAAGGCTGAAAACAAGAAAGTACGAATAACTAGCTTACATTTGAGTTACAATTAAAATGTATAGAACGACAATTGAGACTATCAATAGTTTAACAAGATTGGTTCTAAACATTTTACGATTCAACTCATAATAACGGAAATATTTTGAATTATGCAATTCCCCTCTATACCCCCACTATTCCAACTCAGATTTCAGCTAATAACAAATATGATCGATAGTGTTGACTGAAACGGTTATATATTAACCATAAAGTGTAGCCCAAATAACCATTTTCGAGACAAGAATGTCACTATTGGGGACGTCATCAACCAACGAATTTGTATTTATCTCACAATGTAGAAGTTCAATGAAAACCATATTTGGTATTTAGCATTGGAACCAAGTGGTCCGTGATATTGCAGCTTATAGTTAATATGAAATAAGTAGAAGTGGGGGTTTCCTGATAGCCGAAAACTAAAAAATCCAAATATCTCGGTTTATATTCATGATGCCAAAAAATTGGATAGAACATTTATGGACCATTAAATTTTCAATAAGATTGGTGATATATAATTTTTTGCTATCCAACGCATAATAACTAAGATATTATGGTTTTTTAAAATTCCTCCTCTAAAGCTCCCCTCCCATTAACGAACTTGATCTTTAGTTTTTAAATAAAACGTTTAAACATCAAGTTCGATAACGATCAAACAATATTGTGACAGCTAGAGCGTTAACAGTATATATATATATATATATATATATATATATATATACACAGTTATGAATGAACCTCATTTTCATCATCTCTGCGCAGGATCGATGGAAATTTGAGGACATTTTTCCAAAATCTCGTCATGAGTACGATCTCAAAAGCTGATTTCCTTTTGCTTGAAAATTTGCTAAATGGCTTTTAATTGTTTACCCTACTTAAACATCTTATAAAGTTATTTCGGAAGTACTACGTCACTTTTAGACAAAGCCGGTTTAGAAGATTTCGGTGAAGAATCTGCTATGGAGGTCATGATGCTATATTTGAATTTCTTCAAAAGCCCATCGAATGTACCTAAGACGTGGCGAATATGAAGTATATCAAAATTTATAAAAATATATACGTATATTTATCTGTTACTGCTGTAGCTACCGTAATTTTTTGATACCAAACTTCTTCTTAAGGATTTCACTTAAAACTAATGATAAAGTTTGTTAATGGCTGACCGGGAGATGGGAATGGATTTAAAGGGGGGCTGTAAAAATTCGAAATATCTCCGTCTTAAGGGCCGGATCTAAAAATATATTATAACTAATCTACAAATTTAATTTTCTACAGCTCTTGATGATACTTTTTGTTTTCTCTGTAACTGATTTTTAACATTTCGTAGTTTTCATACTTCAAAATTGGTGCAAATTTTATATAATCGGGGTTTAAATGCCTTCAATCCCGAGATGGCAGCAAATAAAGGGGCAAAAAACAATAATAAAAAAATATTGAGTAACATAGATTGACGATTTCATTGGGACTGATCCTTATAATAATTCCTTCTCAAGAGATTTATTTTTTGTGGAAAAAATTCATTTTGAAAGAACAATAACACAATATATATATATATATATATATATATATATATATATATATTGGCTTGTAAAAAGAAGGAAAATGTAAAAAAATAATATTGACCATATTAATTTAAAATAAAATTTAATTACCGCTTTAAAAAATAAATAAAAATAAAACAACGTTCTCATTTAGGAAGTTTTAAAATTCATTTTACGTCCTAAGCTAATTTCCCTAAAACTGTCCCAGGTGCTTTTGCATACCTCAGAAGAATTAAAATCACCATTAAGTTAATTTTGGAGGAATCAAAGCAAATGATTGTCCGAGGGGGCCTATATGAAGCGATAGGATTAACTTTCCAACCATTTTTTCCATGTGTCCCAAAAACCTGTGAGCTCTGGAGTAATCATTGCTGAAAACAAAGCCTCTTTGATTTGTCAACTGTAGTAGGTTCCGGTCAATTGTGTTTCTTTTAATCACTCTAACTGACTACAGTATTTATCATAGTTTATTGTTTCGTTCTTCGGCAGTAGGTCAAAGAACGCAACGCCCTTCCAATCTCACCAGTAACAGAGCATAATTTGTTTGGTATGGTTTATGGACGGTCCAATTCTATACTTCCAGTCTCTTTCGTAATACCCGCGTGGTAATCTGGTAGATTTCAGAAATAAGCGCCTTGATATTGCCATCGATATCCACAACTGGCTTACGTGAGCTTTTGCGATCTTCCAATTCTCCCTGTCGGAATTTCACAAGCCACTTCACTGTCGGTTCACATACTACAATGTCCCCATATACAGCTCATATTTGGTCTGTGACTTGAGATTTATTCTTGCCTTTGTAGACATATAAATTCATAGTGACGAAAATGAAGTCTCTTGTTCTCCACGATTATCAGGGAAGTATACAAGGGATAGACTTAAGCTTTTGTTGATATTAGTAGGATTAAAACACTGAAGATTTAGATTGGTATTATCAGCATACCAATATTTACAGCAGGCCCAGGAGATATCGACGGAAACTTTCCGAACAGCCCAATATAAATATTCTAGTCCACCCAATAAAAAAAAAAATGAGTGTTAATCATGTATTTCTTCAAAGTGGGGAACTGTTTAAATGAATACCAAATTGGTTGCAAGTTATTTAGTCTTTAATCTTTTTTATCACTGCTTTTGATTATTTTGGGATTTGTGGTCAACTCGGTTTGTTTTGGGGTAATCCCTACAACTTATAAAATATTCATTCATTCATATATATTTCTTTTTCTATTTCTTTTCAAATTGATAATGATTTAATATTACTTACCTAATATCTTCTTAGGTATTACACATTAGTACTGTATAAAATAAGGTCAGAGTTACACAGCTTTCAGGAACTTTATTTTATACTAACTAAATGTTAATCTTACGTCCAGTAAGATGTATGTTTACTACAGAATGATGGGACAAGCTGTATTAACATGTCTTCGCTTATCTAGTGTTTCCTCATGAGGTATTAGTATTATGCTTTTTAATAATTGTCCTGATTCTTTCATATGTACTTGATTGCAATTTAAACACTCAATTATTTGGTTTGTCATTTTAAGAGCCGGGGTGAGGTGGGTGAAAATGTGACATTTTCTTTCCCCTCATATTATCTATACAATTATTAATACAAATATTAGTTGACAGTGCATTATGAGATGAAATTGTGTTAATCATTTCTATGACATTAATGTTTCACAATACATTAATCATGCTGATAGTAAAGTCAATCTCTGATTTCGAATGAAGAAAATATGAATAAAAAGAAAATGTCATATTCTACTACGTTTTTTCCTTATTATTAAATTTCGCAGATGTTCATCCCACCTCATTAATTATCCCCTGAATTTCCCTTTCAGTCTGCAGATATTAATTCAAGGAATGGTAGTGGAATTAATGAACTTGGAAAAACGAAGCCAAATTTGCTTAAATCCGATCTCACATATAATTGACAACTATTCAATAGTTGAAGGGAATCTGCCCTGTCTGGCGATGTGGAACCGAGTCGCATCCCAGAAGTACACGTGCTGGGCCAACGTCCGAATGGCCCTTGCTATTCGTCACGGGATGACACCACATTATATTAATAAAATGGCTGAAAGAGAATCAATTTCTTTGTGTAGAAGAAGTTTACTTGGGGGGTTTCTATAGATCCACGAGACATAAAGAAGATAAAGAAATGTGAGAGTACTACGATAATATTTGACACTAACATTCAAAACTATTTTGTTAAGAGGTCTTTGACTACATGGACATCATAACAAAAAGCCCGAGAAAATAGGTTTTTTGGGGAAGAAACTTCTTGAAAGAGTATTTACATGGATATCTAATAATTTAGGTAATTATTTTTTGAACGAAACATCAGCTGAGGATTTCATTAACCCTACACCTGTTTCGAAACTTTAGCTGCTAAATGAGAATAAAAAGAGAGAAATACAGAGAAACGTCAAGCTCTCTATCAATTTAGCTGTACTTTCCAAATTCGGGATCTCCGGGTTCGATTAACGGTAGGAAAATCGTTTCTCAGGAATAAAGAATAAGAAACTTACTGATTATTTACTCACCGCGAATTTCGTCCGATAAATCAATAACACAAACATGAATAAATAACCTATCCATCCTGGATTCATAAGCCAAAAATAGATAAATGAAGATATGCTTTTACTATTTACAGAGTAACCGATAAAATACACACACACACATACACACACACAAACATATATAATATATATATGAGTAAGTTAGTTATATATATATATATATATATATATATATATATATATATATATATTACTAACTTACCCGACTATTCAAAGAGTGATCAATAACATACTCATATCTATCCATTTACAGAGTAATCAATAAGGTACACTAATATGTGTATTTACATAGTAATTCTTTTCACTTAACAATCAAGGATTCAGAAGACATGTTGTGGTGAGTTTCACCAGTTCTTGTATAATTATTGTTTATTATTATTGGTTTCCATGTCTTTAATAACACCATATATTTTATTTCTATTGGGCTTCCATTGGTCATTTATAGCATTAATTTATAATGCACTCACTCATATTTTTTTCATTTCATTTTATTCCCACGCCCCAGTTCAATCTCAATGTCATTTCACTTTCAAGATTGAATCTCTTCTGGTTACTCAGATGCACATGATTAGAATCGACTATTCCCTCCTCTGAATCTACGTCACAAAGACCCAAGTCGTTTGCATGATTGAAAATAACAGATAGTGTTTGAGCTGTAGCAAAAGAAACTATAAGTGCCCCACTTCATTGGCATACTTTGCCATGTTTTTTTCTTTCATTAGATTTGATCTTTTAATATTAATATTCAGACATAGTCTTTTCATGATTATACATGGAGTGGAGATAACATTGTCATTAATCTTGACCATTATCCCACAATAAATCTTAGTGGCAGAGTCACGAATATAATAGTGTAACTTCTAGTTATGTTAGTCCTTTATAAAAACTATGCCCTTAATGCATTTTGGTTTCCCTCTTTGGGGCTGAACACTTGTTGAAATCATAAAGTGTTTAATGCTTGATAATTTGAATCGGTTAGTCCCCATACATACACAAACAATCGATTTTTTCATTCCCAGATACATATTTTGGAAGTTATTGTAAAAAAGTACTATTTTTTTTATATACAACTTCCTCCTTTTTTTATTATAGAGATAGCTTTTTTTTTAAATCTCTTCACACAATTTTATGTTTTGAAAATTTTGGTCAATGCGTGATCCAAGAGAGTAGCTTTCTTTTCGACATCATGATCGGTTTCCGTACTTAGTTTTATTCAGTTTATTAAATGCAATGACATTCACACTTACATATAATTCCAATCATTATATGATATTTCGCAAGTATTATATTTTAATGTACTTTAAGTGTCTATTAATCTGCTTTAGTTACTTTCCATTTAATTTTCGTAATTCCAACCTATGTGTTAGACATTATTAAAAGTTAGTTATATGATTATTAATTAAAGTCCACTTTATGCTACAATGGCTAATTACCCTTTGGTCGGTACCTTTGGACTCGTTACCCTTTTCTAGATAGGGTGGGGAAAGGATTTTATTTAATCAGCCCGTCACTTAATACATCCATATTGCCCATGTAAGAATCAAATTTCACGACTTTTAATTATCTGAATTAGGCCCCCAATTATTCGATGTTGTGAATGAGTTATACATAAGAATAAGAGTACTTACTCTTGCTAGTTGGATAAATAGCTCAGGGGATGAATCTTTAAGCATTCCAAGTTGTATAGCTCTCAACATGAATCTTTGTGATTGAGATCAATATTAATTATTACAAATTGGTAACCTTTACCTTCACGCCATAAACCATATGATTAAGCATGTGGAGTTCCTTTAAACCCATCGCTAATTCAAAATACAATTGTGAAAAAGAAGGTTCTGTTAAATTTTATATATATATATATATATATATAAAATTGTAACCACTGTCTGTACATTGATTTTTTTCTCGAAATTTCACGATAACTATTCGTTTATCATGTCATAGACATCATAACTGCATTTTGTTTCTTTGGTGTCTGTTTGTTTTTTGTTTGTTTGTTTGCTACCTTTTCACGCATAAACGGCTGAACCAAATTTGATGAAACTTGGTATGTATATTACTACTAACCCAACTTAGACTTTAGGCTATGTTAATATTCTCTGAGACGAACAGAAGTGGGGGTTGTAAGGGAGGGCTGAAATTAAAAATAGCAATATTTCGTTTCCTAATGCATTTTCGGCAATTATGCACATAACAAAAGTTGTTTATTTTGTTATTTGGAGTAACGTTTGTTATATACACTTTCGTCGTATACCTAAGTATAAATGAGTTGTACGTTAAAAACTGCTGCGGAAGTCAACAATTTTATTTGGCACAAAAAACTCAAAATAAACCAAACTCGGTATGTGAATGAGCACTAACGCCTTCCTCATAATAAGCCATACTAACATTTCTACGGACGGGCAGGAGTGGGGGGTTGTAAGGGAGGCCTGAATTTAAAATAGCGGTATTTCGTTTTCTATTCGTTTTTCGGCAAATATGAACATAACAAAAGTTGTTTATTTTGTTATTTAGATTAAATTTTGTTTTATACATTTCTCTAGGAACAATGTGTGGAGCAAGTAATTTGCGTTGAAATATTGATATGCTCAACAATTCATTTCAATTTGAACTATTTGGTACCTCACCTGGAAAAATTAATTCAAATCTACGTTAATATTTTGTCTTTAATAACTGAAATCTATGCATAATGCACAGGAGACAGGAAATATGGCAATATGGAGGACAGTGGTCTTACTTAAAAAATTAATTTTATTATAATGCCAACAACGGGTATAAACCCTAAACACTAGGATGGGTAAATGCCAAAATAGTGTGCAAAATAAAGCCTTGCCAAAAAAATACCATCACCATTCAGCCTCAAATCAATTCCCGGGCGAAGCCGGGTATCTGAGCTAGTGTGTGTATACACACATATATTTATATATATATATATATATATATATATATATATTTATATATATATATATATATATATATATATATATATATATATATATATATCTGAAAAAGAAGGCCCGAGTTCGTTAATAATGAATGTGTTATGGGGGAGGTGGGTATTTATTGGCGTTGTCTGGTAACAGGTGAAACACTCCAATAACTTACCGGAGTGGAATAGAAGAACGTTTAATCACCTTGAATCGTGGATGCCACGACCTCAGCCTCATCCAGAATTCATAATAAGTTATTGTATTATTTCATTATGCTCTCTGAATACAAAAATGTTCCATGTTCAGATATCTACCCTAAATACCCTACCCACTCATTGAAATTCACGTACTAGCTCCTGCATTGCTGTCTTTGCTGATTATTCGTTTTGGAAGGCTGACGAACCGAAATCTGAGTTGTATTTGGATGGATCCAAATTGATTCTCAGCAAAGGAATAACGTACAGAATCAATAGGTTGGCATCTTGACTCGCTCCAAAATCTATTTCTTTAACCCGCAGAACTGTCATAAGTCCAAAAGACTTGAAAATTAAATATTATAGTAATAAATAAGTGTCCTAAGTACACTAATGAATCTGTCCTGAATCCTCTTGCCGGTAGGTAAAGGTAGGTAGGAGACGTTATTGCCATTTACCAACTAAACTTTGGTCAATAAGGAAACTATTAGATTCTTAGGCTAAAGTCTACAAATATCTAAGATTTTCTAACAACAGAATTTTCGAAATTTAAGTTTTGATTCTTTGGAATTGCTATCAAGAAGAAGTGAATTTAGGATCGCTCTCTTTACTCTAAAACTTAAAAAAGAAATAAGAAGTTACTTGATTATAAGGTTTGGAATCTTTACGGGAAAATTTCTGTACATAAGCCATAGATTGGTGGAGAGCTGGTTTTATATTATATATTTTCCAGCCATTTGTGTTCTTGATGTATTCTAAAACAACTATGCATAATTTTAAATGTTTTCAACATAAATATATAGATTTTATAGCTGGGACTTAAGAACCAGTGTATTTATGCCTCTATTCATTTCAGGGTGGATGTGTGTTTTTTTCCGGTGATTCTGTCATGAAAAACTTCTTTTTGTTATTGTTTCTCCGTATTTTTTATCAAATACTTGAACTAGACGATCCAAAAGAACGAAAAGGTTTAAAATTCAGGCTGAGGCCTAGATCCTACAAGGACTTTAGCCTGTAGTAGTTGGTTGGTTTAACAATGGGATAATGGAACATACAAATCTTCAAGAGCGTTAATGTTATGATAGGCTACATCCTTTTTTTATTTATGTATTCATTAAGCATGAATGAACAATGAATATTGATAATTGACCTGTGGTGGGTGTGAACGGGCTATATTCCATAAGGTTTATGCAACCAGCGGGCGAGAGAATGAAATTTATCTCTAGTGCCCAAGGCCACTTAACGTTACGACGCTCCTTCAGTTACTCTTACACTTTTTAAATATATAATAATAAAATATAGGATGCTATGGGTAGGTAAATACTGTACATCTCATTAAGTGTAAAGCAGGAATGTTAAAGAGCAAAGTAGGACATTCTACTAGAATATCCTAATTAATAATGTGTTAAAAGTACTACAGTCTCTAATTAAGAATGTTATTAATTGTTTATTTTAAACAACTTTTACTACTGAACTTTTAATGAATAGACATTTTTCTTACGAATATAGCTCAGTACCACGATTGTTACTATATGGAAACGGTTTTTTTCAGTGTCAAATGTTATTTTTCTTTTAATATTTTTACATGATTATTGAGCCAAGTGTGATAGGAAACAACGGTACAAATGGTTACTGACATTAATGGGATAAAGTAGGCACAAGGGTACTGTGTTAAGGCATTGTCATTATTCTCCCTTGGCAAACCTAGAATGGTGGCTTCGACCCCCCCCCCTGGCATTACGATTTTCTTTTTTACAGACAAACTCATTAAATAATATCTTCAGGCCCACGCTGGCGAGACAAAGGTGGTAACCCGTACCAATTAGCGTAAGTAGCACAAAGTGGACCTTAATAAATATAATAAATAAAAAAGGAGAAAACAAAAGGAGGGCAATAAATAAGAGTTGGATAGGTTTTATACACTCCGTACATTTTTTTTTTTTTTTTTTTTTATAGGTTAGAATGTAAATATCTTTTCATTCTGAAATCGGCGTTCCTACATTTATCTGAGTGAAAAAACGATTGTAGATCCCAGTTTGGAGTAAAAATACTCATAAAGAAGAAAAAATATTTCTATCATATGTAGTTAGCGCAGGATAACGTTCAGAATATCTCGAAAAAGTATGAGAAAATGACTGTTCTTTTGCAAGATGCTTGAGTTTTTGCAAGATTATGAAATGACCTCTTCATCATTCCTAGTGATCACCAAGGGAAATAATCAACTAGTTTTTAAATTTTATATATTTTATTTAATTTCTGATTCTATACAATTTTTTTTATTACATTACCCCTCTTTGTTGATTCAATTAATTCTAAATGCGTGGATAAATTTGAATTATATTTATTATTAATACTCTACTGTTTGATTTTATGGTATTCTAAACTTGCAGGGAGCAATCACCTATATAGACTGAAGCAAGAGGTTGATACCTCTGTTTGGAGACCTTGGCAGGGTGCTTTTTCACAGGTAATTCTCCCCAAAAAACACTGCCACTTCTGGTAGAATCGTGAACTATTAATGGACCTCCAACACTCTTCACTCCAACAAATATATATTTTTTTAGACCGTTTCGACTCCGCTCCGAGGATTAAGACGTATTGAGACTGTCTAGAAGAAGGCTACTTTTTTGCCAGAGCCCATCCATTCTGAGAAGAGGCGAGCCACAATGAGAGACGAGCGCAGCAAATCATGGATTTTGCAGTGTTATTGTAATCATAGGACAATGATCCATGAGCCCGTGGGAACGTCCTCAGCCTCTCCTATCCCTTCAACTGACGTTGTCTGCATACACTGAAGAAGAATTAGGTAAATACTGAAAGCACCCATGCAGCCATTGCCCGTACTACTTGAACGATTCTTTGCTATAATGGTGTATTCTCTCAAAAGATATTATCCTTCGAATTGATCATCTTAATTCGATGATTCAATACCCTCTTGAGATCAATATTTAAACTTTCCATGCGCTCAAATATATCGAAATAAAGTTTTGAAGTTGAGTGTAAATAAAAAAATTTTAAACGAATAGTTGACATTTATGATTTAGGAATTATCAAGCCTATGTGTTTTTAGAAGCCTCATTTTATGTTTTTTATTTAGGTGCAAAGATTACGGTTTAGTACAAATTCCGAAACGATCAATTTCTTGTAAATAAATCATACCAATTAAAAAACGAAATATGAATCAAACTTACGGTGGAAGGTCAACAAAGAAAGAAAAATTTCAAATGATTATTAAAATCATTTTTCAATTAGTTTTGCGACCAGATGACGGCTCATCAAGAGGAAATAAAACACTAAGAGGTAATATACAATACGAAGACTAGATCCTTCCACTACCTGTGGCAATCTGTGAAAGGCTCTCTATGTAGGTTGGCTCAAGTTAACTGATTTTTATTGATACATAAAGAATTATAAATATCCAATATCCCTAACGAAGAGTAGTCTAAAGAAAGGAGAGCATTACCCTTACTTTAGAATTTCTATCAAGTTAAAAAATATATAATACATATGTTTAATTATTGACTGCCCTTTTCCTATTTTACAGAATATGCATATTCTCTTTTAATTTCTTCTTGATTATATATATATTTCTTTTTTCTAATATTATAATACGTATTCTAAATAAAAATGCTGGATATATTTTTTGGCATGGTCGCCTTGGTACCTTTTATTCTCTTTATTATCAATGTTTATCACATGTTGTTTGATTCTTCTTTTGAGTAATTGAAATGATTCCTGTTTACTACTATTATTGCCATCAAAACAGTTGACTTTGTATATATTATATTTGGTGTCCCATGAAATATCCTTTTACCCCTAAAATGACTGAAACTATTTTTCACCCTGTTCTGATATTTCCATGTGATTTGTCAAATATTCAGCGTACACTACAATTTCGCTTCATCAGGTTTTTATTTCTTGACGTATCGATAAAAATCAGCTGACTTGACCCGACATACTTTTTAGAGAACAGAAATCAGAATACTGACACAGCGGAAGATCCCTTCAACATGTAGTCGTTTATTAGCTCTTAGTGTTTTCTTTTCTCATGATGAAGAAGCTAAACTATTTCGGAAATAAAAATGATTTTAATAATCATTCGACGTTTTTCTTTCTTTGTTGACCTTCCACCATACGATATAGTTTAGTGAATATATATAGGCCATTACTTCTTAATGAAAAATAAATCGTTTTAAATTCACAGCAACAAATAACATGGACCTATACAACTTCAAGGACTTCCATACATAGAATAATGATGCAAAATGCATGCATTAAGTACATCGAGAGATTTGCCAGGTTATATTCTTAGCTCACCTTTTCTCTAGTTATTTTTTTTTTTTTTTTTTTTTTAATTTTTTTTTTTTTAATAACATTTTTTCTTCATTATTATTTTGTCAGGACTATTGAGGACACCAGAAACTATGATACTGATCGATAAAGAATATTTATGATTCAAGAAGAATAACAGGAAACAGAAATACACCTCATTAATAAATTATTTTGAACCAGTCACTCATCCCATGGCGAAGTGTTCTGAATATTCAGTTTTTAGATTATTTCATCGAATTCGTGCTTAAATTAATTATTTTTGACGCCTGGCCATTTTTATTTTTCTACTAATTTAGAAGATAAACTATAATATTGAAGTATCGAACATCGTATATATTAATTAGCGTGATTATTAATGTCAAGGACGTCCCATGAACCGAATTTCTGATTTATGATGGAACAAACAATATAACAAGAGGTATACAGCGTGGTTTTACAATGTACCTAAGTCTTCTAACAATAAAGGCATCAACTAGAGAGGGATGAACTCCAAATGTGAGCCGTGAATTTCATTGAGAGATATTATATGAAACTCATATAATAACTTGGTAGTAATTATATTTAGTTTATGTTTAGACTTTCCGCATGGATACTCGATATGAATACATGATATTCATTTTATTAAGACAGTAATTCTAGATTTCTGTAAACATTGCTCAAATTCTTCTCTAGTGATATGAATGAATAATTGGGACACTTTACCAGTCCCTATGATAAAGCTTTTAGGATGACTGCAGACGCCTAGACTGGATCAATCATATTTAAGAATTAAGTAAGAAATTAAAATTGCTTTCCTAATTATTAAAATGTGTTAAAAAATATCTTACATTGGAAACTCTAATATTAATATTATTGTGTTTATTTCCATAGTGGGTTAACTTACAATGGGATAACTCAAAAAATCATATTTTAATATTTCAATTGCATAAGATAGCAATATGATTTATATACAACATATATATATATATATATATATATATATATATAGAAATTCAACAGACTCTTGTCGCCCAATTTGTAAAGAGTTAAAAGTAATGACTTTTTCCTCAATATATTTGCATCAGAAAATATTGTTTGTGAAACAAAATATTAATTTGTTTTACAAAAATAGTATAACACGTAACCATAAAACAAGAAACAAGAATATGCTTCAAACCTCCAACCACAGACAAATATTTCGAGAAAAGCGTGTCATCTTCAGGAGTAAAACTCTTTAAAGCAATACCCGAATGAATTAAATCTATTAACAAATATTCTTTGCTTAAAAATAAATTATGAAGTGAAAGTTGTTTTTATACACAAGATGAATATTACCAAAAATGTTCAACTATTAAATAAAACTGCAGAATATTTGTCACAGTAATTGATCAAAAAATATTTGTTATCTAGTACATTGTTTCTTTAAGGTAGAACAAGTTTCTCATCATTTATAAAGCTTGTCACCCGTTAATAAATGTGCATGTCTTTAGATTAAATAGAGTATGTTATATATTTAGAGTGGTACTAAGGTTTTAAACGAAAATAATTTATTATATATTCTATAATTTAAAGCCACAAGCCCGTTTTCTACCTGAATTATTCGGCCAGAACCGCTCGGTGGATTTTCGAGATCCAGGTACCGTTTTGTCCGTCATGGTCGCTTTTTGCTTTGAAAAATTGTCGGATTCCAGGTAGCTCCCAATCCCGGCGAGATAAGCCTATCCGAAATTTTTTATTCCCAACCTCCCCCGCGACGCCTTAAATTCGCTATTTCCCTGCCCGTTCCGAGTATCGCTTTACCGATCGGGGGGAAAACTCTCGGGTACATACCCTTTCGTTCGACACCTCAAACGCGAATAACCGACGACTCCCGTCCCGACAAATGACGATCGAACACGAAAGTATACTTTTTCTTGCGACCCCCGAAACTCCCGTTCTATCGCCTCATTTTTTATTTTCGAAGCGTCATTTTTCAGCTCAAGCGTACGCTCTAGGTAGCCACCGAGGCGATTTCCCGTACCGCACTCCGCCGCCCCGTACGGACCCTCCAAAATCGACTCTCCTAAAACTCCTCTCTTTCCGCCGCTCTCACTCCTCTCCCGTTGGGCCTAAGCCCACGCCGATTTCGGCCCCTTCTCCGGGTATCGCTCCGTTACGGACGCCCAAAGACCACCTCGGTCTCCGGTCGAAGGGCGAGGTTAATGGAAATGTAATGAAATATTTATATGTTTACCTAATGTATGTCTTTAGAGTTTAATTAAGTATGTCATCTAAATAAAGCTGTTTGCAGTACCGAGAGGTTTACTCATTCAGACACCGTTATTTCTTACACTAATTTTCTTTGATCTCATTGAATGACGAAAAAGTTTTATTTTCTTCATTTATAATTATGTATTTGCATTATTATTGTTTATGGTTTTTACTTATTTCAGTTATATTTCTTGAATTATTAGTTTTGTAAAGAGGTGTAATACGCATTCTACCAGAAAATCATAGAACTAATGCGACTACTTTTCTTTCCTTCATTTTCCTTTTCTTTTCATCACTCTCAATGTTTTTTATTTATAAAAACTTTTAATTCCTTATTTCACTTATATTATAACTTTACTTATTATACTTATGACAATTGTTGCCATTTAAATAGTCTTTTCCTAATTCCTCTATTTACAACAGTAAATAAAACGTTTTATTGTAATGGATATTTTTCAAGGTAATGTACTTGGTAACGATTTTATAATATGTAATTTTAATTATACTATTTATATCAATTTTTTCTCTTATTATAAAGGTTTTCGTGAATATAGGTCATTTATTTTTCGTCAGGAAAATAGTACAACTTTTGTCATCTTCTTTTTTCTTGAATGACATGAAATAAATTATTTACCAACCGAATGGGACCATTTCTCTCAGATGAAATTTACAGATGTAACGTTAAGAATTACGAATCTGGAAAATACATGTATAATTAAAATTTAGAAATCATGATGGTGAAGCCCGAGTCGATTTACGGCGATCCCGAAGGGATCGCTTTCCCAGCTGTGGCGCTTTTTTAGGGGGTCAAGGGGGCGTAGCCCCTTGCTGGCGTGTGCTAGTTTTTATTTAAATTGATGGTTTTGATGATATGTATTCATATAATTTGACATAATTTTATAACGAATGTATAATATAAGTATAACTGCAATAATATGTAAAGAAATTATTTGGCATAATATTATAAAATAGTTTATAGAAAACAAAACTATTTGAAGAATCCTATTATGCTATGTTAACATTTAATGAAAATAAACACATTTCATTTCAGTGTTTCTATAGAGAACATCATAGAATATCAGAATTGGGTATCCTATATTACATTCATTAAATATTTACATAAAAATTGCTTAATCATTTATTTTTTCGACTTTTAAATAAAAATATCTGATCAAAAACACTTACGTAGTTTTAATCTAATCTACAAAATGAAACGTTGCATATCCCAGCATGAAATATTAAACGGAAAATCATGAAATCACTGAATATACGAAACCTTTTTCTCAGGACGAAAATCCATGAAAAATCAAATTATATATAATTGGAATGAAAATGCTTTGACCTTGCCTCATCCTTGGATTGTCCTGCTCCTGTTTTTATTCTGTTTGTTTTGGTTACTTATCAATTTTTATTGATCTGATGGATTAAAATGGTTTTAATAAAAGTATTTTACGTACCACATTATTTATGTCTCCTACAACATGAGACCGAACATTAAGGAGCCAACTCGAATGAGCTGTGTGTGCATTGCATTCATATTTTTCAGGTTTTTTTTTTAGGTCTAAATTCCAAAGATCCTTTCAATTAAAATTCATTGCGATCATTTATGAAAGAAATACGTAGGAATAATATATTTGTGATGAAACGGTGAGTTTGTCAATAAAAGATAAAACTATATTTCCATTAACCCTATATGTTATTATTCATTCATTGAAATATAGTCTAAAATTATAAACAGAAGAAATATGCCTCCTTTTTTCACTTGACCTTCCTTAAGACTTTAGTCTGAACAGAACGAATTAAGGCAATGTATCAGAAAACCCTCAGGGTGTATCATAATGGTCCGTCACGAAGGTGGTGCGGAAACAAAGCAGATTTTCCACGCCCTGGAAATGACACTCATGATCACATATTCTCGATTCACTCGAAATCAAAAGCCTATAACACAATAATTAAAAGTTAGCTGGGCAATTGAGTTTACAGAAGGCTGGCACCGAAAAAATAAATACAAATAACTTACCTTATTAAAATGTAGAAAATTATAATTGCATCAACAATGGTTATAAATAATTTTTCGATCCGACTCAAAGTAACCGAGATATTTCGAATTTTCAATTATTCCCCTCTACCCCCCCCCTCCCCTTAAAGCCAATTTCAACCATTATCTTATATGATCTTTAGTTTTCTATTTGTTGTTGATGAAATTAAACTCTTAAAAGATGACCTCTTATCGAAATTATTTACACAGTAAACGTTCAACGAAAACAATATTAGCTATTAAGCTTCGAATAAAGTGGTTAATGATATAACAGGTTATTGTTAATTTGACATAAGTATTGGGAGTTTACAAAAGTTTAAAAACTAAAAAATGCAAATAGATATCTCGTTAATTATTCAAGATAGAAAAACATTACATATCAACATTCATAGGAAATTATATTTGTAATAGCACTGGCTCTATGAGGGTTAACTTTAATTGAAAGAAGCACATTATTCTGAAATTTTACTGGTTTTAATTAATTAAGTATTTTAAACTGACAATTTCAACAAATTTATCCGAATAGTGTAATATTTTTCTACGTAAAAAAGAAGTAGAAAAGATCATTAATTCACAAGTTGACTTTGTTCTATCAAAGAATCACACTCTTTCATCTGGAATCAGTATTTATTTTGGCCTGAATCGTAAAGACTTTAGTGTCGATAAGGTGGCGTTCTGTATTGGTGTTGTAAAATCATTTAGAATTTTTATTTATTAACGTCCATTTCATGCTACTAATGATAATTGAAGCGGTTTATCGGTAGGTTCCCACCCTTTTCTAGCCAGGGTTGGACTAAGGGCTTTATTTAATGAGCTAGTTACTAAATAAATTCCTATATCCCAGTTGAGATTCGATCTCACGACTCAAGGTTAACCAACTGAGATTAGTCATTTTATTTCTCACCCATTTTATTGGCAATTCTCTTAATAACATCAATTCTGTATCCCAGCTCCTTCAGACAAATGTTTAGTTTCGTAATATTTTAGAACTATTAGCTGTATACTAATTTTTATGATTGTGTTGTCATTCGTTCTACTTATTGGCAGGTTTAAGATCACTTTGTGCTATAAGTGTTGCCTGGAATGCACTAGACTGATATTTTCTGCAGCAGTTAATGTAGTCTCATAAAATGTTGGCCTTAAGCATTATGTACGTTCTTTCACCGTTTAAAGGACAAAAGGTTTAGTTCAGATATTACCTAATTAAGAACCTGTATTTCTGGGCCTTTCACCGTCAGTACCACCTTGCTTTTAGGTCGAATGATATGAATACGTTTTTAATTTGTAAGAAGTCTTCTATTTACTTAAAAAGATTATAATGACTATTTATTACTCGATGTGTTCACCCATATTCGTGCTATTCTCTATATATTTCTCTTGTTATTACGTTAACTCTTTTTTATTTAGCAAGTAGTATTTAAGGCACTTTAATACCCATCTCTCTAACGTTTTATATTTGTAGCTACTGATATCACTGGCACAGAATACATTCTTTAAAACCTTTTGGCAACATTTTGTATTAAGTATTCGAACTCAAGTTACCTATGTGAGTTGAGGCGGTGGTCTCTATACATTCGGTAATTCTTAGCTAGGAATATCGGCAATTATTTATCCACGAACTCACTAAATAAAATGATTAGTCCCACCCCTTTTAGAAAGGATTATAACCTGTTGACAAACCAATTATTATTCTATATTATGATCTTATACCTTAGACAAAAAACATTTTTCATTTTTACAACACTGTAAAATCCCTATGTTTGGCCGCTTTTTAGTAATATATAATTATTTTTTCAGTGTAAAATGGAACTCATTGAAATACATTTAATTATTATTGCATCTAAATGAGCCTGGAAAAAACAAAATAAACTATATAATCAGAGAATTTATACAATAACTCCTGCCATCCGTAATTATTAACGTGCATCCAGAAGGTACTTGTCATTCATTTTACCAAGAGAATCCTTTAAGGAGTTAAAGAATAGAAAATAATCCAAATTTAGAAATGACTGCCTCAAGTACTATTTTGTAAGATGTTTGTGAAGTAAAACTTTATTCTATCCTAGACGCGGTTCCGTACTAATGACATCCTTTACGCAGTTAAAGCGAGAAGAATCAATAAAAATATTTCCCATTACTTCATAACAGCAGAGTAATACGGTGCAATAACTCTTCATCGTCGAGTGGAGCGCGTGGAGGTAGGAGAAGGTACGAAATGACCGTAACATTGGTGACCATGACCCGGTGGTCACAGCTACGAGTAGGTAACGGTGATATTCACCGCAAGGTCCTCTCTGCTGACGTATAGGCAGTTTATATCTATAGCACTCAATGCAACAGCTGCATATCAGGGTCACTATGTCTCCAATGGGTCATTCGCTATGCTAAGAATAGACAATGTCATGTATACATACAGGGCCTCTACACGTTTCGAGTTAATATACAGTCTGAGGGTATTTAACTCCTTCACCCACGAAGCACTCTTAATTGACGTGGTCGAGCAATTCATGCCGTCTCAATATAGATATTTTAGTTGGCACAATTTTGCCATAAAACTCAAGATCTAGAATAAAAGTTCTTTTCTTTGTTACTTCGTGCACCAGTCTCATTATCTTATTTGCTAAAGCATATTTTATTTTTATACGTTTCTACAAAGAGCCTTAAGTAACTCTACATAAAATCGATCTAAGGATGCCAAGATCCTTCCATGAAGAAAGGATACTCCTTTAACAAAACAACAGAATATAAATAAATATATCCCAATAGTTGAACAAATTTTGATTGGAGGAGGCATACTATTTTACTGAGAATTATATCATAGGTTTATTATACTAAATTCTTTATTAAACAATTACTAGCAGATTACAGAAAATCTAAGTACCTTTTTGTCCATCTCGATTTACATGAACTGCTATCAGATGAGAGTCCTTATATCCAGAAAGAAATGGAACATCTCAACGAAATAAAAGTTTCTGTAAATCAATTATTTTAATTACTGTTTAAACTTCTGAGTCAAGCATATTTATACATTAAATAATAATGATAAAATAATATGATCTGAGTCAGTTACATAGGCAACTTCAAATTTTAATTTAAAATAAAAAGATATATTTTATGTTAAGTAATTGTGGGCATTGTTTTCTTCAATATATGGCTTATACTCGCCGACCTATTGAGAAGCGGGCCATTAATTAACTTATTTAAGTTAATAAATATCCATAGGTATGCGGCAAATATTCAGTTGTTGCCATTTACTAGGCCAGGTGTAGGCCCCATAATGAATGTCAGATTTCCAAATGAAAAGTTTATGGGGAAATTTGGCAACTTATTTACCTCAAATGATATGGCATCAATACTCAGTTGAAAGTTTCATAAACATATAATGACTACAAATACATTTTAAAAACCTTAATGTGTGGTAGGCTATTTATAGACCGTTTATCCATGTAGTTTAGTATAGTTTACTTATTTAAACAGAAATGAGAATTTTCCTTTGAGGGCCAGGACATTGCCGCGCTTGTCTCCTAACACGCCATACTAATAAAGAGTCTTTGAGGAACAGTATAAAAACAAAAAAAATGTATTAGGGGTCTTAATGAGAATGTCTTTGATTGGAGTACCATCTTGAAGATAGAACAGCAATCATTGGATCTATTCATTGGAGAGATGGAGCTAATTCGTTAGGCTTCGGGTGGGATTGTCTGTCGGTGAGGAAGTTGGAAATTAGCCACGCTATCAGTCATCAAGCCCATTGGCACAATGAGCACCGAACATTGACACTCGCATATAGTACTTGTACGAAAAAAAAAGGTCGTTGAAGACTATCAGCTGTCGCTATCAGCGGTGGTGGCAAATATTCCTGTGAAGTCACCCATGGAAATCGTTCTAGGGTACTTAAGCAGTTGAATTTCATTATGAAATAGGCTGTATGAATTGTTTCTGGATCGGTCGTTTTGATGGGGATGCTTGCCTAAGGGCACTATTTTATATAAATCTATATATGCATATGTGTTTCTGTCTTATTTGACAACGTAATTTTTGTTCGATCGTTTATATAGTCGAATTTATAATTAAATTCTTTATGCAAAATTAAAGATCAAGTTCGTTGAAAGCCGACGTCGGAATATTAGTGGAAATGGGGGTTTAGAGATTGGATAAAAAATAAATAAATACATAGAATCATGAATATCTTCGATACTATACATCGGATCAAAAATTGTATATAAACAATGAAGTTAATATAGTAAATTGTTTCAATTGAGGTGTCGTACAATTTTCTCTGACTCAATTATTAAAGAGTTATTTTTTGTTTTCTCAGCCTCCAGTAAACCACACTCCTGTCATCCGATATTCACTTTAATCTAATATATTACGTAAGGAAATGCTCAATTTAAATTGGAAGTCTAGATTACATAGCTTGTTCACTAAAGTAAAAATAGAGAATAAAAGCTAGGCAACGTCAACTAGGTGTTCAAAAGGTAGAAAATGTCCATATTTAACGCAGCACCTGTAGAGGGATTTTTAAGTAATACCTATCCATTTTGTTTATATACCTAAATTTATGATATGACATGAACGAATGCCTGATTTTAAGAGGTTGTCCATGGACAATGAAATATCAACCTACTGCCCTGTTGCGATACTTAATTGAAACCTATAAAACATGCTCACTACCAACATCACAAGACCTTTCAAATGATAGAGATGGGGAGATGAGCTGTCTGTCAGCCCACATGGAGTCTATTCATCTGATTGCCCTGCTTCACCTAGTGATTAATCACTATCAGTGGCTGCAGATGTAGTTCGTAGGCCAAGTCAGATGTCGACATAGTATTGCCTTCGTAGGTCGGCTCCCCAGTAGCTTTGATCCTTAAATTAGGCACCCCCAATGGCCATTCAGACCTTACGTCCCGAATAGTTCCCATGAAATCATTTTAATTCTTTAGTAACACTTAACTAATCGTAGTTGAAGCAAATCTTAGCTGTATCTCGTTCTTATTGGCTAAAACAATGTTTTCCCCTGAACATTATTACATCTTCATTCCAGGGAGCCAATTATTAAATATCCGATGGAATCCGCATATCAATGGATTTCTTTCAGGATACACGCACAAAAAAATCTAAAAAAAAACAAGGACAACCTATACAATAAATACACGAATTCAAGCCTTGAAGACATAATTAAAGAGGAAAACGCATGCAATACAAAGAAGGCTAACTGGCTGACTTCCCCTTTTAAATCTTTCTCTTCTCCTTTATGTAATGTCCTATGACATAACTTTATTACAGTTGGTTTTAAAAATGGTAAACTGGATTTTTTAGAAGGATCAACCCAGCTTGACGGCTGACCAACAATATCCAGCCCTTGAAGTGGTTCTAAATAGGTCACAAAGCATGTAGGTAATAATGCGCGATCCAAAGAAAGCAATTACTTATTATTTAGATAAACACTTGCGATACAATTGATAAAATAATATCATCAAGGTAATTCCACGGTAATGCATATAATTTAATCCAAAAAAACGATGAAATCATGTTTAATTTATTGTGCATCTTTTATGAACCCAACCATGAAAAATATTTTAAATAAAAATAATGCAATGTAATTATTCACTTTTAGCAGAATTCAATTAAAGGAAATCAGACAATGAGGTCGTGAACTCATGACACAATTTTCAAACATTTTCTAACATCCATCGATCCAACCTAGGAGATGACGAAAATGTCCAGATTTGTCAATAGTAGGGTTTGCCATTTTTGTGATTAAATATCCATATATTAATTTAAGGATCTCTTCTAAGTCTAGAGGCATATGACCTCTTCTCTATGGAATTTCGAAACTTGGATTCTCGGAAATTGTATATTTTATACTAAGCCATTTATTGCTCTTTTTTGTGTTAGTCCAGATCGTTTGCTTTTAATAGTAATTATGTATTTTGGAAGTACTCATGCAGTTAGTCGTCAATTTCGTTTTTTTGTTCAGTCATAACACACTTCCAAGTCTGCAGTCCCATTCCTAAACATTCTTGTCCTGGCAACCAATATAGCGTTATGCGTAGTCAGATTTAAAGTAGTTAGTAATTTTGAATGCCATATTTTATTTTCAGGCCGATGGGGTGTCGAGTATAGATGTCTTGGAGTCTGAAAAGAATTATCAGACAGAAACTGTCCCCTTATCACTTCATACTAATAGGTGAACTCTATGAAATCATATTGGCTCTGAGGAATTCCCACACAACGGGCTGGAAGTAATAATAAGTCCCCTAATAAGATATATAATATTTCGTAATAAGCTGTAATATACACTATAATAAACCATATAATTTCCCATAATAACCTAATATATTCTCCTCAATAATTAAGCACCTACGGAAAGCCACTAAATTCCTGTTGCGCCTATTTTCTCATTTTCATATATTTCCCCATTTACAAACCCGTTTTGGTATCAATGACAACCCCACCTTATTTAAGCTCCGTAGGGAGGGTTTATCTCTTTTTTAATAATAACATAAAACATAAAATAGAATATCTTGTACACGGTATAGACTAAACATAGAAATGATATTGTAAAATAACGCAAGGGCTAACGGAATTAATTAACATATAAATAGCCTTGCATGGTCATGGTTGGGCTGTTTAATATAAGGTTCATATGAAAGTAGGTTAGAGGAAGGATCAAGAAGATAACACATCATTTTACCTATTTTGAATGTAATCTACCCATAACGCATAGGGAATTGAATTGAGATCATGAAAAAGGGTGGGTTTTATATATATATATATATATATATATATATCATACGTGAAAAGGGCGTTATGTATGTATATATTACCAATCAAGTTAATAGAATATGCCACTAATTCTAGTATTTTACTACTGCAATAAGGTTTACAAAAATAAAAATAAAATAAGTACTTTAGTATTTACGATATATCTTCAGTCTTATTGTAATGTAAGAGTCGGCTATCGGTTTTTAAAATTTTGTTTTCGAATAAAAAAGTTCAAAATCAATATCAGGATAAGTGTTATTAAATAATGGTTAATAGTATTTTTTTTCTCCGTTGAAACGTATGAATCTAATACAGATCGCACTGCTTTCTCTACATTTATTTATTTTACAAAGCCAAAGAAAGAGCGTTTAATGATTCTTATATGATTTTCAATTATTCCTATTGTGAAAATAATACAATGCTTTACTGACTAACATAATAACATTGTGTACCCATTCGAAGTGTGGCAGCAATGTAGGAGGCACCTAGCCGTGAGGCCTTAATCCAGCCTACATCTATCCAACGCTTCTCTGGTGACTGAGGATTCGCTACGATGGTTTAGCGATCCTTTGAAAGGGACAGTCTCCTACTAACCAGCTCCCACACGAAGAACACATGTACCAGTTTCCTGGCATGTATGTCTTCGGGCTTTGAACACACTACCACTACGTCTATGACCGGCAGTGAAGGCAAGCCTCCACTTCGGACTCCACCCAGCCCGTAGTTCACATTGAGTAAGCCGCTAGAACTTACCCCATTAAGGCCGGAGTGATCCCCGGCCCGGAATAGCAAAGCCGACTAAGGACCTACTGTTCCTACGGTTCCCCTACCCAAGAGCTACACAGCGGGGGCTTACTGCTGCCCTTGGGGAGGGCCAGCCCCGTGCCGGAGTCTAACAACATAATAACTAACAACATAATAACTAACTAACATAATAACAGAAACAATGTTACACCCATCGATTAATTCTGTCAACTCAAGAACTTAGTCGCACTTTGGAGTTTTCAGCTACGCAAAAGAGTATAGCCAACCTAAATAAAATAATTGTTGAGTATACTGTTCCAATAAGTGTAATCGTTGAGTATGCTGTTCCAATAAGTGTAATCGTTGAGTATGCTGTTCCAATAAGTGTGGTCGTAGAGTATGCTGGTCCAATAAGTGTGATCGTAGAGTATGCTGTTCCAATAAGTGTGATCGTAGAGTATGCTGTTCCAATAAGTGTGATCGTAGAGTATGCTGTTCCAATAAGTGTGATCGTAGAGTATGCTGTTCCAATAAGTGTGATCGTAGAGTATGCTGGTCCAATAAGCGTGATCGTAGAGTATGCTGGTCCAATAAGCGTGATCGTAGAGTATGCTGGTCCAATAAGCGTGATCGTAGAGTATGCTGGTCCAATAAGTGTGATCGTAGAGTATGCTGGTCCAATAAGTGTGATCGTAGAGTATGCTGGTCCAATAAGCCTAGCAGTCTCAACGTGTATTAATTGGACCGTAATAAAGCTTGTTTTGCTCATTGGCTCTAGTCTTGGGAAGTTGTAAAGGAATTTATTCTCTATATGCAGAAATCCATCGACGAATTCGAATTAGTGACTGATCTCAATATTCTTTATCTCAATGAAATCTTAAAATATCAGAAAAAAATTTCTTATTACACAGTGAAATGTAATGCATTCACTACCATTTGCCTTTGGCAATAATAAGAAAAATAAGAGGCCAGATTAGACATATTCTGGCAACATTCGTTTCAGGTGACTCGTACCACACGTGTTGGGCCAATGACCGCATCTTTCTTCTGATTGATTTGATACAGAAACGCAGAACCTCTGTGGAACCCAGACCAAGATCTGAAATGGAAGATTCTGCTTGATGATTTACGTCCCAGTAAAATAACGATTTAAGGTCACTGTAGGGATTAAAGTTTGAAAAAGACATTTCAATATAGTGAGTCAGAGATTCATGTAAGTTTCTTATTTGTAATAAATACCCTAAGGAGCGTATAACTATATTTTCTGACATAATTGATTTAATATATTTGAAACTGAATGTAATTTGAATTTATGTCAGTAAATTAGCCCGAAAGTATGACAACAATAGCAGAATAAAAGATGGCTTCTTGCTTCAAATTGACACTAAATTGCCTCACGATGCTGAATAGTCACAAAGGGAACGAGTATAAAACTAAAGTCATCTCCGTAACCGAACAGTTAAATAAAATCCTTTTCAAAAGACTTCCCAATTCAGGGCCGTGAATGTTGCTTTTACCCACTCCAACAGCACCGCTCCTAATACGTTTTTATTTGGTCTTTGTTTTTTGAATATGTGTATTATATACATTTTTTAAATATATTTGATAAGACAATGTATCAGCCTTATTTTATTTTGATGTTTTCAATGTTTATAAGACGGAGCTTAACATGAAATTTATATATATCTGTGGAGGAAACCACTTGTGCATTAATTTATGTGTTCTTATGTTTACGGGCAGCAACAATTTAACTTTAAAAAGTACAAAGTAAATAAACGTAATAAATGGCAGAATGCTCCATATAGAGATGAAATAGATAAGTCAAACAGAAACGATAACATTATCAGTGGAAATGTCAATGAAAAGGTCACTGTCTGAGATCAATCTTGTTCTAATGAGATCGTTGGTATTATAAATGATGAGTAAACCTAATACCCTTTCGACCTTTAGCGTTTATAACATTGACAATGAATAGTAGAACACATATATTATTTAACTTCACTTTAAACCATTTCGGAAATCGTTTCCTTGGTAATAAAAACAAGGGCGTGGGAGTGTTACAAATGTTACATTTTAATTATTAGTATCTACTTAATGCTAATAAGGTTAATTTGAAGGGGTTATCTTCGGTTCATCACTCTATAGAGCCAGGTTGAACTCACGAGTCTAGGTTTACCAAATTTATAAAAGTGCCCTGTAAACTAAAGCCCACCGAAGATTGATAGACGTTCATTACGGTTATCCACAAGGAATATCCGTGTGTTTATCCTAATGTACATATTAATATGTTGACAGCCAACCATTAACAGTTATTACTGTAGTTTCTTATGTACCTATTACTACTTAACTTAAGAAAGTTCGGTAATTCTTTTCCACTCCTTAAAAGATCTGCTAAAAATCTAGAACTCATAACTATGTATGTATATAATCTGTTACTAATTTATACATATTATAAATCATATTACTATAAAAATTGAAAAAATAAAACTTCAGCATTTCATAAATAAAGTTCTTTAATACAAAGTCCATTAATCCCTCTTTTATTACCTAACTACCGAATTCGCTGCAATTTAAATATCTTATTAGTAATAAAAATATTCAAAAGTATTGCGGAAATGAAATAAATTAATGTAATATCAAAATAAGTAATATGGTAAAAACGTTTATTATTTATCATAAACTCTTGCATATAAAACTTCAAAATTTAGATTAATTCAGATCATAACAGCGATTAGGAATAAATGTCCAAACAAACAAAGAATAAATAAATAAATAAAATAAAGTACACTTTGATTGAAAAATAAATATTTAAATGATCCATTAAGTAACTATATCTTCATTACTTACTGCTAAAATGATTATCATTTATTACAATCAAAATATAAAACTTTTGAATAAGTAGGAATGCGAAGTAATAAAACTAAAATTACAAAACTATTTTAGTTACTTAACACATGTAATTCGACATTGGTATGTGATTGTGACTGTGTGCTTCTTTCTCAATCCTTGAATGGTCTAATCTATTTCTAATGTGGAAGGTCAGTCAGGAATGCAATTATCCAAGAAAAAGATTGATGGGTACTTCATAGGCTGCATGACCTTGCAATAGGATATTGGCTACTAAATAGGCTAGAGAGGTGATATCCGCAAGTTCAAATTAGTTATTGAGAGTGAAGCATCAGATTTAATATCCATTATTTCGTATACTCCTGAATAATATAATATATATAGTACCTATTATCATTGCTTATTTAACATGATTAAAGTCGTGACAATAAGTAAATTTATTTTCAGAAAATTTCATCTCAATAATTTCAGGAATACATAATAATTTGGAAAATGCTTGGAATACACCATTAGCAAGAGTGATGTATGTACAGTACATAAGAAAACATTCTTCTATATAAACATTTATAATAAAAATTTGTGATGATATTACAAAATATTGATTTTGTATAAAAAATAATATTAACAGTAATATAATGTTTCCTTTATATGCGATCATGGAATAACAACTGGGGCTATAAATTAAACTCAAAACAAAGTAGTCTGCGATATCTTCCAGAGCTCGTCAGATATTTATACAAGTTAATATAATCTCTTACATTCAGGATGGCTATTACTTGATCCCTGCTGTTAGTAATTCGACTAGATAGGGGTAGGGACAAACAGCAAGGAAGTGATAGATGTATTCAGGTTCCTGGAGGGTACACAGTGAGCAGTTGGCGGTCTCATCCCAAATCTAAGGCTATTGCTCTTGTTCTTAAGAATAAGTCAGAATGTGTCTCTTTATTCTTGAACTCATGACTGCCAAACAAAAGCATATCTCATGAATTTACAAAACATACATATGTTTTACACCTAACCTATATCTTACCATTACAAGGAGATATAAATATAACAATCGTTCATTATAATATTCACTCCCTTCAAGGAACACCTTCGGGCTAACCCATGAAGCCGATTGATAAAACCTTTACACGTCTCTGTAGGAAGCTGAGTTGCACTATTAAAAACAAACCGCTCATAGGTTACATTTCTTTTGACGCTAAAATACTTATCTAGACGGGTAATTATGACATCATTCGTTGCATCAGGTTCGCATATCTTTCGAATTAGCTTCAATCCATTTTGGCCTATAACCGTACAAAATAAAGCTAACTGACCTTTGGGTTCAGCTTGGATGCCTTTGGCCCTAAAGCTTCTGCAAGCATGATGCAGCTTGAATAGCTCCCTCCCAGTTCTCTTCTGCATTCTCCCTATTTGAAAAGTCCGTCACGCAGGGGCTCCGCAAACTAATAGGGGCTGATTTCCCTCGTGATGTTTAACAATAGATAAATCTATATAATGTTAACACAAGAACACCGTCAACATCAAGTGAATAAATACAAACGGTAAGAAGGAATCCCCTCCCGGCGGAAAGCGTCTCAAATGTAAACAAACAGATCTACCAACAGCTTCCAGCTATTGTTTTCCTTTCCGACACCGGAAAAAAAAAACAATAACTGAAACATATCAGAATATAACATATTCATTTTATTGAAAACTATGTACTATACCTAGTACTGTAATTTATAATGAATCAGAATAAATTTTATCTCATTTTATTTATTTTATTTTATCAAATTTTAGTAGTCCAAGCATTTAAGGCGGGGGGGGGGAGTCACAAATACATATTTGCATGTATCTCGTATAATAAAGGTCTCTGGAGAACAGTATTTAGTATTTAAACTTCGAATGATGTGGTTTATTATATAAAAGTGTATTATTTACGTAAAACGAGTAGAAGTGGGGGTTCGCTGAGGGCTGAAAACTGGAAAATGCAATCTCGGTTAATATTCAAGATATAGAATAAATATGTATAACAATATTTATAGTACATTTAATGTGCAATAAAATTCATTCTTTACACTTTTTCGATCCGACTTATAGTAACGGAGATATTTCGAATTTTCAAAATTCCCCCCCTTTAACCCCCCTCCCCCTCGTAAATATCGAGTTTGATAACGATCAAACATAAATTGACCGCTAGAATATAGTTTGAACGGACCTTATTTTCGTCATCTACTGGGTAGGTCCGATAGATATTTGAAGAAAAATTTCGAAAATTGCGTCATGAGTACGACCTCAATAGCTAATTTCCCTTAAGGGGCTGCTAAAAGTCAAATGGTTCAGGCAAAGGAATGTTACTTGACATTTTTTTCAACTGTTAGCATTCACTTGACACCATGTTCTTAAGCACAAAAAAAGATTTTGCACGTTTTATCAGAATGTGTCTCTTTATTCTTCAACTCATGACTGCCAAACAAAAGCATATCTTATGAATTTACAAAACATATGTTTTAAACCTAACCTATATCTTACTATTACAAGGAGATATAAATACAACCATCGTTCATTATAACATTCACTCCATAACCTCTCTGAAGTAGTGGAAATTATTTGCTTCATTGCATTCTAATGATTGGGAGTGAAATGAGAATTCTTTGTATAAATCATGGAATTCTGCGTCGTCAAGGTTTAGTTTAAATTTATCTATTTCTATTGATTGTAATTGCGCCATTAATTTCTTTACAATTTTGTTCCTCTCACTGATAGGAGTTTGAAAAATTCATCTACGTTTTGAGCACAAATACTCATACTTCAAAAATACACAGAGCTGCTTGGCTGCAATGCGAAGGGTGCAAACGAAATAGATAAACCCGATTGTAGCGCTCGTATTAACCAAGTCCATTAGATTCTGTGCCAGTCATATAGCCAATAATGCCAAAAATAATTGAAATTATAGACCTTGGTTCTGAACATCATTGTGCCTTCATAAATGTCAAAACTAAATTAATGAAGAGTGAAACACATTTGGATTTGACGATCCATTACACGAAGCTAACTAGCTAAGTGTTCACTTAAATTCATTATTTCCGGATACAATTACATATTAGTATTTCTGTTTTTATTTATTTTTATTCCTAGATGATTCATAATACATATTCATTAATATCTTTTCACATTTTTTTTAAGTAATCAAAGTCACTCCTTCTGAATGAAAGGGTTCTTGTGATATAAGTGGCAGTGGTTGGTGATTACAAGAGTAAATGGGTATTGAGTTACTCCACCTATCCAGTAATAACTCTACTAATAGAACTTCTGCCTAATCCATCCAGGTCCAAAAAAAATCGTTTACGAGAAACGTGATGGCGCAGAATCCATAATTTCTGTTCAATCAAACCGAATTAAAAGTGTAGCAACTAATACATTGTTCGTGGGAGTCAAATAATCATGTATCTTTAATTTGCAGCATGCTTTTAATTATGGCTGCTCACCTTCTATAGCCAGCCAACAAATCAATCAATGTAATTACCCAATTCTAATCGCTAGGGTTTCAGGGTTTGGGTAGAAACACTATTGAGTTTTTGTTCTGAGCAGTAGTTTACTTCCTTTATAAAATGTAATCACCGAGACATTTCTTCATGTGTTCTAAACGTGTACACATGGCGTATAACTCTTTATGGAGAAATATAAGTATTCCTTTAAGATGCAAATAATTATCTCCAAACGACTCATCTTGTTTATCCTGAGATGGACTTAGAGCGAGAATAATACTTATTGAAAAAATGGATTTCTACACCACCGCCTCCATATATATGCAATACATCTGCAACATCAATGTATATTTTTAATATATGATATTACGAAGATAAGACTCATGCTGCGTACTAAACTTGTAAAAGTTTGAGTTTTGGAATTGATTCTTATGAAATGACTTATTGATGGACGAACTAAATAAAATATCTAGTCCCAGAATGGCTACACAAGGATGCCTACATGGGCTACACCGTAGATAGCCCATCCCACCTAGCTTTATAATGGGGGCTATTAATATTGTACGATAATTATATGTGAGGCAATGGCAACACTGCGTGATACACACGTGTACAGGATAGTATACAATATAGCAGTTTTAATGGCGAATGTTTTCAAAAGAGCCCGTGTCGTTCCCTTTGCTTTGAAACCCAAAGTGGAGGAGGAGATTAAAAGGATGGAAAACGAGGGCATCTTAGTCAAAACAAATACCTCTGATTGGGCCACCCCGGTCGTTCCAGTGGTAAAACCGGATGGAACTATTCGTTTGTGTGCAGATTATTCTGTCACACTTAATCCTCAGATGGTCGTTCCACAATATCCATTTCCAGGTTTCGAAGAAGTTTCTGCTAAATTATTAAATGCTAAATTTTTTACTAAACTTGATGTCAGAACTGCATTTTTACATTTACCTGTTTCAGAGGAAGCTTCCGAGATGTTGACTATTAATACACACATTGGCTTATACAAAGTAAAAAGGCTACTTTACGGTTTAGCTTCAGCACCTGCTGAATGGCAACGTTTCATTGACCAATTAGTCCAACAAATTCCAGGCGTTTGTGTGGTACATGATGACATCGTCGTTTCAGCACCGACGGTCGCCGAACACAATCAACGACTCGAACAGGTTTTAAAATTACTTGAAGATGGCAATGTACGTCTCAATAAGAGCAAATGTAAATTTCTACAAAAAAAGATTACATATCTGGGGTTTGAAATTTCTGACAAAGGCGTTGGCAAAACTCAAGAAATGATTGAAGCCATTCTCAAATGCAGGCGTCCCATTAATGTTACAGAAGTAAAAGCTTTTTTGGGGCTAGTTACATTTTACGCTAAATTTACACCTAATCTTGCTACAATGGCCGAACCGTTACATAATCTCACAAGAGGTAATGTCCCGTTTGTGTGGACATCCAGACATACACAAAGTTTCAATAAAATAAAAAATGAAATTACATCACCTCGTATTTTAGTACATTACAATGCAAATTATCCACTTGTTGTTTCAGTAGATTCATCTTCTACCGGATTGGGCGCGGTTCTAGCTCATATTATCAACGATGAAGAAAGGCCTATTGCATTTGCCTCTAGAACCCTGTCTAAAAGTGAACGGAACTATTCTCAGATAGATAAAGAAGCTCTAGCAATCAAATGGGGTATAGAGAAATTTTACCATTATTTATACGGCCAACATTTTACATTAATTACAGACCATCAGCCTTTGACCCGTATACTGGGCTCAAAGAATGCGTTACCCGTCATTACAGCTACAAGACTACTAAGGTACGCCTTATTCTTACAAATGTTTAACTTTACAATTAAATTTCGGAAATCCGAACAAAATGCTAATGCAGATTGTCTCTCCAGGCTTAGCTTACCATTTACATGTAACAATGAACCAGATGAGATAGAAGTTTTCCAACTACAACAACTTGCTACTCTTCCAATTACATCATCGAAGTTAGCGAAAGAAACTATTAAAGATCCAGAATTAAGAGAGTTGTTGAGAAAACTGAAAACTGGTATTTCTAATGGCGTTGACGATCCTAGATATACATTACAAAATAATTGCATATTTTTTGGCATAAGAGTTTATGTACCAAAAAATTTACGTACTCAAATATTACAAGAATTACATATGGGACACATAGGAATGGTAAAAATGAAAGCTTTAGCCCGTTCGTACGTATATTGGCCTGGTATTGATAAAAATATAGAAGACTATGTTCGACATTGTACGCCTTGTTTAATGGTTGCGAAAGAACCTTCAAGAATTACAACTCATCATTGGCAACCCGCTAATGCACCGTGGGAGAGAATACATGTCGACCATATGGGACCATTCCACGGCAAATATTTTTTACTAATTATTGACGCTTATTCGAAATGGCCTGAAATCTTCATGGTACCAAATTTATCTTCATCTACGTCAATCAATATTTTAGACTCCGTGTTCTCAAGATATGGTTATCCGCAGATTTTAGTATCTGATAATGGCACAGCATTTTCCAGCATAGAGTTCAAAAACTTCATTACACAACGAGCTATCCGGCACATTACATGTGCACCGTACAACCCTTCTACAAATGGACAAGTTGAACGCTACGTATACACCGCCAAGCAGGCATTACGCAGCCTGTCTAAAGAGAACCATCGTACGTGTCAAGAGAACTTGAATACCTTCTTATTTACCTTCAGAAGAAGTCCGTCTACAGCAACTGGAGAAAGCCCCGCTCAATTATTTTTAGGAAGGAACATCAACTCTGCACTTACTCTGCTACATCGTGCTGACGCTACTCAAAAAGAAGAAATTTTGCCTCTGCGGCAGTGCCAAATCTTTCATGAGGGAGAAAGGGTCGCTGTACGCAACTACACTTCCCCCAATAGTAAATGGCAAATAGGCACCGTATTGAATAGGGATGGTGCACTACACTATACAATTCAGGTATCTGAGAAGCTAGTAAGGCGTCATGCCCAACAGATGAGGAAAGTTGGCGCATCAATTGCGCAAAGTCAGCAAGTATGTGATTCAAATTCACACAGAACATTTTCTCCCAATAATACTCCTTCACAACCATCTCCTACAATACAACCATCTCCTACAATACAATCATCTCCTACAGCCCAACCATCTCCTACAATACAATCATCTCCTACAGCCCAACCATCTCCTACAGTACAATCATCTCCTATAGTACAATCATCTCCTACAGTACAACCATCTCCTACATTACGATCTTCTCCAACTGCACTACATCCTTTAAGTATACAAGCTTCTCCGCACATTCTTACCTCTGATACTTTAGCTACAGGTACACCTGGGATTCAGTCACAACCGATTACCAGGAAGTCATCAAGGGTGCGGAAACCAACGCAAAGACTGGATTTATGAAATAAATTCATATAATACAATAAATTCAATTACGATTTTTGTCATATACAATTTAACTTCATTTATGTACATTCATTCATGTATAAGTTTCATTTCATTTATGTTCAGGTGTTGCCTTGTCATATACTTTGCAAATTGTTTAAGGGAGAAGTTGATATGTATTAATGTATAATTAATTAATAAATAATATTAATATTATATAAATACAATGTATTAATATTGTACGATAATTATATGTGAGGCAATGGCAACACTGCGTGATACACACGTGTACAGGATAGTATACAATATAGCAGTTTTAATGGCGAATGTGAGTTAGCGTCTTCTTACAGTTATTACCTTTTACAATACATAAAAGGGGCGTTAATTTAATAATAAGAATAATATTAGTATTTTTATGGATTTAAAGAAAACAAAAGTACATAATGTTGGCATTCTAATTGTACTGCAATATTTTCTTTTTAAATTTTTATAGCGCAGCCAATTTCGTTTAGTGTTCTCTAAATTTTATTACTAGTGTGGCCACCGAACTTTGAGCTTGGATTTCTATTCCCCGGGTAGCACTCAGCATTGTGAGACAATTAAGTTTCAGCTTGAATACTCCCATCTTTGGTCTGTGGTAGCACAATTCGTCTGGAAATACGTTAAGCTGGCCACTTGTCCCCCCCCCCTCTCAGAAAGCCGTAAGTTTTGTTCTCTTATAATTATAAGTAATTATACTTCAAGATTCATTAAAATAGTTTTAACTATATTCTTTAACATCGAGTAAAATGTATAGTTAGTTTTTATTTAGTTATTTAATAGTGAGAAATATTTGAACAATTTTCATTTAAAATTTAAAAACACGAATTGCAATACTTAGTAGCTACACTACAATACTACACGGGATAAGTGTTTTTCTCTTATTTTGTGAGACTACTCCTTAAGACAACAATCTCAGGTAGTTGAAGTAAACCTCCTCTTTGAAGTAATCAGTATACTTTCGTTTTAACTTCAAGGCCAGCTCAAATGGTGTTTTAAATATAAATTGAATCGGCTTTGGAATGAAAGGGCCCACTAATAGTTCATTTTCCAAGTTAATTTAAAAATAAAATAAAAAGATAAATTGGCTGATATAGGTGCCTGTGTTTCTTAAAACGGGAGCAAACCATTTTCTGGAAATTATAAAATGTGAAACTCTTAATGTCCAACATGGCAACTCAGCCATATCGATTTTCTTAAGCAACAACTACTCTTCACGAAACTCGAAATAAATGCTTATTTACTATAAAAGTGTTTCATGGATCGCAGTTTATGCACGCATATTATTTATTTAGTCTGCATTACACTAGAAATATTTTAAATTTAATTTAGGATGCTTGTACAGAGAAGTACGCCTAACTATACCGGTTTTGCCAACTCAATTCTGAAAGAGCGAAGAAAAAAGTGAAAGCAATCTCACTTGTTTCCACAAAATAATTAATTTATAATTACACCTATGAATTTACTAGGGCGTATCTCTTAATGAATTATTTAATAACGTTAGTTAATTTGATGACAGGCGCACAGTTATTTATAAAATTACAATGCACACCTTACATTCCCTTTTTATAGGCTGATAAGTAACATTCCGACTAAAAAACAAAACAAAATGTAGTGCTTAAATCATTTTTAGCAGATTTCCCTTAAGGGAAATCAGCTATTGAGGTCGTACTTATGACGCGATTTTCGAAACATTTCTTCAAGTGCCCATTAATCCTACCCAGGAGATGACGAAAATGAGGTCCGTTCAAAACAATATATATATATATATATATATATATATATATATATATATATATGTGTGTGTGTGTGTGTGTGTGTGTGTGTGTGTGTGTGTGTGTGTCTGTGTCTGTTAACACTCTAGCTGTAACAATTTTTGTTTAATCGTTACCAAACTCCGTATTTAGTCGTTTTATGTAAAAATAAAGATCAAGTTCGTTAATGGCAGAAATCGGACCAGTGGAAGGGGTAGCGGGTTTAGAGGGGAGAATGTTGAAAATTCGAAATATCTCCGTTACTAGACGTCGGAACCAATGTTATTGCAAATGTAATGCTCAATAAATATTGTCATGTTCGTTTTTGCTCTATCTTGATTATTAACCGAGATATTTGCATTTTTTAATTTTCGGTCTTGAGTAAACCCCCACTCCCTCTCATGTCATATTGACAGTAAGGTGCTATATTATGAAGCACATTATTTTTAGCCTAAATACCAAATATTGTTCTCTTTGATCTTTTACTATTCGTGGCACACATGGGACATCTGCTTAGTTTACAGAGCTCCTGTGTGACAGACTTTTGTCATATTTTACTTGTCAGGAAAGAGGTAAAATGAAATAGAGTCTAATTTAGAAAATGGTCGCAGCCAATATCAATACCCACACCAGACAATTTGTTATTATTTTTTTGGTTAACAATTTAGCAATGTTTGTTGTGAAAACAATAAAAAGGTAAGCCTTATCTTGCTGTTTTATTTTTCACTAAATAAAATGAATGTGACAATAAAGGTGAGATACACAATATATGGGATTAGTGTATAATGAGGTATAATAAAGCAGTAAATGGTTTAGAACCTTTCAGTAAGATAATTAAGTTTCGAAATAGACAATTATTATTGCTTTTTAACACTTAATTGCACTTAGACCGTTACATTTAAGAGGAAAGCTATTTGATAAAGTGTTCATAGTGCGGTGTAAAAAAAAAGAAAAGAAGGAAATGGTTATGAACAAACTGCTTCGTATTCCCACGAGCAGAGTGTGTAGGAATCGGAGGTAGACTTGAAGGTGGCGACCTCGGTGCTTTCACTAGCCGGTGCACTGATTCACCTCTTGTAGGGCGGAGGTGGAGCTAGGACAATTATCAGCTGGTGGGCGTATCTCAAATAGAGGGGGGGGGCTTCTATAAATTATTACGAAATGGGACTGGGGAAGGGGGGCGGTTAATTTATTATGCTACCATTCTCCGATGGATCATCATCATCCTCATCACGTTACAACCCTCCATTTCCTAATTCATTCACCTGAGTGTAGTAGCATCCATTATGGCTACAATCTCATATCAGATTAAATTCTGAGGTCTCACGGGTAGTAGTACAGGTGGCGCTGATCTCCTCTTAGCGGCTGAAAGATAGCGGAGAGAAAAGTCCACTCAAAAAGGTTTTACACGCTTTGTGTTAATATATATATATAGAATATAAATATAAATAAATGATAACCGAAAAGAATGATTTCCATTAAAATAGGAATTTATGAGGAACACACATAAATGATAAATTATCATAATAAATAAACCAAATTATTAGCTACTCTTGTTAACAGTCAAACAGGCATTACACAAATAATATAATGTCCATCACGCTGGGGGTGTGTAAACTAAGCAGATTTTTCACGTGAAGTTTAACAATAAATAAATCTACATACCGGTGTCACGTGAATAAATACAAACGGTAATAAGAAATCGTTAGGTCAATTTTAACCTCCCGAAAGGAAGCGTTTGAAATGTAAACAAAGAGGTCTGGCAACCTCTCACCGGAAACAAAAACTATTACTGAAATATATCAAAATATAACATTAATTTCATTGAAAACTATGTACTATATCTAGTACTGCAATTTAGGAGGGTGGGTCACCAGAACATATTTGCATATATCTCTTATAATAAAGCTCTCTTGAAAACAAAATTTGGAATTCATGCTTCGATAATGTGGTTTATTGGACAACTGAGTATTGTTAACGTAACATGAGTAGAAGTGGGGCCTTGCTGAAAACTAAAACATGCAAAATCTCGGTTAATATTCGAGATTGAGAGTAAATGTATGTTACCAATATTTATAGTATATTTAATCTGCAATAGGATTGGACCCCTCTAAACACCACCCCCCTCCCCCTCCCACTGGTCCGATTTCTGCCATTAACGAACTTGATCTTTATTTTTACATAAAACAATTAACTATCGAGTTTGGTAACGATACAACAAACATTGCGTCCGTTAGAGCGTTAACAGACACACGCACACACACACACACACACATATATATATATATATATATATATATATATATATATATATATATATATATATATAGAGAGAGAGAGAGAGAGAGAGAGAGAGATGGACCTCATTTTAGCAGATTTCCCTTCAGGGAAATCAGTTATTGAGGTCGTAATCATGACGCGATTTTCGAAAAAATTTCTTCAAATGTCCATCGATCTTACCCAGGAGATGACGAAAATGAGGTCCTCTCAAAACTATATATATATTTGTCTGTTAACACTCTAGCGGTCGCAATTATTTATTCGTTTTATGTAAAAAGAAAGATCAAGTTCGTTAACGGCTGAAATCAGGCCAGTGGGAGTGGGGTTTTAGAGGGGGGATTTCGAAAATTCAAATATCTCCGTTATGTTACGTCGGATCGAAAAATTGTAATAACCAATCTTATTGCAAATTAAATTTACTATAAATATTGTTATACACATTTATTCTCTATCTTGAATATTAACCGAGATATTTGCATTTTTATTAAGTGTAACGGACGAGCTATGGTCGCTTCTATTCTTTTCCGCCGAAAGTTAGTTCGGCCGTTTCCGTAACTGTTCGGAACTCGTATGGAGATTTCCCTGTTGTATAACTTTTCGCAGGAAATCTGCTTAGTTTACGCAGCCCCTGCGTGACGGACTTTTTGTCATCTCCTGGGTAGAATAGATGGACATTTGAGGAAATTTTTTGAAAATCGCGTCATGAGTACGACCTCAATAACTGATGTTCTGCAGGGGGGGAGGCTGCAAAAAGAACGATATCCATTATAATAGGAATTTATGAGAAACACATATAAATGAAAATTTTATTTTTATTACAGACAATAGCTACTCTTGTGACTCATTAAAGTTAAACAGACGTTATACAAATAATATAAAACAAGAAAATGTAAAGTAATGCAAACTTTTAGAAACATTAATTCCAAAAAAATGTACTGAAAAAACCAGTAGTGGTCTAGATAGGTAAATAGTTAAGGTTGTGTGGTGCATTTCTGGTTCAGGGTTTGCGAGAATATGAGTAATTAAGGTGATATATTATTTTTAAATGGCGTGTTTTGGGTATTATAGGCTGCTTCGAGAGTTATGCTGTTTTAAAAGATTGGCCAGATCATCAGGTAACTTCCAACGTAGTTGTAATCGCATCCAAACAATAATCTAATGTGCATTTTGCAGGATGGGGGCTGATATCGCATCTTGGAGCTTCTGTGATTAGAGATTAGTGTATTACTTATAATGGCTTGGTATTTTTCCCCTAGAAAGTATTCATTCAATAATGCCTTAAAGATAAGGAGGAGGCACTGTATTCAAAAGCTGCAAGTAATTAATAGAGTTAAATGAAGATGTAACGTCCAGAGGTAAATGTACATCTTTGCTTCTAATCCCTTAAAAAATGTTCGTGAAACTCAGTGGTCTACTGAAGGTCTAAAGTAAAATGGGTGTTATAACATTGCTTATGCTTGTTGGGCAAGCATTCAAATAAAATTTGCTACTTTTTTGGGAAAATAATTAGGATTCCATTTTCTTGGGACATATCTACAAATATGGTCCATGTTGAAAATATTTTTGAAAATTCATGCTGGTATTATGAAATGAATTAATGACAATTTAAAAATGATGAATATTTTTTTTTTTTTTTTTTTAGGTGGCATATACTCAACCAGCTGACCAGTACCCGACTACTATATGAGGCGTTCAGAAGTCAATCTGACTAACTCCAATTTTTAAAAATTCTTGAGTAATAACATCGAGGGGAGGCATTACTGAAACCTTGTCACTAGCCAAGACGACTAACTCCACAGTTAAATGTTTCGGCACCAGAATGCGCTATCTGCTCTGGTAACTGAACATTTGACCCATGGTTTCAGTGGTCATAGTGATTAACTCCATGACTCTATGATAACTGATGTTGATCTTATTTAAGGTTAAAACTTTGGACCGGTTTTGTGTTTTCCAGATTTACAGTGTTTGTTTGTGGAATTTATTATGTTTATTTCTTTAATTTAAACAAGAAGAAAAATCTATCGCCAACAGGAAAAAAAGTGTCGAAGGTGACCCAGTTAACTAGCAGACAATGAGATGGATCAGGATTCAGAAAGCCGAACCATTTGCTATCAAATACAAAACTACTTTCTTACCAGAAATGCCATTTGGAAAAATTAATATCCGAAAGACAAATGGAAATGGACGTCCTTTAGAAAGCCTTGCTAAAGTTCCACAAGGTCTTCTTTATAGCAGATCAAGACCGATCACCATGGCAAAAAAGAAGGATCTAATGAACCTCTTGAAGTTTATACCTCCTATTCATCACCACTATTTTAAAAACTTGAAGACTGCAAGAAATATCCTGCAACATGAACCTGTCAGTGATGACGACTGCATCACATATGCCGAATAGAGGCAATGAACAAAGTTGTATTTGTATTTTAGGCAACTTTTCAAGTTTTATGTGTATTCAAAAGTACTTGTATACAAACTAATCAGAATATTCTGTTAATACTTTTCAGTTGGCAATGTGACTAACTCCATATAAAGTGCTTTTTTTACAGAATAGAGGATACACTGAAGTTATTTTATGCCTTTATACAGTACTGAAAATCTAATCTTAATTGTAAGAAATTAAATGAATTTATTCTCAATATTCTAAAACAACTTTTGATTTTTTTATAAACAAATAACTTTAACTGCTTCTACTGAACATTTTCATTTGTTGGAGTTAGTCACATTGGCTTCTGAACGCCTCATATATAACCTTACGTACATACGACTACTATATATTTTTCTTTACGTATGTGGTAAATATAGTAACTATTTATATTTAGTTTTGTCCACTCTATTTATTTTATACACTTGTAAATGTTAGCTGTGTAAAAATTTTAATATTTATTTAATTTTGTGAAATTATATTTTAGCATGTTAAGAATCGCCATTGTAGCGGCATGGTTCTATTTATGTTGTGCATTTGTAACATTTAGTATTGTAAAATTTTTAATATTTATCTAATTTTGTAAAATTATATTCAAATATGTCAAAAGATGAATCGCCTTTGTAGCGGCATCTCAAATAAATAATAATAATAACATATATAACCGATTCAGTCAACCTTGAAGATAATATTTACTGTCGGCAGAAATTGGCCAAATGTACCCACAGTTAAAGCAGTATAGATCTTAAGTTTTAACTCCTATTGCGATATCTTTCGTTTGTCTGTGTCGATGACCCAAGCAAGCACAAAGCAAGCCTCTCACAAAGCAAGCCTCTTATTCATAGTGTCTGGCTTTTATTTAAAAATTAACGGCACTTCAAAAAAAAACTGAGCCAACAGCTTGGTACTTTTTAGGTTTACAATACATAGCCATTGGTATAACAGGTAAACATTTTTTCCTAAATCTCTAATGACCTTAAAGTGGCGCTCAATTAAACAAATAAAAAACTCATACATACATTCATACGTACTCATATATATGGTGTTGTTGTTTTTGGAGTTCTGGTCAGTGTTGTTGAAAAGATCTTAGTTCATTCCAGTATTTGGAGAATATTTATTTTCTCTTCTGGGCTAAAACGTACAGGTACTACTTTACATATATATTGCACATTGTTATTAGAGAGCAACAGATAGTGTTTGTATTAATTCTACTTAACAAGACTAAAGATACTTAAAAACTATTGTACATGACTGTTATTATTATTATTTATTAACGTCCACTTTTTGCAACTCAGGCTAATTACATGACTGTTGTACCCCTGTTTACATTAGGAGTACTAAGTATAACCTCCCCAAGTCTGTTATAATTAGTTTGGTCACAGCCTTATGTCTTTGTTTCACTATAGTTTATTTTCTTTTGTTTGTTGAACTATGTTACAACTATTGATATGCGTTATTATAATTATTGTTATATTATTATTTTATTAAAACAATTTTTATGTAGTAATAAAATTGATATATTATTGTTATTACACTGTGTTACATTTGTTATTGCTATATGTTATCACAATTATTGTTATATTATGTTAAAGCTGTGTTCAAGTTATATTAAGGTTACAATGTTATTGTTATTAAAAGTTTATTATGCTACAACTAATTATTCTTGTGTGTTGTTACAATTATTGCTATTCTACTATGTTACATTTGTTATAGCTGTAAGAAGAGAAAATAAATATTCTCGAAATATTGGAATGAATTAAGATTTTTTCAACAACACTGACCAAAACTCCAAAAAACAACAACATATATATATATGTATACAACCTGGTCGAAAACAACAAGACTATATATATATATATATATATATATATATATATATATATATATATATATTAAACAATAGTATATAATAAACATAACTAACATTGAAAATCGTTTTAAAATAGCTGCACTCCTAACCACCCCTAGCCTGAAATGTGTTGTTGGTTGTAATTTAGTGCTATTGGTTTAGCAAGAGGTGTAGCCCGAGAGTGTAATAGGTCAGGAATAATAGCTGGAGCAGAGAACCATCGGAGCAGTGGAACTGTTGCCGCTCAATTGAACAGACCTAATCAAACCGCGCCTCTTTCTTCATTTTATTCTATAATAATCCTCACTGGAAACTGGACAATGGAAAATATCAATAGACAAAATAATGGCTCCATTAGAAAAAAAAATAATAAACATCCTTAGTTACGCATCAATATTAATAAGGTTCTAACTGGTGTTGGAAACATTTTTCCAAATAGAAACAATTCAGCTACAACTGTCCAACCAGATTTAATCTTTGTGAATTTACTATTTATAGGCTATATAAACGTTATTTATTTATTTACGTGCACATTTTGATACAATGGCTAATCGAGACGAGTTACGTACAAGCTACTATTTAATATTGGGGTTTTTTTGTTACCTTACCCACACCAGTTACTTATTTCTAAAACATTGTCTGTTTAATTATTAAATTATGATTAAATTTATATTTCTTTAATTTTGCAAGGGGCTCAGGTTAGCCATGTGAGTTAAAGCGTTGACCTTAATCTCACATGGTGAACCTAGAGTGGCGAGTTCGATTCTTGCCTGGGCAAAGGAAATTATTTATTGACGAAATTCATTAAGTAACATCCTAAGTCCCACCCTGGCTAGAAAAGGGTGGTAACCTGTAGATAACCCGTTCCAATTAGCCTGAGTTGCAAAAAGTGAACGTTAATAAATAATAATAATAATACAGTGATTTACATTATCGTTAAATTGATAAAAGTAATGAACATATGTTTGAAATAATGTATTTAACAAGTTTTAAATGTAAACAAAAATTATACTTTAATATACATTTCGTTGAGTCATTCATTTAGAGCCAATATGCTTTCAAAGATTTAAAAAAAAAAAACACTCAAATATATCCTCGTTCTCGTATCTTTTTCTGTAAACAAACTCCCATGAATTGTCCTTTTCTACATTTCCTTTATTTATACAATAGTCCATACGTCTGCAAAGCCCTATATGCTATTTCTTCTGATTTAAAAATACGACTAAGTTGTATGAGATTCATTATTACAAAAAAAATCTTACACGTTTTTAAAAACCAACCATGTAACCTCTTCATGCATAAAATTTACATAGCTTAGCAACAGTTTGAATGAATTACTTCAACCTAACAACTAGAGTCTTTTTAATTTTCATATGATCACTTACTTCAAAAAGTAACTGGTGTGGTAAAGTAAATAAGACCCTTATTATTTTCAAGCCAGGATGGGATTATAGATTTTATTTAACGAATTCGTCACTAAATAAATTCCCAGGCAGGAATAGAACCTCCTTGGGGTATCAACTTTATTAAAACCAATGCATTACAGGCTAGGATTATCATATTGACCTTATTGGATTATTATTGGAGCAGCGTGGTTAAATTAGGTTAGAATACAATAAAATTTATACTAATCTATAAGAGAATAACCAAAACAGAAAAATTGTTTTATGTTCTACAAAATGAATCTATATATGACTAATAAAATACAAAGTAAAGAGTAGTCAAGAAATATACAATAGATGTAACCTTAGACTATATATAAATGATCAATAGGCGCGGTATGCATGACTCAAAATAATACACTAGCCAAGAACCTTCAACTTCTCTTTCGTAGAACAAAAAAAGAATGTAGCCCATTACGAATGCGTTGAGTTTTGTTTATTTAATGTGAATCAGGAATTATCACTTATATCTCAGTTATCTTTGTGGGTTCCTAATTCTCCTTTTATTTCCAGATAGAAAGTGCTCAAGGCCTCTTTGGAGCAAGGCTGCCCTATTGAATAAGGAAGTTATTTTGTACCGGAATAATTGCAATATTTTTAAGACAGTTCAAATGTCTAGGCACTACCCCGGAAAATATAAAGGCACAGAGTCATTATTATAGGTACCTCCAAAAACATTTAGTCTAAAGCTACAATTAAGAGAAAGGTTTTACTAGTACATATAAAAACTATAAATAATCCAAAAGGGATATGAGTAATCCACAAGACTAGGAAAGGAGAAGAAGTTAATAAAAGTCCGTCACGCAGGGGCTGCGTAAACTAAGCAGATTTCCCCTGAGAAGTTTTACAATAGAGAAATCTGCATACTGGTAACACAATACCACCGTGATTAAATACAAACAGTAATGAGAAATCTTTCAGTTAATTAAAATAAATACCCAACTGAAACGGCTTCTGAATTGTAAGAATAATTTATATTTTAATAACTCAAACTTTAGTAGTCCAAGAACTAAAGAAGGGGGGGGGGCGGATGAACAAAACGTATTTGCATAAATCTCACAAAGTAAGGAAGGTAAGGTAAGGTTAAAAACGCCAGGTTAGAAGAAGCTTCCGCCTGACCCGAGAAATGACGAAGATGGCCGACATAATCCGAACTATACCCCACCACAGACTTCATAAAAATGCAAATATCTCGGTTAATATTCAAGATAAGAGAATAAATGTATATAACAATATTTATAGTAAATTTAATTTGCAATAAGATTGGTTCTGTACAATTTTTCGATCCGATGCATAATAACGGAGATATTTTGAATTTTCGAAAATCCCCCCTTTAAACACCTCCTCCCTCTGGTCCGATTTCAGCCATTAACGAACTTGATCTGTCTTTTTACATAAAACGGTTAAATATCGAGTTTCGTAACGATCAAACAAAAATTGCGACCGCTAGAGCGTTAACAGACAAATATATATATATATATATATATATATATATATATATATATATATATATATATATATAATTTTGAACGGACCTCATTTTCGTCATCTCCTGGGTAGGATCGATGGACATTTGAAGAAAATTTTCGAAAATCGCGTCATGAGTACGACCTCAATAGCTGATTTCCCTTAAGGGAAATCTGCTAAAACAGAATAAGTTGATTAAATTTGATAAGCACTTTCCATGAAAACAATAAATACGAGTATGTTTGAGAGCATAGTACGTTAAAATAAACTTCCACCTTTGGAAGCTCTTCTTGTGTGACGCTTCTACTTTCATAGGGTATCAATAATATAACCATAACGAGAAAAAAAAAAAAAAAAAAACATTGTTGAATCGAACGCGGGAAGATGAAATAGACTTTTTGGTTCTCCCGTAAATAATACCTCAGACACAGAATATTTTTTATTAGAGCTTAGGTCTTCAAGAGTCCGAAATATTAGATAGACACATTTTACAAAATTTATAATTAACGTGCACTTTTTGCAACTAAGGCTAATTGGGGCGGATTATCTACAGGTTACCACCCTTACCACTGAGGATTTTATTAAGTGAATTCCGTCACTAAATAAATTCCTTTGTGCATGAGGGAATCAAACTCACCACTCTAGGTTTCCCATGTGAGATTAAGGTCAATGCTTAAAGTTGCATGGCTAGCCTGAGCCCCAGAACTTTTACAAAAGTACGATTATTAAGTAACACGTGCTGTTAACAATATAATAACGTGGATGAGTGACGTAGGCTGCCCACATGGTCTCTATTTCTCCCAACCTAAATATCTATGTAGACATGATCCGAAGTCTATAATGGGGAGAGAAATGTTATTATTATTTATTAACGTCCACTTTTTAAAATTTAGACTAATTGTGACGGGTTATCTACAGGTTACCACCCTTTTCTAGCCAGGGTGGGATTATGGGATGTTATTTAATGAATTTCGTCACTAAATAATTTCCTTTGCCCAGGCGAGAATCGAACACGTCACTCTAGGTTTACTATGTGAGATAAAGGTCAACGCCCTAACTCACATGGCTAACCTGAGCCCCGAGAAATGTAAAAAAACAAAAAAAACAAATCCGCATATATAGGTATGTTGCCGGTCTAGCGGTGTAATGTATATTTTATCGTTACCGAATTCGATAAATAAACGATTTTGTATAACTAAAGATGAATTTCCTTACGGCTGAAATCGGCCCTGGAGGAGGGGTGTTTAAAGGGGGGGAGATATCGAATATTTTTCACTTGTCCTATTTCAACGTTAACTAACTTGATTTATAGTTTTACATGGAACGCTAATATATCGAGATTGGTAACGACCAACGAAAATTGCGACCTTTTATAGCGATAACAGTAACAAATATAAATATTTTTGACCTCATATTCATCGTCACTTAGGCACATTTCTTATATTATTATTATTATTTATTAACGTCCACTTTTTGCAACTTGGGCTAATTGGGACGGGTTATCTACAGGTTACCACCCTTTTATAGCGAGGGTGGGATTTTAGGATGTTATTTAATGAATTTCGTCACTAAATAATTTCCTTTGCCCAGGCGAGAATCGAACTCGTCACTCTAGGTTTACCAAGTGAGATAAAGGTCAACGCTTTAACTCACATGGCTAACTTGGGCCCCGAAATTTCTTATAGAAATATGAAGAAAAATTTTTTTTCTCTTTTCCCTTATAGAAATTTGAAGAAAATTAACAAAAACTCGCATTAGTACAATCTCAATACATTGATAGATCAATAGATTATCCTTAAAGGAAACCTACTAAATAAAAAATATGGTCTGAAATAAATAGCGGTTAAAAGTCATGCGATATTAGTTTTAGATCGAAATGGCATGAAAAGCAGAATGACGTTGGTTAGTCCAAAGAGGGACAACTTTGAGCAAAATAACACCATTACTTGTAAATGAGGTATGTCAGCATTCCTCTCTTATCGCTATGTAACAGCGATTATAAAATCGGTTGATTTATTACAGATTCTAATAATCCGATTTTTTTTCAGTATTCTCATATCAAAAACTCATTTTCGTATTCTTATCGGAAGTTTTTCATAGATCAAAGTATCTGCCCATTTGCTTCTCCATAAAGAGTGGGAAATTTATAAAAAAACAAAAACAATGAGAGCTAATCATAATTCTACACATAATACGGGTCTGGATAGCGAAATTCAAAATCGTGCCTTTAACAATACGTCTCCATGTAAAAAAAAGAATCTGTATCATTTGGATTAAATAAAAACTACAGATTGTTACAGAAAAGCAAACATTACAGAAAAGAACTGGAGATTTAGCTCTTCGTAACTATCTTATCCATCCATACCTGATTACTTACGGTCTCTTTTCCGGCGATTCGTCTCCAGTCACTACTCTAATAAACCAAAACGACTTTAACACAGAATTAAGTCTAAACAAAACTGAAAATTAGGTCTTCATGAGATTAGTTCTAAATAGAACGGTACACTAAATAGAATAAACTAAGCAGATTTCCCACGAGCGGTTATCTGACACGATGATGATTTCAACTCACTATCAATTCTCTATTTCTCCAGTAGGAAGAAGCCTATGCAAAGCTCCCCCAAGGAAGAAGCCCCCCAAGGCCCGATTTCAGCAATTAGCACGTATAATCTTTATTTTTGTATGGAACAGGTAAAATCGAGTATGACATTGACAAAAATACCATATTGAGTAAAACATAAAATCTTATTGATGACGAGACACCGTATACTCTTTCGAAAAAAAAAAAAAGCTTCTAGTAGAGCGTTTCATATCAACTTATCTTTAATGAGATGAGAAGAAGTAGAGGTTTACTGAAGAATAAATATTAAAAATAGCAAATATCCTGCCTTAATATTCCATAAATAGAAAAAAAGTGTATAGAACAACATTTATAGAAACTTGAGTCTTCATCAATAATGGTTCCAAACAATGTTTTGATCCATCTCATTATTATAACTGAGTTATTTCTAATTTTCTATTTTGATAGTATAATGCCAGTTTGGAAACATTTCCATTAGTTCAACAGTTGCTTCTGATTCACCACACCCGTGTTACTTCTTAATGACTCCAAATATTTTTCCCAGTACTCTACTTTCCCGGCACCTGCAGGGGCCTCCTAATCTCTTTAGTTAGTGCTCGATCAGAGATACAAGAATCTATGGGCCTTATCGGTAAATTAAATGTCACTCTCCGAGAGAAGTCAGAGAGATTTTTAGACGATATTGACGTTCCTACAACCTCCTAGCCCTATCGTCAACATCTATGTTAATGATCTCGGTTATCATTCCTTCCAGAAACTTAAATGGCAAGTTAGAAAGGTAATTTCCACAAAACTTCAGAATCTAGTCTGGGTACAAGGCCTTATATTCTTCGTCTTATTCCTATTTAATATGCGCCGTTAGTTGTGTGCTCATCGCGAAACTTCTTCATCATCCAAAGCCCTGACGGTTCTCGTTGGTATTAATGCTTCTTTGGGCATGTGTCATGTTCTGTGAAGCATATTACACACTTTCAGAATCAGTTATTATTCTTCGGATTGCCACTCAAAGATGAGGCCAAACAGTACCATTGAAGAGGCTCTTGCTGCAACTTCTTTGAACAGAGGCAAAGGAGTCGCAGCTGCGGGTTCCCCTAGGACTTTTCGGACTTAAACTAAATCTGCTAAATGTTGCACTTTTATGCTTAGCCGTGCTCGGTGAGTTAGGCTAATTTACCTGGCCCAATTTATCTAGTCAGAATTTTTTATCTCTTATTAAATGGAGACCGCTGGTATGGGGAAACCCAAAGGTACAGTGAGGGTAGTGGTGGAAAAAAAAAGCACCTTTGATAATGGGACTCCAGGTAACTTCAAAGCTACCCAAGACAAACTCACTTATTTTGACTTTTAATTTGGAAACTTGGCACATTTATTTGTGATTATTCCTAATTGCGTTTAACCTTGGCGGACAACTTTGCTTTATGGCATTATTTTATCCCTGATTTAACAAAGGCCCCCTCCAAACTCATAACAAGGCAATCGTAGTTCAAATCTATAATAATCAAATTTTGATTGCCCATAAGACGTTAACAGAAAGAAGTTGGTCTCTATACAATTCGGTGCTGATGTTTATTTTCCATAGTATATTCTATAGATCTGTCCCTTCTCATTTAAATTTGTTGAATTTATCAGTCAAAGTGAAATCATATAACCAATTTACGATTTGAAAAATAGGTATTTAAGATCGCGACCTATTTTTGTGTTTCAACTTAAATCTGTTAGGAACAATTAAATAATCTGATTTCATACAAATCAAGGCCAAAAACGAAGAGCCTTGCAGCTCTATAGTTTTAAAGATAAAGAGAAATAGATAAATGAAATGCTAGCTTGGAATGTTGAAAGAAAACCATTTGCTCGGTCAATAAAAAGTCAGAGCAAAGAACCCAAGTCAAGCAGCCATTCTTCTATGTAACGCTATCACACCATTTAGCGACCTTGACATTCACTCCCTTTATTCGCAGGAAGCCTGAGAATCGAAGGAACTAAAGGTTCCCAAGTCAAACAGGGGGGGTTGTATTACAAAAAAACTATTTATTGTTACATTACAAAATATTATTAATCTTAAACAACAATCAAAATCGATGAGATTTAATTTAAATATACTTGACTCATGGATCAGATTTTCTTTGTGAATATGATAAGTAATAGCAGGAAAAAGAGGACTACATACAAACACATTTATATATAGGGAGGGAGGATGAGGGAGAAAGAGAGAGAGAGAGAGAGAGAGAGAGAGAGAGAGAGAGAGAGAGAGAGAGAGAGAGAGAGAGAGAGAGAGAGAGATATGCGTATGTAAATCAAAGATAATAAATTATACATGCTTGTTGTCGAAGATCCTTGGTAAAAAAAAAAGAAAACAATGAATATAAATGAAACGTTCACACATTCGAACTAATCTAGATTTAAAGGAAAAGGGAACTTGAATAATAATAGGTCAAGTATTTGTAGCGTAAACTTATATTCAGGAATATTTTAGGTTACTAAGAACTTCTAACAAAAATTAACTATTAAGGTTGTACTACTGAGCGATATTCCGCACAAAAGTCAGTCGAAACTACCCAGGAGATGAAAATGTGATCCGTTTAAAATTTTAAATATATACATACATATGCTTGTTCGTTAATGGCTGAAATGGGACCAGTGGGAGAAGGAGTTAAAGGGGGAATTTTGAAAATTCGAATGATCACCTTCATTTTACGTCGGATTAAAAACTTGTAAAGAAGCAATCTTATTGAAAATTTAATATTCTATAAATGTTGTCATGTACATATTTTCTTTAATATCAATATTAACCGAGATATTTGGATGTTTCAGTTTTCTGCCTTCAGTAAACCCCCACTCCCACTCATGTCATATTAACAGGAAGTTTGGTATATCATGGTCCACTTTATTCAAAGCTTAAATAACAAATATTGTTTCCATTGAACTTTTGCTGTGCGAGACATGTACAAGTACATCGTGTTATCTCTATTTAAAAAAAAAAAACAAATAAAAAAAAAAGTAGTGAATTCGACAATTCAAAATATTGTCCATTATGAGCCGGATCGTGTATTGTTACAGAACCGATCACGTTAAACCATTGATAGTCTACAATTATCTAACTCTAAATACTAAGCGAGTTGTTGATACTTTCTTGTATTCAGCCTTCACTAAACCACTTTTTCTACTCATCACTTTTTTTACATACAATAAGGCATATGGTCGTTATAAAACAAAGGGGGTTGTGGGTTCACTGCTCGCGTTAGTTTGACAATTTATTTGGTAACTTATAAATAAAACTATTATTCCCATATTAACTATACTTTTTTCATCCTTAAAAGAAAATCCTTATCTTTAAACAACCCGTCCGAAGTTTTAGTTGTATAAGTGAACCCTAATTTAAAAAAATAAGAAATTAGTAAATTAGACATGTACCTGAGAGTATTTCGTTAATTTTAGCAGATTTCCCTTAAGGGAAATCAGCTATTGAGGTTGTACTCATGACGGAATTTTCGAAATTTTTCTTCAAATGTCCATCGATCCTACCTAATAGATGACGAAAATGAGGTCCGTTCAAAACTGTGTGTGTATCTATCTATCTATCTATCTATCTATATATTTGTCTGTTACCACTCTAGCGGTCGCAATTTTTGTTTGATCGTTACGAAACTCGATATTTAACCGTTTCATGTAAAAAGACAGATCAAGTTCGTTAATGGCTGAAATCGGGCCAGATGGAGGGGGTTTAGAGGGGGGATTTTCGAAATATCTCCATTACTATACGTCGGATCGAAAACTTGTACAGAATAAATCTTATTGCAAATTAAATTCACTATAAATATTGTTATATACATTTATTCTCTATCTTGAATATTAACCGAGATATTTGCATTTTTATTAAATCTGAGCGGCTAACGGACGAGTGACTTTCCCGCCAAAAACTAGTTCGGCCGTTTCCTTAACTGCTCGGCTCTCGTGAAATTTCTCTATTGTAAAACATCACGTGGGAAATCTCCTTAGTTTACGCAGCCCCTGCGAGACGGACTTTTGTGATAGAGAGGCCGAAAAGTTAACTTATTTTTCCATCCAATGGAACCACAAGGTCAACGAAACTTTTTTATTGTTACAAGTTCATGGAATTTTGACATGGGTCCGAGGATTGTTTCCAACCTACTCAAGATGTACAATATAAAAAAAAATACACAAATTATTTTGCTTCTTCTAATCATGGGATGACACTCAAATGCGAGAAGGAGAAGCCACTAAATGGAGCTTCTATTTAGTTATAAATAATAATTTTGATTTTTAATTGCCATATTTAATTATTATTCAAAAATAATACTTTATCTTGTTATTTTTAAATTGAGTATTATGTACTGGAAATAATAATATATTATTATATAAGGTATTATATATACAGGAAATTAGCCTGAGTTGCAAAAGATGGACGTTAATAAATAATAATAATAATAATATACTGAACATCTTTTTATGCTAAGTTCATGGTATTTTCTTTTTAACCGTTATCATTTGTTGTCAAATGTATGATATATTGTTATTGTGTTGTTAGGTTTGTCTACCTTCTTTCTTGATCTTTGTTTAATTTCGTTCTTGTTTTGTTTATTTTTTTTTAATCTGTATTTTTTACTAATACTTTTGTAACCCCTCACAGTTTCTGTAATTTAAGAACTAATCTTTAGTATTACACGAAACGGTTAACTGTAATTAATTTTTATTTGGTTGTTACAATAGTCAATAATTATGGACTTGTAGCGACCAAATAAAAACTGTGGACGAAAGAGTGTTTACAGACAAAAATACCATTTTGAAATCTAGAGATAAAACATTCAGTTTTAACTAACTTCATTTATTATTATTATTATTTATTAACGTCCACCTTTTGCAACTCAGACTAATGGGGACGGGTTATCTTACAGGTTACCATCCTTTTCTAGCCAGGGTGGGATTTTAGGATATTATTTAATGAATTTCGTCACTAAATAATTTCCTTTGCCAAAGCGGGAGTCGAATTCGCCACTCTAGGTTTGCCATGTGAGATAAAGGTCAACGCTTTAGCTCGCATGGCTAACCTGAGCCCCAAACTTAATTTTAAGCATGCTAAAAACAGCCATCAGATCACAAATAAATATTCTTTTTCTAAAAACATATATGAGTTTAGATAGTTTTGATTTTGCTTTTTATTGCAAGTGTCTGAAAATATTTATTATGTTCAATAATTTGTATACAAATTTAACAGTTTTCAGCGGTATTAAGGGGATTAAGAGAAAATATAAATAAAGGTAAATATTAAAAGGAGGAGTGAAACAAATCTTGTAGCGGTCAGTGCCGCCATACGAATCGATTCTATCCGGTTGGTTCTTCTCGGCTCCTTTCGCCTGCACACCCCACCAACCTCTAGCCATACCTCTTTGCCAGTCCAACCACTGCCTTGTCCATGATCGAATATCCGACCTCTAGCCTATGACAACAATGCAGAGTGTATCGAAATATTACAAAGGAGAGAGGAGGCTGTTATTTATGTCACCGAGTTGGCCATGTCACACTTAACAGTCAGAAATGAATTCGTTGTTCTCCCCCTTGCCCTTCACACGGTATTCGCCCCCCCCCCCTCCGTATGTGCTGTGGGCGTATAGGATTCTCTTTTGAATAATGTCATAAAATTTCCTCCACCAAACGATATTAAAATGATGAGTAATAGTGCAATTATAAAAATAATTTAACGTTCATGAATTGCAGTAAGGACATTAGAATATCATATTTAGATCAAGGCACCTTTAAAATAATATGGATATATTGAGACTATATTTCGGTATAATCAACGATGCAGATATTTATGTATATCGTCTTACAAATAACAATTGCTAAAATATCTTCAATATGTATTCCGCGGAAATATATTTATTTGTAGTATTCCTTGTGTATATCACTTCAAATCTTCAAGTTTCCAAATCAAGCTTCTAAAGCGTACATAGCCTATCGAAGTGGTCCCGCCCATTTTGATTGTCAACATATCGCATACTCCAACACGATTAGGGAAAAAGAAAGAGTGTGATATTTATCTGCATTAACTGATCAAGGGGACTCAGTTTAGCCATGTCAGTTATTTCTTTAGTCTATCTAACTGACAAGGAATTCTTTGGACAACAAATTCTGAAGTCAGAAGCAGGCATTTCTGATAGCGATGAAGTGACCTTCAAACAAAGAGAGCCAATATTTATAGAACTCTTTAAACTAGCTTTAAAGTTAGTAGACTAGAAAGTCAGGGGCTGCGTTAACTAAGCAGATTCCAAGGGGGGGGGGGGAACGCATTTGCATTTATCTTACATGTAAAAATCCAATGAGAACAATATTTGGTATTTAGGCCCCATATAAAGTGCTTCATAATATAACAGCTTATTGTTAATATGACATGAGTAGATGGGGTTTATTAATAGCCGAAAACTAAAATATGGAAATATCTCAGTTAATAGTCAATATAGAGAAAACATATACACAGCAACATTTATAGAACACTAGCTGTATCCTGCGTGCGTTGCTACGCCACCAACTAAAATACTAAATTATGATAAAGATGTATATAATAAAAGTTACTCTAAATATCAAATTAAACAACTTTTGCCATGTTCACGTTCGCCAAAAAAACAATAGGAAACGAAATATGCCATTTTTTCATTTCATGCCTCCCTAACAACCCCCACTCCTGTTCGTTCCTAAAAATGTTAATATAGCTTATAGTCAAAAATATAGAGTTTCGTTAATTTCAATTCAGTTTTTAGTGTCCTATAATATTGTTGATCCTTCTATAGTTTTTCGTGTATACTTCATTAATACTTCGTAATACGGAAAAATTGCATATATCAAACGCTATTTTAAATAACAAAATAAACAAATTTTGTTATGTGCATAATTGCCAAAAAACCAAAAGGAAACGAAATGTCGCTATTTTTAATTTCGAACCTCCCTTATAACCCCGCACTCCTGTTCGTAACACGAAATTTTAATATAGCTTATAATCAGGGAGGTGTTAATACCACATCACATACGGAGTTTCGTTAATTCAGTTGAGTCTTTTGTGCCATATAAAATTGTTGACTCCCACTATTGTTATTAGCTTTGTTACTATTGTTGTTAACTCATTTATACTTCGGTATACGACAAAAGGGTACATTACAAAAGCTACTCTAAATAAAAATATAAACAACTTTTGTTATGTGCATATTTGCCGAAAAACCAATATGAGACTAAATATCGCTATTTTTAATTTCAGGCCTCCCTTACGTATAAGCCCCACTCCTGTTCGTCTCAGAGAATATTAATATAGCCAGAAACCTAACCTGTTTTAGTAGTAACTAGCTAAGGTACCCGGCGATGCCCGGGAAATCACTGTTGACTGACTAATTAATGATGGTATTCTTATAGCACGACTTCAATGTGTACAAATACACTCCACTCCACGACGTAATGTTTTTCCGAAATAACCAAACCTATAGGTAAATTTTGGGTATTTATAAAATAGAAATTTTAATTATGAAGAATAAAGAAAAATGTGTTCCTAATCTATCCCTCTACACTTTTTGACTCGCCGTTTTAAAATAATTCAAACCATTATCATGAATAGCATTTATTATAATTAATTATCATCTATAATGAACATATTTCCTGTCAAATCTGAGCACATATAGTTTAAGCATAGTTTAGCACGTAAGTTTATATTCGTAACAGTAGATCTCTGGAAATCACTTCCCGTAGTACCAGCATTTTACAGGAAATATTTTTTTTATTTATTTATATAGGAGCACCCGCACGTTGGCGATTCTGGCGATCTGGCTAAGCACAGGAAATAAGTAAACTCAATTAAGTTAATTCAGGAAATAAGTAAATTCAATTAGCTTTATTAGCCTGGAGTCTATTTCCGCTCTCGCATTAGAGTTATCAGCATTCTTCTCCTTAAATTATTGATTCAAAATATTATTGTAATAATTTATCTACCTGATGGAATTAAATAATAGTGTTACCCTAAAAATAATTTCATTTATATTCAAAAGGCTAGTCGAGGGGAAGAGATCGTAGCCATCCCTGTAACCTAAATAATACTTTAAACAATGATATTGAGTTTAAACGCATATTGTCTTTTGTCATAATGGCATTACTATTAACGTTTAATTGTTATGATAGTATACATTTGATTCAATAACATGAAGATATCGGAAATAAGATAATATATTACCAAAATCTAAGAGTTTGATTCCCTACTACTTCCGCTATCATTCTTCTTGAGGAAATTCAGCATGATTTGGTTTAAATAATACATTATACAAATTAAATAATGGATATGCTTTTATAGTTTAAATTTCTATTGGAAATAAATAACAAAGTTATTTTCTAGGGGAAATAAATAAATGAGGGGGGGGGAGGATTTATAATCTCACTAATCCGAATCATACTTAGAACTAAATAATCGAAATAGATAAGACTAAATATAACATCATTTGCCATAATATGCCTATATTAAAAACACTTAAATAAGTACTAATAAAATCGTCGACTCACGCTATAGATTTAGCGTGAATGAAACAATAGTTGCTCTAAATAACAAAAATTCGGTTCAATCGTTAGTGTCCAATAAAATAGTTGGCTCCCGCTTTAGTTTTTGGTGAATACCACGTTTATACTTTGTTATAAAACGTTCCTTTACCTTGATGCGGTACCAAGCTTAATGGTGACAGCTGTTTTAGGTTCGTCATAACCGTTATTAAAAATAATCTTTTGTAAGTCAAGATTGTAAACTGTATATTGATATTGGTGTTGAGTAAAGTATATCATACATTAACGAAGCAGAGTTAATAAATACCAGAAATAACTGGGCGCACCTCCCCAGCGTTCGTCCTTTTAAATTATTTATTTTTGGCCATTAAAAAAATTCACATTCCTGAGAATAACACTACATTGCTATAAGCATCAATTAACATGTAAACATAAACCAATATGAGGTCGGCGGGGAAGCGGCAGAACTGATAGTACAAAGGAAGTAGCTTGACACCTCCCTACGCTCAGTGCTGCCAACTCATTTAGGATATTAATCCTGTAATACCTTAAATTATATGAAAAAATCAGATTACATTTTCTTCACAATACAAAAATTGTTGTTCAAATATTTTTCAGGTTCTAATTAAATAAAGTATTAAATACACATAGGGAAAACCGGCATTTCTCATGAATAACGTTTGGGTGAAGAGAAGGGAGGGGGGCAGTATACTTCAATGGTGCAAGCTGTTACTGAGGTTAAAAAATAACATAGATTTGAATTATCAAGGATAAAATATTAACATAGATTTGAAATCATTTATCCAGGTGAGGTACCTACCTGGTTGTTCGAATTGGAAAGAATTGTTGAGCATATCAATATTTCTACGCAAATTACTTCATTTTACACTGTTATACAAAAAAATGTATAAAACAAAAGTTACTCTAAATACCAAAATAAACAGCTATTGTTATGTGCACGTTTGACGAAAAACAAATAGAAAATGAAATATCGCGAATTTTTATTTCAGGCCTCCCTTATAACCCCCACTCCCGTTCGAACCTAAAAATTGTAATATACCTTATGATCATCAAAGTATTAATGCTAATTCACATACCGAGTTTTGTTAAGTTTGGTTCAGCCGTTAGTGCCCAATAAAATTGTTGGCTCCCGCTAAAGTTTTAACGTATAACTCATTTATACTTAGGTATACGACAAAAGTGTATATAGCAAAAGTTACTCCAAATAACAAAATAAACAACTTTTGTTATGCTTATATTTGCGGAAAAACCAATAGGAAACGAAATATCGCTATTTTTAATTTCAGGCTTCCCTTATAACCCCCACTCCTGCCCGTCCATAGAAATTTTGGTATGGCTTATTATAATGAAGGCCTCACTGCTAATTCACATCCGAGTTTTATTTAGTTCGGTTGAGTCTTTTGTGCCAAATAAAATTGTTGACTTCCGCTATCATTTTTAGCGTATAATGCCTTTATACTTAGGTATACGACAAAAGTGTATATAACAAAAGTTACTCTAAATAACAAAGTAACCAACTTTTGTTATGTGCATAATTGCCGAAAATGCAATAGGATACGAAATATCACTATTTTTAATTTCAGGCCTCCCTTATAACCCCCACTCCTGTTCGTCTCAGAGAATATTAACATAGCCTAAAGTCTAAGTTGGGTTATTAGTAATATACATACCACGTTTCATAAAATTCGGTTCAGCCGTTTATGCGTGAAAAGGTAACAAACAAACAAACATACACGAAAGAAACAAAATGCAGTTATGGTGTCTATGACATGTGAAACGAAAACTTATCGTGAAATTTCGCGAAAAAAATCAATGTACAGACAGAGGTTAGAATTTTATATATATATATATATATATATATATATATATATATATATATATATATATAGATATAGATATACATACCTAGTTTCATAAAATTCAGTTCAGTCGTTTATGATTCTATAAAGGACATACAAACTAAGTCATTTTTATGTACACAGATTATATATATTGAACGAACCTCAATTTCATTATCTCCTGGGTAGGATCGATGGACATTTCGGGAAATGTTTCTGAGGTTACCTAAAAATGAGGTCCATTCAAAATTATAAATGTATGTCTGTTGCCGTTCTAGCGGTAGTAAGTAGGTCTTAATTTTTGTTTTATCGTTACCTCATTCGATATACAAGCGCTTCGTGTAAAACTAAAGATCAAGTGAGTTAATGGTTGAAATCGGTGCAGTGAGAAGGAGGAGCTAGAGGGAAGGAATTTATAAAATTCAAAATATCTCTGTCATTATACATCGATGCGAAATATTGTATAGAACCAATCTTATTACAAATGTAATGTTCTAAAGATATTGTTTTATATATATGTATATATATATATATATATATATATATATATATATATATATATATATATATATATATATATATATATATATATATAATCTTTTAACCATGTACTACTTTATTTGAAGGTTGAATATCAAATATTGTTTATATTTTTAACTTTTACTTCGTGAGATACATGCAGTTACGTTCTGTGAGCACGCCATCAAGTAGGTATTACGATTTTTAAAATGGTTATTTTATCTAACCAAACTCGATATTTAACCGTTTCATTCAGCACTAATAATCATATCTGTTAAGATGTGAAATCATATAGGAATAGGAGGAAGGGAGGTGGGTTAGAGTGAACGGGAATTGGAACATTCAAAATATCTCTGCTATTATGTGTTGTATCGGAAAATGTTATAAAATCAATCTTGTTAAACTATTGATGTATTACAATTGTTGTCCTATACATTTATTCATAACTCTTAGTAATAGACAAGTTATCCTTAGTTTCTTGTTTTCAGCCATCAGTATACCCCCTCTCATAATTGTTGGATTTTAGCAGATTTCCCCTAAGGAAAATCAGCTATTGAGGTTGTACTCATGACGGAATTTTCGAATTTTTTCTTCAAATGTCCATCGATCCTACCTAGTAGATGACGAAAATGACTGTATTATCTATCTATCTCTCTATCTTCTGTCTCTCTCTTCTCTCTCTCTCTCTCCTCTCTCTCTATATATATATAATATATATATATATATATATATATATATATTAATATATTAGTATATTTCGTACCAAGGGCCGAAAGTGGGCGTTTGCCGCCGAGATATTTTTTGACCGAGACGTAGTCCAGGTCATGAAAAGTTCGAAGGCCGGCAAAAGCACATTGCCCCGAGGCACGAACGCTATTTTTCACCATACTACAATAAATATTAATACGATATAACATTAATCAAAAACAAGATTTTCCTTTGGTTAAGTGTACCTCTTTGTTAGAAGGTTATCTTGTGGTTATGGGGACATGATGCATGTTTAATGTATGGATTGTTTTACGTTATGTTATTTATAGATTTATTTACTTATTTATTTATACTATTTATAGATTCTGATATATTATTAGCCATAATTACTAAATAACTAAACAATAATACGAGCTAAATAATAAACAGCTGATTTTGCGGCCCTAGGGCGAAATATTCATTTTCGGCCATAGGGCGGCGAAGTGTAGCTTTCGGACCGCAAATTAGGTGTGTAAAACAAGTGATTACATCGTAGTTTGGTGAATATATCTACATATATATAAAGTTGTAACCTCTGTCTGTGCATTGAATTTTTTCGCGAAATTTCACGATAACTTTTCGTTTCACATGTCATAGACACCATTGCTGCATTTTGTTTCTTTCGTGTATGTTTGTTACCTTTTCTCGCATAAACGGCTGAACCGAATTTATGAAACCTGGTATGTATATTACTACTAACCCAACTTAGACTTTAGGCTATATTAATTTTCTCTGAGACGAACAGGAGTGGGGGTGTTTAAAGGGAAGCCTGAAATTAAAAATAGCGATATTTCGTTTTCTATTGGTTTTTCGGCAAATATGCACATCACAAAAGTTGTTTACTTTGTTATTTAGAGTAACTTTTGTTTATATATACTTTTGTCGTATACCAAAGTTTAAATGCGTTATACGCTAAAAATTATAGCGGGAGTCAACAATATTATTTGCCAAAAAAGACTCAACCGAACTAAATAAAACTCGGTATGTGTATTAGGAATGAGGCCTTTATTATAATAAGCCATACCAAAATTTCTATGGACGGGCAGGAGTGGGGGTTATAAGGGAAGCCTGAAATTAAAAATAGCAATATTTCGTTTCCTATTGGTTTTTTCCGCAAATATAAGCATAACAAAAGTTGTTTATTTTGTTATTTGGAGTAACTTTTGTTATATACACTTTTGTCGTATACCTAAGTATAAATGAGTTATACGTTAAAACTTTAGCGGGAGCCAACAATTTTATTGGGCACTAACGGCTGAAACAAACTTAAAAAAAACTTGGTATGTCTCAATTAGCATTAATTCTTCCATGATTATAAGTTATATTAACATTTTTAGGTTCGAACGGGAGGGGGGTTATAAGGGAGGCCTGAAATAAAAATGCAATATATTTACATGTATAAGAGACGGGGGAAATATAAAAATATTGAAGACAGTGAAGCCTTATCGACAAATAATTCTATTATTAGCAAATCCACGGCAACGACGGGTATCCAACACTAACGGTAACTAACACTAACACCTAAACACTGGGACGGGTAAATTTCAAATTTTGTGCAATGTAAAGCCTGCTAAAAAATACCATCACCATTCAGCCTCAAATGAATTCCCGGGCGGAGCCGGGTATCTGAGCTAGTATATATATATAATTGTAATCTCTGTCCGTACATTTTTTTCGCGAAATTTCACGATAACTTTTCGTTCCACATGTCATAGACACCATAACTGCATTTTGTTTCTTTGGTGTCTGTTTGTTTGTTTGTTTGTTTGTTTGTTTGTTTATTTGTTTGTTTTGTTTGTTACCTTTTTACGCATAAACGGCTGAACCGAATTTTATGAAACTTGGTATGTATATTACTACTATACCAACTTAGACTTTAGGCTATATTAATATTCTCTAAGTCAAACAGAAGTGGGGTTATAAGGGAGGCCTGAAATTAAAAATAGCGATATTTCGTTTCCTTTTGCTTTTTTAGCAAATATTCACATAACAAAAGTTGTTTATCTTTTAATGTAGAGTAACTTTTGTTATATGCACTTTTGCCGTATACGGAAGTATAAATGCGTTATACGCTAAAAACTATTGCGGGAGTCCAAAATTTTATTTGGCACAAAAGACTCAACCGAACTAAACCAAACTCGGTATGTGAATTAGTACTACGCCTTCCTTATAATAAGCCATACGAACATTTCTAGGGATGGGCAGGAGTGGGGGTTATAAGAGAAGCCAGCAATTAAAAATAGCGATATTTCGTTTCATATTAGTTTCTCGGCAAGTATGCAGATAAACAAAAGTTGTTTATTTTGTTATTTAGAGTAACTTTTGTTATATACACTTTTATCGTGTAACGTATTATAAACGGGATATACGCTAAAACCTATAGCGGAAGTGAGCAATTTTATTTGGCACAAAAGACTCAACCGAACTAAAATAAAACTCGGTATGTGTATTAGCACTAACACCTTCATTATAATAAGCCATACCAACATTTATAGAGGCGGACAGGAGCGGGGGTTTGTAAGGGGGTGTAAGGGAGGCCTGAATTTAAAAATAGTGGTATTTCGTTTTCTATTCGTTTTTCTGCAAATGTGCATATTACAAAAGTAGTTTTATTTTGTCATTTAGAGTAATTTTTGTTGCATTCACTATGTTCGTAAAATGAAGTAAACACGTGATATACGCTAAAACTATAGTGGGGAGTCATTAATTTTATTAGTGCTTATTTAAGTGTTTTTAATGAATGAATATTATGACAAATGATTTTATTTTTTAGTCACATATGATAACTCTATATATGATTCGGATTAGTGAGGGTTATATATCTCCGTCGTCCCCTTCTCATTTATTTATTTCTTCTACAAAATAACATTGCTATTTATTTCCAATAGAAATGTAAACTATAAGAGCATTTCCGTTATTTAATTTGCATAATGTATTATTTAAACTAAGTCATGCTGGAATTGTACAAAGAGGGATAGCGGAAGTTATGGGGATCAAACTCTTTCGTTCTGCTAATACATATATTATCTTATTTCCGATATCTTGATGTTATTGAAATAAATATATACCATCAATAACAATTAGACGTTAATAGTAATGTTATTATGAAAAAAGACAATATCCATTTAAAATTGATATGATTTAAAGTATTAATTATTTTGCAGGGAGGGCTATGTTTCTATTCCCCTCACCTATATTTTTGAATATGAATCAAATTATTTTTCGGGTAATACTATTATTTAATTCCATCAGATAGATAAATTATTAAAATAATACTTTGAAATCAATATTTTAAGGAAAACTATGGAGATGCTAGAGGGGAAGGAGGCCGGAGCCTAAAAAGTTAATTGACTTAACTTATATCCTGTGAAATGATTTCCACTGAGCTCTACTATTACGAATATAATCTAAATTACAAAACTATGCTTAAACTATATGAGCTCCGATTGGTTTTTGACAGGAAATAAGTTTCATTATAGAGGATATTTAATTGTAATAAATGCTATCCACGATTAGGGTTTGAAGTATTCAAAAAGGTGAGTTAAAAAGTGGAGATAGATAGATCAGGAACACATTTTTATTTATTCTTCAAAATTAAAATTTCTCATCTATACGTCGCCCGCCTGACCCTCAGGGGAAACAACAATTTTTTTTTTTCTATAAGTCGCCTGCCTGTCCTCACGGGAAAACAATGCGCTCAGACGGGAAGTGTAGTAAACATTGAAGCCTTGCTCAAAAAAAAAAATACTATCATCATTCAGCCTCAAATGATTTCCCGAGCGAAGCCGGGTACCTTAGCTAGTATATATATTATATAATAATATATATATATATATATATATAGAAAAGAATATATATAAGAAAAGAAGTGTTGAGCAAATTTCTCTAAATAACTAAATAAACAACTTTTGTTATGAGCATATTTGCCGAAACCCCAATAGGAAATCATTATTATTAATTTCAAGCCTCCCTTATAACCCCCACTCCTGCCCATCCCTAGAAATGTTATTATGGCTTATTATAAGGAAGGCGTTAGTGCTAATACACATACTGAGTGTATTATTTAGTTCGGTTTGTGCCAAATAAAATTGTTGTCTCCCGCTATATTTTATAGCGTATAACGCCTTTATACTTCGGTATACGATGATAGTGTATATTAAAAAAAAAGTATCTCTAAATAACAAAATAAACAACTTTTGTTATGTGCATATTTGCTGAAAATGCATTAGGAAACGAAATATCACTATTATTAATTCCAGGTCTTCCTTATAACCCCCAATCCTGCCCGTCCCTAGAAATGTTAGTATAGCTTATTATAATGAAGGCGTTTGTACTAATTCACGTACCGAGTTAGGTTTAATTCGGTTGAGTCTTTAGTGCCAAATAAAATTATGGACTCCCGCTATATTTTATAGCGTATAACTCATTTATGCTTCCGTATACGGCAAAAGTGCATATAACAAAAGTTACTCTAAATAACAAAATAAACAACTATTTTTAGTGCATATTTGCTGAAAAAGCAATAGGAAACGAAATATCGCTATTTTTTAATTTCAAGCCTCCCTTATAACCCCCACTACTGCCCGTCCCTACAAATGTTAGTATGGCTTATTATAAGGAAGGCGTTAGTGCTAATACACATACCGAGTTTTATTTAGTTCGGTTGAGTCTTTGTGCCAAATAAAATTGTTGACTCCCTCTATAATGTTTAGCGTATAACATCTTTATAGTTCGGTATACGAAAAAAGTGTACATAACAAAAGTTACTCTAAATAACAAAATAAACCACTTTTGTTATTTGCATATTTGCCGAGAAACCAATAGGAAATGAAATATCGCTATTTTTAATTTCACGCCTCCCTTATAACCCCCACTCCTGTTCATCTCAGAGAATATTAATATAGCCTAAAGTCTAAGTTGGGTTAGTAGTAATACACATACCAAGTTTCATAAAATTCGGTTCAGCCGGTTATGCGGGACATGGTAACTAACAAACAAACAAATAAACAAACAAACAAACAGACACCAACGAAACAAAATGCAGGTATGGGGTCTATGACATGTGAAACGAAAAGTTATCGTGAAATTTCGCGAAAAAAATCAATGTACAGACAGAGGTTACAATTTTATATATATACTAGCTTCAGATACCCGGCTTCGCCCGGGAATTTCATTTGAGGCTGAATGGTGATGGTATTTTTTAGCAGGCTGTACATTGCACAATATTTTGACATTTACCCGTCCCAGTGTTTAGGATTGATACCCATCTTTGCCGTGAATTTCCTAATAATAGAATTATTTGTTCATATCACAAAATGATAATGAATATCACAAAAGTTACTCTAAATAACAAAATTAACGACTTTTGTTATGTTCATGTTTGCCGAAAAACCAATAGGAAACGAAATACGGCTATTTTTAAATTTAAGGCCTCCCTTACAACCTCCACTCCTGCCCGTTTCTAGAAATGTTAGTACAACTTATTATCATGGAGGATTTAGTGCTAATTCACATACCGAGTTTTGTCTAGTTCGGTTGAATTTTTCGTGCCAAATAACATTGTTGACTCAATAATTTTTAGCGTCAAGCGCATTTATACTTCGGTACGAAAGTGTATATAACAAAAGTTACTCTAAATTACAAAATAAACAACTTTTGTTATGGGCATATTTGCTGAAAAACCAATAGGAAACGTAATATCGCTATTTTTAATTTCAGGCTTCCCTTATAACCCCCACTCCTGTTCGTCTCAGAGAAAATTAATATAGCCTAAAGTCTAAGTTGGGTTAGTAGTAATATACATACCAAGTTTCATAAAATTCAGTTCAGCCGTTTGTGCGTGAAAAGGTAACAAACAAACAAACAAACAAACAGACACGAAAGAAACAAAATGCAGATATGGTGTCTATGACATGTGAAACGAAAAGTTATCGTGAAATTTCGCGAAAAAAAATCAATGTACAGACAGAGGTTACAATTTTATATATATATAGATATAGATATAATGCCAACAACGGGTATAAACCCTAAACACTGGGACGGGTAAATGTAAAAATATTGAACAAAGTAAAGCCTTGCCAAAAAAATACCATCACCATTCAGCCTCAAATGAATTCCCGGGCGATGCCGGGTATCTGAGCTAGTATATATATATGTATTAATATAATTTACTCTTATTATATTTACTATAAATATTGTTATATACATTTATTCTCTATATTGAATATTAACTGAGATACTTGCATTTTTATTAAATCTGGGCGGCTAACGGACGAGTGACTTTCCCGCCAAAAGCTAGTTCGGCCGTTTCCTTAACTGCTCGGCTCTCGTGAAATTTCTCTATTGTAAAACTTCACGTGGGAAATCTGCATAGTTTACGCAGCCCCTGTGTTACGGACTTTTTCTCTTATTGAAAAGAAATCTGAGTTTTTGGATATTCACGTTCAGTAAATCTACCGCACTTAAAACTTGAGTAAAGGCTATTTCCTCAAATAGCCTGAAATTGCATGTCATGTATGGCCTCTGTACAGTCTTTTTGTTGTAGTAAATAAATATTCTTGAGCTATAATTATTCATTTATTAACTTTTTAGGTAGGACAAATGAAAGAAGAGATTTGGGACATTTGATTTTGAATTAAAATTCAAGCAGGGAATTTTTCAGCCAAATCCTTATTAAACTCAATTTCTCGGAAAACGATCACATAAAGAGACAGCTGGGCGTATTACACCATAATTATTTAGTTAGTTAGAGAAAAGCCTACTCCTCAATGAAACGTGTTGAAGAAAAATAATTTTTCATATCGTTATTTCAAACATTAAAACGTTTTAGATGTTGATGTAGAGTTTCAACCTAACAGGCAAGCTAGAGCAGGTCAGAAGAGGAACTATGAACAAGCAGGGTAAAACGCATTGAATGATTTTTTATTTTATTTTTTTTAATTAATAAATTTCGTTAAAACATCCCGATCGTTAACGAATTTTTTAAACAGTATAATTTAAAAAAAAGTTACAAACAATTTGAGTAAATTCATTAATATTAATGCGTATAATTACAACAAAAACATAAAAAAGTTTTAATAAAAAAAAGTAAAAAAAGAAATAGTATAGAACATACGTAAAGTATTCGTAATGTCTGAGAGCTGCTACCTTCTCCCTCTAACCCCCACCCCAAATCTTGGCAAATCTAATTCAACCTATATAAAACACCTTTTCAATCCCACATTAAACATCATACAAAGTTTGAGCGAGATCCGTCCCCTAAAAGTATTTTTTGCACCATGATGAGGGAATCAGGACCACTGTGAGACGTTCAAGCCAGTGGGAAACCTGATTAATAACACAGCCGTGAGTGTCGGGCTTTCTTTTTTTAAAAAAGGTGAAGTAGGAGACAAAAAAAGTAAATAGATGATTAATAGCATTAATGAAAATAGTCTCAGAGTTAATATGTACCTATGCTAATCATAACAATTTAAATACTTGTTTTTAATTTCGTTTCACGTGTTAAACTTTAAAGTTTCAAAATATTGCGCAGGATTACCGAGTTTTTGGTTCATATTTGATTTGCGCCCCGACATCATGATGTTGAGCCAGAGTATTCACAAAATTGGCCATTCTAAGGAGAAGGAAGTGTATTGTTTATTTCCTTGCTGGAGTTGAAAGGATTCCAGAACGGCATATTCCTTGAGGATAAGGACCTGAGACAGCTTCCTCCGGTAATGCCCAGAGAATCGTCCTTCACGGGCCAGCAGATTTAGAAAGGGTGGCCCGGCCTCACTCGCTGCCCACAATATCAAACACAACAAACAACACCTTGTGATGTTGCAACAGCCACAAACACCTCCGGCTAATGGCCACAGAGAACTAACCCACCGATGGAGCCTAATGGATTTAGAGCCAGAAAGAACTATACAAAGCGTGGGAAAAGTGTTTCAACAATCCTGCTTAATGTGAAATAAAGTGTGTTTCAATCTATTTCAACAGATATTTGAAGCTTATAATTTTGAAATAATAGTGAGGCATAAAGCGTCAGTGAAACCTATATGAACACATATTACATTTATTATTATTTATTAACGTCCACTTTTTGAAACTCTGGCTAATTGGGACGGGTTATCTACAGGTTACCACCCTTTTCTAGCCAAGGTGGGATTTCAGAATGTTATTTAATGAATTTCGTCACTAAATTAACTTCCTTTGCCGAGGCGAGAATCGAACTCACCATTTAGGTCTACCACGCGAGAATAAGACCAACGCCTTAACTCGCACGGCCAACCTGAGCCCCATTACATTTTACTAGAAGACCTTTAAGCTTCGACCGGGCTCTAAATTCGATTTTCAGTTATTTCTTCTGGTCAAATATAATATTTACAAACTTTCGTATTTATAAAACACAATGTTATAAAATGATAAAGTTCGTCACCCAAGTGCTGAGTAAACTAAACAGATTTCCCACTTGTTAAAAGTCCGTCACTCAGGGGCTGCGTAAACTAAGCAGATTTCCCAAGTGATGTTTTACAATAGAGAAATTTCACGAGAGCAGAGCAGTTAAGGAAACGGCCGAACTAGCTTTTGGCGGGAAAGTCACTCGTCCGTTAGCTGCCCAGATTTAATAAAAATGCAAATATCTCGGTTAATATTCAAGATAGAGAATTAATGTATATAACAATATTTATAGTAAATTTAATTTGCAATATGATTGATTCTGTACACTTTTTCGATCCGACGTATAGTAACGGAGATATTTCGAAAATCGTCCCTTTTAAACCTACCCCCTCCTCCTACTGGTCCGATTTCAGTCGTTAACGAACTTGATCTTTCTTTTTACATAAAACGACTAAATATCCAGTTTGGTAACGATCAAACAAAAATTGCGACCGCTAGAGCGGTAACAGACATATATATATATATATATATATATATATATATATATATATATATATATACTAGCTCAGATACCCGGCTACGCCCGGGAATTCATTTGAGGCTGAATGGTGATGGTATTTTTTAGCAGGCTTTACATTGCACAATATTTTGACATTTAGCCGTCCCAGTGTTTAGGATTGATACCCGTCTTTCCCGTGGATTTGCTAATAATAGAATTATTTGTTCGATAAGGCTTCACAGTCTTCGATATTTTTATATTTCCCGTCTCTTATTCATGTAAATATGGTGAATTTGTATTTCAGGCCTCCCTTTTAACCCCCCTCCCGTTCGAACCTAAAAATTTTAATATAATTTATAATCATGGAAGAATTAATGCTAATTGACATACCGAGTTTTGTTAAGTTCGGTTCAGCCGTTAGTGCCGGCTAAAGTTTTAACGTATAACTCATTTATACTTAGGTATACGACAAAAGTGTATATAACAAAAGTTACTCCAAATAACAAAATAAACAACTTTTGTTATGTTTATATTTGCGGAAAAACCAATAGGAAACGAAATATCGCTATTTTTAATTTCAGGCTTCCCTTATAACCCCCACTCCTGCCCGTCCATAGAAATGTTGGTATGGCTTATTATAATGAAGGCCTCACTGCTAATACACATACCGAGTTTTATTTAGTTCGGTTGAGTCTTTTTTGGCAAATAATATTGTTGACTCCCGCTATAATTTTTAGTGTATAACGCTTTTAAACTTCGGTATACGACAAAAGTGTATATAACAAAAGTTACTCTAAATAACAAAATAAACAACTTTTGTTATGTGCATATTTACCGAAAAACCAATAGAAAACGAAATATCGCTATTTTCAATTTCAGGCTTCCTTTATAACCCCCACTCCTGTTCGTCTCAGAGAAATTTAATATAGCCTGAAGTCTAAGTTGGGTTAGTAGTAATATACATACCAAGTTTCATAAAATTCGGTTCAGCCGTTTATGCGTGAAAAGGTAACAAACAAACAAACATACACGAAAGAAACAAAATGCAGATATGGTGTCTATGACATGTGAAACGAAAAGTTATCATGAAATTTCGCGAAAAAAATCAATGTACAGACAGAGGTTACAATTTTATATATATATATATACACACAGTTTTGAACGGGCCTCATTTTCGTCATCTACTAGGTAGGATCCATGGACATTTGAAGAAAAATTTCGAAAATTCCGTCATGAGTACAACCTCAATAGCTGATTTTCCTTATGGAAAATCTGCTAAAATGACACGTTGATGATGTAGTCTCATGTTCTATTCTTTCTTTCTCCTAGGATAGGAAAGCTGTGTAAACAGGCCTAGAAAATTAATCTGGATAAGAGATGTTTGGTGACCTTAAGAGAAAATGGTATGAGTAAGGTAGCAAGTTTACTGAAGGCCCAAAACTAAAATAAAAGGCCGACACGCAGGGGCTGCGTAAACTAAGTAGATTTCCCAAGTGCTGGAATAACAGACTATTGATATATCACCAAATGTTCTCTATTTCTAAGCAAAAAGTCCGTCACGTAGGGGCTGCGTAAACTAAGCAGATTTCCCACGTGAAGTTTTACAATAGAGAAATTTCACGAGAGCCGAGCTAGTCAAAGAAACAGCCGAACTAGCTTTTGGCGGGAAAGTAACTCTCGTCCGTTAGGCTCGCAGATTAAATTAAAAACAATTCAATCTCAAAAAACAACAAGAACACAAAAGATGGACTTACCGTTAATGATAGCAGCGCTCTGGACACTTATTACACCAACACTAAATAGTACCACAGAATATCCATTATTTATAAGACTTAATACTACTGTGAATATTACGTAAACAAATAAAGGGCAAGTCAAATGGTAAGAACCTTCCTGATAGCAAACAGTCTGAGTTGTAAACAATCAGGTTAGCCAGCTTTTACCGGAAATAAAAGCAATTACGGAAATATATTTGAATATAAGTTATAAAATTTTATTCATATAACTATTTATTATATCTAGTACTGTAATTAATAATAGACCAGAATAATTTTAATCACAACCATTCCAAATTTAGGAATCCGGGAAGAAAATAGAAAGGGTGGGGGCAAAATACAATTCAGACGGTTATGAGATTTTCACATGATTAAGGAACAAGCAGGTTAGCCAGCGAAGGTTTACAATAGATAAATATACACACAGGTAACACTTCCGTGAATATTAGTGAATAATTACAAACGGCAATGAGAAATCTTTCAGTGAATTTACAATATAAGTTAATAGTCCCTACAACGTAATACGGCTGGATTGTAAACAAACAGGTTAGCCAACCTTGTAGTGCAGTACCGATAGATAGACCGGAAAAAACTAACAATTAAAGAAATATATCTGAATATAAAATATTAATTTTATTGGAAACTATTTATTATAGCTAGTGGAGTAATTTGAAATGAATCAAAATAATTTCTATCTCATTCACTCAGATTTTTGTAGTCCAAGAAAAAAAAGGGGGGGGGGGGTTCAACAGAACGTATTTGTTTGTACCTCGTAAAATAAAGCTTTGTTGAAAACAATATTTTGTATTTAACCTAATAATGAGGTGTTTCATTAGATATCAGCTTATTATTAATATGTCCCTAGTAGGAGTAGGGGTTTACTGAAAGCGGAACTCATTAGCTAAAAATTCAAATATCTCGGTTAATACTCATTATACGGAAAATATGTATAGAACAATATTTATAGTAAATGTAATTTGCAATAAGATTGGTTCTATACAATTTTTCGATGTGACGTGTAGTAACGGAGATATTTCGAATTTTCGAAAATCCTCCCCACTAACCCCCCCCCCCTCCCACTGGTCCGATTTCAGCCTTTAACGAACTTGATCTTGCTTTTTACATAAAACGACTAAATTTCGAGTTTCGTAACGATCAAACAAAAATTGCGACCGCTAGAGCGTTAACAGACAAATATATATATATATATACAGTTTTGACGGACCTCATTTTCGTCATCTACTAAGTAGGATCGATGGACATTTGAAGAAAAATGTCGAAAAATTCGTCATGAGTACAACCTCAATAGCTGATTTCCCTGAAGGGAAATCTGCTAAAACCGAGGATTAGAAGTGACAGGATGGGGGAGGGGAAGCTGAGGGCTGAAAACAAGAAAGTACAAATAATACTTAAATTACGAAAACAAACACAGAACAACAATTGTAGAGCGTCAATAATTTAACAAGGTTGGTTCTATATGTTTTTACAATCCGACTCCTTATAACGTAAGTATTTTAAATTTCTGAAGTCCCTCTTTCTCTAAACTCCCACTATTCCAGTTCAATTTTAGTCAAAACAAATATGATCTTAGGTGCTAAGTGAAACGGTTAAGCATCGATTATGGTATGAATCAAACATTTTAGAGTCAAGAATTTAAAATCATAATTAACAACGTCGCACAACGAATTTGCATGTATTTCGCATAATAAAGATCTATAATAGATCTCATGATTAAGCTCAGAATAGATATAAAAATTTATTGATAATACGACATAGGTAGAAACGGGGGATTATTGAAGTCTGAAAACTAAAAAGTATAAATATCTCGGTTAATATTCATTATAGAGAAAATATTTAGAAACATTTATAAATAATTTAATTTTCAATAAGATTGGTTAAATACTATTTTCCGATCGGACTTACAGAGATATTTCAAATTTTCGAACTTCCTCCTCTAAATCCCACCTACCATATCCGATTTCAGACGTTAAATGACAGAATATTAACCCATTCAGTGCCAGCCTCATTTGCGAGTCAACTCTTTGTGGCCAAGGAACAGACATGAAGATTGCCTGACTGGCTGCCCACAGAAAAGTAGGCTGATGCAACTGTCGTGTGATTAGCACTGAATGGCTTAAGATAAATTTAAAAGTTCTTTTACCATATATTCAATTTGGAATTTAAATATATTTATGAAAGTTTTTTTTCTTCAGATCTTTACTCGATAATCAAGTAATAAATCATTTTGCATATTATAATTTGTAACACACTTTATTAAACTTTCATTTTGTTTGTCTCACTCCTCTAATCTATAGCATGATACACTATACATATTAAGATTATATTATTATTCTTTTTTCAAAAATGGTGTGCTACTTCCACAAATGATGATGAGCTAATAAGAGGCTATGATGTTCACCTTTTGATTTATTTATACCTATCAAAAGTTATCGTCATTAATGTATGGAGCATAGTATACTTGATAAAACACTTTACCAAAAAATAAATATTTATTAAGACATGTAAGTAACATTAAAAATGAATAGTGAACCCTAGAAAATGAAGCAAAGCCGACATTGTTTCAATTAAGTAAAATGTTTATAATTTCACTGATATCTTATATTCTCACATTATTTAATATATTCATAGAATTCTTTAAGATGAAAGATCAGGATATAGCTGAACTGGTTTTGCAGCATTAATATCTGTATTCCTGTAACCACAGGTTGGACATTCATACATTCGGTCAGCTTCATGATTGGACTGTAAAAGAAAGCAATTTTATTCTAATAATAAAGCTATGAAAGTAAACTTTAAAAAAAAAATGAAAATAGTAGTAGAGAATATAGGAGTTTAATTTTTGTTATTCAGACTAAGACATTCTATTTTTTTTTTTTTTTTATCAGATACATTTTATGAAAAATACCTTACAATCCTATAACAAATATCAATGACAACTATGTATATATAAGTTTGTGTGTGTGTGTGTGTATGAAAGTAGCTCCTTTTGAAGGGATTGTCAATTATCCATCAAACTCAGATTTCAAGAATGTCTAAGGGGCAGGGAAGGGGGGTGGGAGTTGGAGGGAAAGAAACACAACATTGTTAATTCCCCTTTCTCTATTATGTACATTATCTAATTTGGATTACCATTATAAGATTTACCTCAAGAAGATCAACAAATAATGTCCTATAACACTTTTACATTGATCTAGAATTACGAAAATATATACCATTGAGCTTTTTGCCTTGTTTACACTCCCTATCTTTGATGACACTATTCAGCTATCAAACTGAATATATTGTACTACTACTTCAAATAATTTAAATAACAAGTTTCATTTCCATGAAAACTGCCATGTTTATAAGCAAATTTTCTTCTAAATATTGAAGTATTGAAAATGGGAAAATAGCACGGAAATGTGCTGAAGATGTAGGATTTCTATGGCAGGCACATATATTTTTTTATGGGCAATGAATACTTGAGTAAGGTATTTTTTGGGAGGAGAGGGATATACTGAATTGAAAACTTGGAAACTGTTGTTTTAAGGATTTTCATAAAGAAATTAAAGTATAAAAAGTTACAGAAAAATAATTATAAAGTATTTTATTAAAGTAAATCTTGATTCCTAGAAATTATTTATACTTACACTCAGACATAAGTAGCAAAACGCATGAGAACATCCCATTTGATAGGGTATTATAGGAGATTCTCCACAAACTTCACACAAAATATTAGACGTAAATACACATCTTTTAGACTGAACAATTTGTTTTCCACTTCTGCTAAAAAATCTATAAATTCTTCTTCTTAAACGATGATAATTTATAAAAGGAAGAAGAATTACTAAAAGTTCCTAAAACATACAACAAATAATATTCGTCAAGTTTATCTTTTTTTCTTTAATTACAAAAAAAAAAGAAAATGGCAAGGACTTATTTTTACTCCTATTAAATTAAATAAACAAAACGTTTTGATGCATTTAATTTAAATTGACGTCAGTTGTAAGCCATACAATATCTCTGTTCCATTGTGAATTAAAAAATGTCATAGAACATAATTTCTAGACCTTTTAATATTATTTAAAAGTGCCATTATACAAGTTTGTATCTATTGTAGGTATGAAAAATATTTATAATAAAAAAGCATTAATTAACTAATTCCATTAGAAATGAGTTGAAGAACATTCCTTAATTTAGGTTTTATACTAAGATTGAAGAGTAAAAATGCAACCTAGATATTGATTTTATAAATCCACAAGCCTATTTTTAAAATAATTTTTACCTATGAACCCATTATCGGCCCATTTTCAAACGTTGACATCTACTAAATATAAGTGCAAACTTAGAAATTTTTTGAAAATTTTTGGAGATGCACTTTTCAAAATTTTGATTTTGAATTGTGGAAAAATTGCTTTAAAATAACCTATAGTGTGTTGCATGACATATGAAAGGCCATGTTTAACAGAATAAAATAAGACCGCTCCCACCTTTCCTAGCTCAACTAAAACAAGGTCTAAACCGATTTATAGAGCTTTTCACAATATTTAAAAGTGGAATTATATATAATATAATATAATATAATATATATATATATATATATATATATATATATATATATATATATATATATATATATATATAAGTTTTTCTTAAAGCTATTATTGGCATAAAGAAATTTGAATTTTTTTCGTTCACCTCTAACCCCCCCCCCCACCTCCTCCGATATAGGCAAATTTTATCAAAAGCAAAGAGTACAAACAGTTTTAAATATGGAATTTCAACATTCTCAAACTAGTAATTTTTGAGTTATATAGATACATACATACTTGCAGACAACATGTTGAAATTAGTCAAAATTGGTTCAGCAAAGGTCAAAACAGATAATTCCCAATAATAATAATACTGAAGGTCAAAACAGATAATTCCCAATAATAGTAATACGGATTGCCAAAATTGAAACTAAGCCGATTTTCTATGTGCTTATGACGCACTAGTGATCTCATCTCACCATATATTCCCTATTTCTAAATAAAAATCCCAAGAGTATAAGCAGTGATGGTTTACTGAAGCATGAAAACAAGAAAGCACAAATAACTCGCTTAATATTTGAATTACAAAAAATATATAAAACAATTGTAGATTAAGATTGGTTCTATGACATTTTTCAATCCGACTCATGATAACAGAGATACAGCAAAGTCCGGCTAATCTGAACCTGGTAGTGTAAACATTCGTTTAATCTGAACATGGTAAATATTTAGTTTAATTATGTAAAATGGTGAAATAATTAAAACAAACATTCATTAAGTAATTATCAGCTTATTCTTGAGTAACAGTAGCCACTAATTCAACATCAGTTAGGCTCATTGCCATCCATTCATCTACATCTGTTTCACTGGCTTCTTCACTTCCAGCTTTTCCTCACTCTCTCTCTCTCTCTCTCTCTCTCTCTCTCTCTCTCTATATATATATATATATATATATATATATATATATATATATATATAAATGGACTTCATTTTAGTCATCTCATATGTATGATTGATGGGCATTTGAGAAAATTACTTCAAAATCGCATCATGAGAACAACCTCAATAGCTCATATCCCTCAAGGGAAATTTATTAAAAAATAAATATTTCATTAATACAGTTATTTAATTACCCAAATTACATAAAACTGTTAATATAATCAACTAGTGAATTGATTCAATAGTCAAGGGACTCATAGCTAAACAATAATTTAATCCAACAGCTACTGTAAAAAATAATTGGACAACATAAAAAAAAAAAAAAAAAAAATTAAAACTATATGTCCAATTAAAAGAATATAATTTACAAAGTTTTGTGTGGCCACAAATTCAAAGTGTGAATACTTTATGAAGCCAAATATGTCTCGGGTTAAGGGCTACATTAGCTTTACGGGTTTTTGGTGAGGTGATATGAGGGAAAAGCTTAAATTAAAACCATTAAAAAAGGTTTGAAAACTATTTGGGTATATTCTTTATTCAAATATCTTAAATTTGAATAATGAGAACAAAGCAAATTTCCAACTGCCATTTTTAGTAAAGGGAGTCAATATTTGAAACAAACCTGCAAAACTGAAAGAAACTTGTTATTTACAGAAACAAAAATACAATACTTACAATGAATCCATGCCAAATAAGTTCCCTCGTCATATAGGTATAGCCAACGTTCCTCTTTGACTGTGGAATTGTCGAAACAGGAGTAAGTTGAAGAATTAGTTCAAGAAATGAGGGAGAACCTCCACGCCAAAGGAATCGGATAAAATTTAAAATATTAAGAAGCTTTATGACAGTTTCTACACTTTCTAGGAGCTGAGAAACCTACAAAATATTTTTATAACACTATCTCACTTTTAAAAAAGAAGCAAATAGTGATTTTCATAATACACTGCTACTAAACATTAAATACATATAAAATTAATTTTAATACATACAAACAAAATATGTTTTAAAGAATTAAAAAAAAGGAAGAAGAAAATCAAAGACTATTTTTCTTTTGCACAGCAAGTTTCTTACATGTTCAGCAGCTACTTACTAGTGGCTTAACACTAATTAGAAAATAACATACGTAGAGTTGGAACTCACCTTCCATCAACCATTTATCAAACATACACACCTATGCATTTACCGACCTACATACATTCACCCCATGCATGAACATACTCCATATCCATTTACCTGCCACATAAACTGTTTAACAACTTTTTTTTCCTTCAAGGGGTCTAAGTCATTAGTTACTGTACATTGTCCAATATCAATACTATTAAGAAGGCAAAAGTATTTCCAAAAGTCATCTATTTTGAGAAATTCCCTCATACACATAATTAACAATGGGCTCATGATGGATTCTGTGTTCTAAACGTACTATGTTTTTCAAATTAATCAATTTTAAGAACAATAGACCCTTTAATCCAGGCCATTATTAAATAAAGTTATTGATACTTGCCGTTCTGCTTCCTTCGTTTGTACTGGCAGAATTTAAAAGTCTTTCCTTAAGATAAGGGCCTCCAATAGTTAGAAGAGCAAGAAGTTTCAAGTGAGATGTTCTTGCTTTGCTGCTGTACTTTAAATGCAGCAATTGCTGTCCAAACGTAGCATTGTTCTTTCCAACTGAAAGCTAATACAAAAGCTTTATGAAGAAATGATTATACATTCAAAATATTGATAAAGAAGTGTTTTTAGCATGAACAGGGTTCATAGCAATGGAAGAAAAAAATATAGGACTTAAAAAGAAAAAATATAGGAATTTCAAAAAAAAAAATATAGGATACTAGTTTGTTGGAGAAACCTGAATATATATTTTTTTAAAGCAGTTTCCAATCAGTATATGAGATAAATCTCATTATCTTACAAATTTGTTACATGGAACCATAAACAGAATTCAAAAACTTTACAGTGTTATACCTAAGTTAGAAAGTTACATTATTAAATAATACAAAGTAAATTCATTGAAAGAAAAGAAATCAAGCCTAGGTATAAAAAAACTTAATGTACTATGTTTTTAGACCAAACTAAAAAGTTGAAGCCCATTGACAGTAATGTATTTGAATTATTTTGTATAGCCCTGTAAAAAACCTACAAATGCCACACACACCATTTTCAATTGGGTCACAATGTCAAATTCTAAGCTATGTTCAAAGTTTCAAGTCTCTATCGGGAAGTTACTTTAAAATCAATTACAAGATTCCACTCAAATAGACATACAAGAAAAATGAGTTAATAAAAACATAGTAATAATAGTAAGTAAAAACATAGTAGTAATAGTAAGTAAAAAAAGTATATTTTGACTCATTAAAAATAAGTTAAAGGTGTCAGTAAAAACATCAATATTTAATAAATACAAAACATTCATAAACAGAACTTTAATAATGTACTACATGTTTGCTGAAAAAACATATGCCAATATTACAGAAAATAATTACTATTTTCTAATTTTTTTTATTAACATATTAAGTTGCACTTCAACTTTTTTTAGTTCTTCTCCCTTTTCAGTAAGCATTTTATGCCCTGACTGTAGAAGGGCTTGTGCAGAGCAAACTTCTGTCATATTATGATTTTGAACTGCTCTTGATAGTCTCGTATTAGCTTCGCCAATTAAAGAATGGCTAGAATCCACTGCTTTTTGTAAATATTTTTTTTTACTTCTAAAGTTTTCAATTCATCATCACATTCTCTCTTATACTTTAAAGCCTCTCCTTCTTCTCCCTCCTTTTTAATCTATATCTATATAAAATTGTAACCTCTGTCTGTACATTGATTTCTTTCACGAATTTTCACGATATCTTTTCGTTTCACATGTCATAGACACTATAATTTGTTTACATTATACATTTTGTTCTTTGGTGTCTGTTTGTTTGTTTGTTTGTTTGTTACCTTTTCACGCATAAACGGCTGAACCGAATTTTATGAAACTTGGTATGTATATTACTACTAACCCAACTTAGACTTTAGGCTATATTAATATCCTCTGAGACGAACAGGAGTGGGGGTTATAAGGGAAGCCAGAAATTAAAAATAGCGATATTTCGATTCCTATTGGTTTTTCGGCAAATATGCACATAACAAAAGTTGTTTATTTTGTTATTTAGAGTAACTTTTGTTATATACACTTTCGTCGTATACCGAGTTATAAACGAGATATACGCTAAAACCTATAGAGGAAGTGAACTATTTTATATGGCACAAAAGAATCAACCAAACTAAATAAAACTCGGTATGTGTATTAGCACTAACGCTTTCATTATAACAAGCCAAGCCAACATTTCTAGGGACGGGCAGGAGTGGGGGTTATAAGGGAAGCCAGAAATTAAAAATAGCGATATTTCGTTTCTTATTGGTTTTTCGGCATATATGAACATAACAAAAGTTGTTTACTGTGTAATTTAGAGTAACTTTTGTTATATTCACTTTTGCCGTATACGGAAGTATAAATGAGTTATACTCTAAAAACTATAGCGGGAGTCCACAATTTTATTTGGCACAAAAGACTCAACCGAACTAAACCAAACTCGGTATTTGAATTAGTACTAACGCCTTCCTTATAATTCGTTTCCTATTGCTTTTTCAACAAATATGCACATAACAAAAGTTATTCGTTTTGTTATTTAGAGTAACTTTTGTTACATGCACTTTTGCCGTATACGGAAGTATAAATGAGTTATACGCTAAAACCTATAGCGGGAGTCCACAATTTTATTTGGCACAAAAGACTCAACCGAACTAAACCAAACTCGGTATTTGAATTAGCACTAACGCCTTCCTTATAATAAGCCATACTATTTCTAGGGACGGGCAGGAGTGGGAGTTGTAAGGGAGGCCTGAAATTAAAATAGTGATTTCCTATTGGGGTTTCGGCAAATATGCAAATAACAAAAGTTGTTTAATTTGTTATTTAGAGACATTTTCTCAACACTTCTTTTCAATATGAACTACCAGGTACCTCAAATGAAAAAATTAATTCAAATGTATGTCAATATTTTCTCATTAATAATTCAAATCTATGCATAATGCACAGGAAACGGGAAATATGACAATATGCAGAACAGTGAAGTCTTGCATAAAAAAATAATTTTATTATTAACAAATCCACATAAACGACGGGTGTTAACCCTAAACACTGGGACGGGTAAATGTCATAATATTGTGCAAAGTAAAGCTTTGCCAAAAATATACCACCAACATTCAGCCCCAAATGAATTCCCGAGCGAAGCCGGGTATCTCAGCTAGTTTCTTCTAAATAATCATTACACACCTTGTGGGCTTCTCTAAAAGATTTTCACATCTTGGGAGAGACTGGAATTTTCATTATATCACCACCTCTGCTTCTGATTTCTGCTTCAACTGTACGAAGACTGTTAATTGTCTTTTCGTTCAATGAAGCACGAGAAGTTGTCACATATCGACGATTTACAGAAAAACCGCGTTCAACATCAGCCTGACTGTTGCGGCAACAATAGCATTAAGTAATGTAACCGTAATAAATGTAATACGTGTAGCTGCCACATGATGGCAGCACTTGACAGAGCTGCCCAAGCGGGAGAGAGAGAGAGCGTGAGGGAGAGAGAGAGAGATAGAGCCAGACGCCAGGATAATCCCCAAACTCTCTTATCGCCTAGTTTTCTCAAGCTCTTCCCAGGCTGCAGGGATTAACCAAACAACCAGTTCGGCATAGACCTTCATCAAGGCTACATCGTTCACACCGGCCCAGCTGCCCATCACCTATCAGTTCGGCATAGACCTTCATCAAGGCTACATTGTTCACACCGGCCCAGCTGCCCATCACCTATCAGTTCGGCCTAGACCTTCAATAAGGCATCACCGTTCACACCGGCCCAGCTGCCACATCATTTTCATACGGGTACATCCACCTATATGACTACGCCTCAAGCGGACACCAAGTGTTCCCGGCCATCATTCTTTCTCTCTCTCTGTCTACAGTTAAGATTATCATTATCATTATTATTATGTTATTAAGAGCTCAGTAGTTGACTAATTAGTTTATAATATAATATTAATTTTAGTATCATTACCTTTAAAGGAAGCATCTTTCTTGTTATTTTTTTTTATTATTATAGGAGAAGACCATTATTAATTTTATAATTAAATATCTATACCATACATTTTATTCATTTTTTTTATGATCTAACCCCCCTTTCTCTGCTGCGACCAGCTGTATTAGCCAACACTGGCCATAACAAAACAGCAGTCAGTGTTAGGAGCTTCAAGCGAATCTCCTAGCCGCTGCAACACTGACCATGATATATGCTCTATACTGCTTTAATAAGTTTTGAGAGGTAAGGATATTTGATAATGCCAAAATTGTTTTTCCGTTGTAGAATAGTACACCAGTAATCATCAATTTGTTTGGTGCAACCTGAGGGATTTTCTATATTCACTAAATCATTATCTGTTTCCTCATTCATATAAATTTTCCATTCTTCACATACTTTATCAACGTCCTCTTTCTTAATTACAGAAGGCATCTGTTCAGCAACTTTTGTTACACATTGTAATGAACGTTGTTCACGCTTGACATACGGATGTAAAAAATGTATATTTTTTAGCAATTCATTATTTAAAGGAAGGTGTTTTAATAAGTAATCAATGACAGCAATAATGAATTTTTTTGCTTCCGAATAAAAATATTTCCTATAATTTTCTTTAAGCTTCTGTGCTTCTTTTTTTGCAAGAAAACCAACAGATATCTTTTCCCCTTGCAACATATTATCAGAATTTTTCAAATCGAGAGAAAACAGCAGTTTGGATATAGATTTCTCTTGCATTTTCTCAGGCTTTACAACTCTTGTTAATAGACTTTTAATTAACTTGCAAAGCTCATCATAAAGAACATGAATCATTGGTTCTTCTACTTGCATAATTTTTAAAAAACTTTCGAAGCTTTCACCTACTGATTACAGAAAATGTAAACGAGTTAAAGTAGAAGAATCATTAAGAACAGATCTCAAGAATTGATATGAGTGGGATTGCAACTGGCTCTTGATTTTGCTTTCTGGTATGATTTTCAAGAAATATTCTTTTAAAGCTCCCCATTGGTCGATAATCCTAGTGATGACTGGTATCAGTGTCAGCCACCTATTACTCACAAATCTGATTATCATTTCTTGCTTAATGCCGACTTCGATTTGAACACCTTGGAAATCTTCTTGACACGATGGATATTTATGCAGAAATTTAAATGCAGCATCCAAAAAATCTTCAATATTCCAGTGGTTTGCTTCATGAGTCATAGCATGCTTAAAAGAATTGTGCACTATATGCAGGTTACAAGAACCTACTCTGATAAGAGGCAGACAATCTCTATCATGAAGTTCTTTGTCAATTTCATCAAGACATTTTCGATTAACAGGTGGACCATCAGAGCTTATGGCTAAAAATTTCTTAACTGGTAATTTATCAAGTGTAAGAGCCAAAAATGTTTTGGCTTTTAAAATAATATCTGCTGTAGCGTGGCCCAGTTCAAAAGCACGCAGAAAATTATTAACGATTTGATTACGGTCTTCATTCCAAAATCTTATATGTATATCCAGTTGCTTCTTTCCATTATCAGTTGTTGTCTCATCGAAAGACAGAGAAAAGAAGTTATCACTTCTAATTACAGAAGAAATTACTTCATCATGGAAGTATGGTCCAAGGCCGTGACTTATTTCATACCCAATTTTCGCAGGACTCATAGAAAAAGATTGGGCAATTTTACTATCACTAAAGGCAAGTATTTAGTTATGTTTTGTGGAGTTATGCATTTTTGCATAGCATGTAACAAATTTTAAAAAATATATATATAGGAGATATAGGAGTTGGCATGAAAATATAGGAGAATATCTGCCAAATTGAGAAAATATAGGAGATATAGGAGGACTATGAGGCCTGCATGAATAATACTGAGTTATTAAATTAACATGTTTAAGTAATCGTGAATGTTTTTATTTCCACGAATTGATCAGGCTTCATGAGTTACCAAAATATATTATACTACCTAGTTTAGCTCATGGAATTAGAGCTGTTGGAGTAAAAGTTTATTCTAATACTCTTTAATTTAATGGAAGTGAATTAAGACTGTTGGAGTAAAGGTTTATTCCTACCTTCCATAATCCAAACTTCAATATAGTGTCCAATTCAGGTCCATACTTGTTCATAATCCATGCCTAAAAGAAAATCAATCAATAAAATACCATTAAAAAAAATATGTGAGGTATTATCTAGATTTTATCGTTACCATCCATTTATTTATAATCCTGAGTACTACTAAAAGAGTTTCTGTGGAAGCATAATTATTTGGCTAGTATGTAATATTTTATAAATTCTGCTGAATTTTCAGTTGTAAATTTCTACAGCGATTAAAGTTTTAAAACAGTGTTATACATTGAATCCACGAGTAATGTAGAACTTAAATAGTAGGTCCTTTCATGATAAAGAAAAAGTCCAAGGTGCAAGGGCTGAGTAAAATCTACAAAAACATAAATAATACAATGGTATATTCGGGCGATGCACATTACAAGCTCTATTTCTGTCATTCTAAGAGCTTTATGGTATTGTTATCAAGATGAAACTTAAACTGACATGAGCTGTGAAGTCATATAGTAGTTTAATATTGTATTAGTAGAAGTGTTTGCTGAAGGACGATAACATAACTATAGAACTCATAATTAGATAACATAAATAATATTTATTTATATTTATATCTACATTTATACTTTATATACATATATTAAAATATTAGTTTAAATATTATATACTAGACTGATGATGAAATGGGGGCCTACAAAAACCCAATGGAGTATCAAAAATGATATTGAACATTCGGTCTTTTTATTTTTCTGAAATTCTGTCAAGTTAAAACTTTTAAAATCTAGTCCTAACAATAATAAATCTAATAATAAACCAATATTTATGGTTCTAGATGTTGAACATTATAGCAAGGAGAATTAACTGGCACTTTTAATGAGGGGGCGGGGAATTGCAAGGAAAATCATCCATTTTCACATTTTGGCTTCAGTTTCCCTAATCTAGAAGAAATAGTTTGCACTAGCATATTAAAATAATTAAAAATATAATAAGAAACTTAAACATAATAGAATTAACTATTATACATAAAATTTGCAGCAGTTGTTTGAATTTCATTCGATTTTTGTAGTTCTTCAGTAAACCATTTTGATTTAGTTCCATTCGATTCAAGTTTCAGTTTAGAACCATAAAAGGTTATCGTATTTAAATTCTATAGATGAAAAAATACAAAAATCTTCTATATAAACTAAAACATCATTTATATTTTCCACGAAGTACATTAATGATATATGACCTGATGAACAAACATAAGTTATATTTACATGACTACTAATGCTTTTTTGAGCTGCAATTTTTGTTCCCTCATTACCAAACTCTATATTTCAGTAAATGCAAAGTGCTTCATGTAGATTAATAATCGAGTTTATTATTGGCAAAAATCTGACGAGAAGGTTTAGAGTGGGATAAAATCAAAAATTCACAGAATGTCTGATATGAGTCAGTTCAAAAAAACGTTATATGAGCAATCTTGTCGCAAATTTAATGTCCTAAATTGTTCTATATGTTTTTCCCCAACTCAAGTTTATGTACAATAAATTGTATTTTGATTGAACAATTGCTACGCAAGATACAAGTATAAAATCACAAAGTGACACCATCAATTAACATTCTAGCTGTAGGGCCTTAATTTTTATTTGATAGATACAATTTAACCACTCCATGAAAAAATAAAGGTTACACTCATTAATAACTGTAATCAAATCTCAAGTGTGGATTTAGAAAAGGAGTAACATGAAAATTTTAAATATCTATTATTATGAGTTGGATGTTAACCAATTTTGATTAAAAGATAATATTATACATTTGAGTAATGATCTATACACTTCTTCTCTCACTAATGTTAACCGTTTTTTAATGCCACTGTTGAAACGCCCAACAATGTACAGTACTTTTATTCATAACCCCTTCCCACTTCACATATTTTTTAAGCTGCAACAACTCCCATAAATGTTTGTTTCAAAATAATGCTTTTTATATGAATTTAGAAAAGTTTAAGTAAACTTTTCTAAATTCATATAAAAAGAGTAACACATGCATAAATTTGAAAGAGATACAATAACTGAGTAGAAGATTCTCTTTCTGATAAAAAAACAGTTCCATTAAGGAATTGACAAAATTTGGGCCATCCTCTGTAGGAGGTGCTTCAAATTCCCATATATCAGCTGTCTTAGTTAGGGGAACTTCTGAAGTCAAAAATGTTTCAAAAACATTTGAATAGTTTCAGAAATAAAAATGTATAGTTAACAGAAACAAATGATGTGGGGACACGAAATTAAAGTATTCATCTGACTAATGCTATCCTCTAAATTACTATGGAATTATCTTGATAAATACAATAGATATAAAGAATAAAAAAAAATTAATACTAACTGGTAAGTACTTGACAACCAAATTGGATTGAGATTTTAAAATTTCATAAATAGCATTATCCAACTCTCTAGCATCTATCTGCAAAAATAAAGTTATCATTAAAAAATGAATAATGGAAATCATAGATACAATAAATAGAATATCCATACAATTGTAATTCTAGGAGCAACTCTGTCCATAGACATTTTCTCAACCATGATCAATCATTTAAAAGTTGTCAATTAAAATTAAAAAAATGACATGCTTCGATCAAAAATAGTATCAACAGTTGTCATCCTTATCAAATGAAACTCATCCACTTCAGAACAAAACAAACCCATGCTAACTAGAGAGGTTATAGATTGATAGGTTATTGATGACTCAGGCGAGCAATTCTTACAAAACTCGTACGTCATCAACTGTATAATATCTCTAGTTAGCACGAAACTCGGTTTGTATGAAGGTACTTTAGGTATGTATGTTATCAAGGTATGTATTTATATCAAGGTACGTATGTATGGAGTAGGTTATGTGTTGTTCTAATGTTGCTCCAACTTGTTGAGCTTATTTTAGTCCAATGTTCAAAGTATTTCCTTCACTTTCATCTTTTTCAAAAGCTATTCGAGTTTTTGATCGCTAACTTATACTATTAGTTAAGTATTTTCTCCAGAGTTTTTGCTATACTGGAAGGTTTGTTTGTAAGTAGTAATCCAGTCTTAGTTAACAAATGTCATGCTTTTTGCTAATGTCACTCCGCCTAAAATTCCTGCTCATATCAGCTCATTTCTTTTAAGGAATGTCAGCTATTGCCGAGATTTTAGAAAACTTTCAACAAAATGCTATTTGTACAAAATTGGGTAATATACACATCCTGTTTTCTATGCAGAGTATCTAACATGGGAATTTATTTAAATGTTGTGTGCTCCATCCTTTGGATACTACACACATTTCAGTAATTACATTATAATATTTCTTATATAATCATTATAAAACAATAAAAAAAATAATAAATAAAATAAAATATATGTAAACATTACATATGTGTATAATAGTAGGTTTAGATCTACAAAATGGTGTCCAATTCTTCAATAAATGCATTAAACCCCTTGTTGAATTTGAATAAAAGTTTCGGTTTGTCTGTCGGCCAAGTTCCATTAGTAAAGTAATATGCTTGATGAGTTTTGTTCTTGGTCCGTCAAGTAATGTACAGTCATATAAGAGGTGGTTGGTCATTTGTCTGTTCAGTCTCATTGTCACATTTGCATGTATTTGTGTTTGTTAGTTTAAATGTGTACAAGTAACTTTTCTTAGGTCCATGTCCTGATATAAATTGTATTTGTTTAGATTGCTAAGTGTTATTTTTTGTCTCTGGTATACAGTTGGTATGTACTTATGTAATTGCCATCCGTTAGTAGTGTTTGTTCATCGTTCATCCCATTTTTTATAAGATTTGTCTATCAATAGAATTTTAATGGTCTGTTTAGTCAGGGTATGTAATAGGTATCGTTTAGTCTTGAAGCTGTATTTGCAAGTTGGTCTGCTGTGTTGTTTCCTAAGTTTCCCAAGTGTCCTTTTATCCAAGTTATTGCCACTATTACATTCTTCTTGTAATAGTAATATAAACATGTTTGTGTATGTATATATATATATATATATATATATATATATATATATATATATATATATGTGTGTGTGTGTGTATTTTCATTTTTTTATTTTTATCCTTTCTAACTCGATATACAAACGTTTTATGTATAGCCAAAGATTAAGTTGATTAATGGCTGAAATGTGACAAACAGAACGGAGGTTGATAGAAACAATCTAGTCAAATTTTAATTACCTACAAATGTTGTTACATTTTTTGATAAGATTTAAATGAAAAACAAGGGTTCACTTTAGAACAATCTTTTTTATAGCTCCTTTCTGTAACACAAAACTGAACAATTGAGAAGGTCTATGTAAAAAGGGCGGATAACTGAAAACCTAGTATTGAGATATTGTGAGTGCTAAATTTCGCTTATATATATATCGTTTAACCTAAAACTTGTGCAACTTGAACTTCCAGTAATGCAGTTATGTTCAATTTTTGGTGATCTGATTTATGTAGGAATCTAAAAGAAATTCGTTAAAAATATTAAATAAACTCCTTTTAAATATAACCTTACATATGCCCTTCTTGCATAGACATTGCCAAGTAAGATCTGATAATATTGAATAAGAACTAAAATAAAAACACATTTAGAGCTATATGTAGAAAGTTAGTTTTTTAATAAAATAGTACTGTATAAGAAACGTTACAGTATGGGATCCTCTTTTCTGAGTGAAATTACTACTGAAAGTACTTTTCCCTGAATGACATGAAGGCGTTTTTCAGAAATTTTGTAAAGACTGAGGAAACATTTGAGACAAACATTAATAGGAGTTGTGCTAAATTTTACTGAATAGTTCCACAGTATGCCTCTGTGTTTTGGTGCTGGTACACAGTGAGTGGAAGCACTATAAGGTATCCCGCAAGAAGTGTGTCTTCTTGTACTTTATCACAACCATAAAAATGATCAAACAAATTCTCGTCCTCATTTGCAGTAACTTTAATTCCACAGGTTTGTTTACAACCTATTGTTCAATATCGAGATAAAGTTCTTAGTATCCATCCTACCTTTTGATGAAGTATACGATTCATCTGAATATCGTTTATTCTTATTGTTTTTGCGATCTTGAAAAGATTAATTTTTCCTTCAAAGTTTTGAAAAAACGTTCATCACTAATAACTTCTTCCAAAAAGCTCCTTTTTAAAAAGTGCAGCAACAAACGAAACTAGCAAAATACAACCTTACAATTTACACTGCACTAAATATAGAATGTTTACAAATCACAATAGCAGAAAGCAGGCTAAACACCAGCTCATTCAAATAGGTGGTAAAAGGTGAATCAAAGAGATATAAACACGCAATTTCGTACAGACATAAAAGAGACCACAAGGAATCTAAAAATGCCATCTCCGCAAAAAGGGCTTATACCGCCATACACCCTTTTTACATAGAGCTCATCAATTGACCTTAGTACTAACAAACAGCTGTTTGTAAAACAAACAGCTGTTTATAATTCATTCATTAAAATAATGCTATATCTTCAACGCCAAATCGCCAAGATGCGGGTCCTCCTGTATAAATAAAATAAAAAAAAATATCTTCAACACTTTCCCTCATTATTAAATGAATGGCTTTCTTCTTCTAAGTGTTCTTCATGAAAAAGTCCCAACTTTTTGCAAAGCCCATTGTGGTTCTTCTGGTGCAATGGTTTTGTCATTACATCTACAACTCGGTATTCAGAAGGGACTCTCTTCACATCAATTTCTCCTTCTGAAACTAACTCTCTGACAAAGAAGTGTCTAGTTTTTATATGCTTCGTTCTACGATGATATTCCGGATTCTGTGCTAGTCTTATGGCAGCTTCATTATCAACATACTAAGTTTTCTTCATGAAAAAGTCCCAACTTTTTGCAAAGCCCATTGTGGCTCTTCTGGTAAAATGGCTTTGTCATTACATCTACAACTTGGTATTCAGAAGGGACTCTCTTCACATCAATTTCTCCTTCTGAAACCAACTCTCTGACAAAGAAGTGTCTAGTTTTTATATGCTTCGTTCTACGATGATATTCCGGATTCTGTGCTAATCTTATGGCAGCTTCATTATCAACATACCATCGTATACATCGTGCTTATCATTGTATCATCTCCATCAACAGACATTAGTGCTGGGTTTCCTGTCATCAGTACCATACTGACGTCAGGTTCATCTACAATAGGCTTTTGGGGTATAGGGGGTTTACCATCAGCTAAACATTTGGGACAATGTCTTACTATATGATCAAATCCCTTACAATAGTGGCAGACTATCCTCTGCTCAGGAGAATGAGCAGATTTCTGAAACGTCCTGCAATCCCTCCTGTTGCCTTTGAAAAGAACACCTCTGTTTGATCCCCCTTGGAACTTAATGCTTGTTCAAAAGCATATAACTGAGAGGTTAAATTATCGACAGTCCTCTCTGTTTTGGTCATCAATAGCCAACTTGTTCTGAATGTTGCATATCTAGGAGGGAGAGTCCATAATATTTTACAAATCAAAAGAATATTAGGTAGCCCACAAGTGCACTCACACATCTTATTATATTCTCTACAAATGGAATCCAACATATTCTTTAGCTTTGATAGGTGACTACCAATATGAACTTTATCATCTTTAGAGTAGAGATAAAATTCCAAAAGTAAATTATAAATTTTGTCCTCGTCAGGGCAATCGAACAGCCTTCCCAGACTTCACGTTCACTGTTATATCTTATGACTTTCTCTAAATTATCTCGGGATAAATGAGTTGTTAGAATTAAAAGAGCATTACTATCAGACTTACAATAGCTTTCTAACCTTGAATTATAAATAGCAACCTCATCTCGCGAAGCATCTGTACCTGGTTCTTCAAGCTCCACAAGTTTTCCCTCCATGACGTCCATACTCCCAGGAACACTCCTCAATAAAGCTGAGACCATATATTTCCATACTGTTCAGTTCGACTTACCCTCTAAATTTTCAATCTTGAGCTGAATATTTTCCATTACTTAGCACTTGTAAACTATTCATAGAGTACTGTGGAAGGAGCTGAACCCATATAAGATTTTAATGAAAAACAAGGGTCCACTTTAGAACAACCTTTTATTTATTTATTTATTAACGTCCACTTTTTGCAACTTAGGCTAATCGGGAGGGGTTATCTACAGGTTACCACCCTTTTCTAGCCAGGGTGGGATTTTAGGACGTTATTTAATGAATTTCGTTACTAAATAATTTCCTTTGCCCAGGCGAGAATCGAACTCGCCACTCTAGGTTTACCATGTGAGATAAAGGTCAACGCTTTAACTCGAATGGCTAACCTGAGCCCCAGAACAATCTTTTTTATAGCTCCATTTCTATAACACAACACTGAACAATTAACCTTAGTACTAACAAACAAATGTTAGTAAAACAAACAGCTGTTTATAATTCATTCATTAATATAATGCTATATCTTCAACATTCTTTTCACTGTCTCGAGTATTATGGGAGTTATTCACATTTTTTATGGCCCACTCCTACTCATCACATTAACAATAAGCCAATATATCATGAACCATTTCATTCTAAATATAAATTACCAAATATTGTTTTCATTGAATTTCTACTGTAGACATACATGCGAATATGACATGTTATGAAGTCATCAAATAAGATTTTACATTGCTAACCTAATACTGTTATTATGATTCGTATCCAAAAATGTTGTAGACCCAAACTTGTTAAACTAAGCTGTGTTCTGCAAGTTTTTACAGGCAGCACGAAATCTGTTTATGCAGCCCCAGCCTCACACATGCTTTCATGTATTTTGTGTTCTATATTGTTTTGTTCTTTACTTCTAGGAACTTCTGGCTAATGCATCTAAGGTTTGTAAAAAAAATCGATTATTTTTTTAATAATGGGGTTTGGTTTCAGAGTGAAGAAGCAGGAGTGAGAGCTGATGAAACGGACGACAACCATCATTTATCAGTGCTAGAGATGCTGCTAGCAATGCGAGCAAATCCTAACATTGCAGATGAGGAAGGTCGTACACCTCTTCACATCGCAGTCAGCACTAACTGCACTCTTGGTGTCAAAGCGCTCGCTAAATCTGCCGCAAATATAAACTACTCTTCAAGGAAAGGCTCAGCTCTGTATTGCGCTGCAGTCGACGGCAACTATAGCTGCTTCCATGTCCTTAGGGATCTGGGTGCAGTCTGCACTTCCGCTGATCTCAAAGATGCAATGGAGCAGCGAAGTGTTGATCTATTGAATTTCCTCAATAATAATGGTGCTATAAATCCGTTCACAAGGAATAAGGAAGATACTCCACTCCACTACGCTGTGAGGGCTCAGAACCATGCTGCAGTATCTTATCTCATCGATCATGGTGCAGATGTCAATGCCCAAGGTTTCTGGCGGGCGACTCCACTCCACTACGCAGTAATGGAAAACCATCTGCCGATTGCCAGGCTGCTAGTAGATAGGGGAGCTGATATAAGATCCACCGATTTTATGGGACAAACTCCTCTACAACTCAGCAGAAGCTCCTCTGATCAGCTAGAACTATCAGCATTCCTTGAGTCAATGGATGGGATTTTATAATGGAGCTGCCTCCTATGCAACTCAGCAGCAACTCCTTGGGGCTGCTAGAAGTCGCTGCCTCCTCTACAACTCAGAAGCAACTCCCCGGGCCAGCTAGAAGTTGCTGCCTCCTCTACAACTCTGGAGCAACTCCCCGGGCCAGCTACGAGTCGCTGCCTCCTCTACAACTCTGCAGCAACTCATCGGGCCAGCTAGAAGTAGGGGCCAAATAGAAAGAAGGAACTGTAATAAAATGTATGTTAAATTGAAAGGAAATATATCTTTGGTAGTGAAAAAGTGCATTAATTTAACGTTATGTATCTCTCTCTCTCTCTCTCTCTCTCTCTCTCTCTCTCTCTCTCTCTCTCTCTCTCTCTCTCTCTCTCTCTCTCTCTCTCTCCTCTCTCTCTCTCTCTCTCTCTCTCTCTCTCTCTCTCTCTCTCTCTCTCTCTCTCTCTCCCCACCACTCTCTCTCTATCTCTCTCTCTCTCTCTCTCTCTCTCTCTCTCTCTCTCTCTCTCTCTCTCACCCCCCCTCTCTCTCTCTCTCTCCTCTCTCTCTCTCTCCTTCTCTCTCTCTCTCTCTCTCTCTCTCTCTCTCTCTCTCTCTCTCTCTCTCTCTCTCTCTCTCTCTCTCTCTCCCCCCCTCTCTCTCTCTCCTCCCTCCCCTCCCCCCTCTCTCTACTCAAAATAAAATTGTGTTACGAACTGAACAAGTCAGTGCAAGTTCGCGAAGCTCTGAGACTTGCACGTATGTTTGAAACAAGATGATACTGGTATATCATTATGTGTAGGTTTTTACAAGTTCAAAATGTATTGCGACCACAAAGCGAATGCCTACATACTACAACTTACACAATTTTATAAACATATATAATACATTTTTTACTTCATAGGTACTTTTATAAATAATGTATATGTCTTTATATTATAAGATAGTATAATGTAAGTAAATAGGTACTATCAGTGTATGTTGAGATCCACTATCGTAGACCCCTATTTTCATTTCATGGACCCCCAAAATTTTTTTTCACTGACGTAGACCCCTCGCAGGTTGTCATAGACCCCTGGGGGTCGATATAGACCACTTTGGGAATCATAGGTCTAAACGGACGCCATCTTACTGGAGTTATTTTCAAAAAATAACAGACATTTTACTGTTGCAGAAAATGCTTTTTCATGTATTTTAATATTGTGATATAAACATATTTTTGTAACAAAATGTTTTTATTTAACAGTCTTTTAAAAATCGCTCGTTATTATGCCTCACCCTGTATGACCAACATCAAATATTGAGAAAAAACTTTCAAGACAGGAGAAAATGCTAGATAAAGAAAATGCAAATGCAGTGGTTGTAGTTTATGACCTTCAAGAAGTTTTGCAATTGCCTAAAGGAAACGTTTCTTTATTCTATTACAAATTAAAACTGAACGTTTTTAATTTTACTATGTATAACTTAAAAAAGTCCGTCACGCAGGGGCAGCGTAAACTAAGCAGATTTCCCACGTGAAGTTTTACAATAGAGAAATGTCACGAGAGCCGAGCCAGTGAAGGAAACGGCCGAACTAGCTTTTGGCGGGATAGTAACTCTCGTCCGTTAGGCGCCCCGATTTAATAAAAATGCAAATATCTCGGTTAATATTCAAGATAGAGAAAAACTGTATATGTCAATATTTATAGTAAATTTAATTTGCAATAAGATTGGTTCTGTACAATTCTTCGATCCGACGTATAGTAACGGAGATATTTCGAATTTTCGAAAATCCTCCCCTCTAGACCCCCCCCTCCCACTGGTCCGATTTCAGCCGTTAACGAACTTAATCTTTCTTTTTACATAAAACGACTAAATATCGAGTTTGGTAACGGTTAAACAAAAATTGCGACCGCTAGAGCGTTAACAGACAAATATATATATATATATATATATATATATATATATATATATATATATATATATATAATTTTGAACGGACCTCATTTTCGTCATCTACTAGGTAGGATCGACGGACATTTGAAGAAAAATTTCGAAAATTCCGTCATGAGTACAACCTCAATAGGTGATTTCCCTTAAGAGAAATCTGCTAAAATAATTCGTGCGAATGTTATTTTTGGGATGAAGGAAACAGCCATCGTAGAGTCAATGAGTTGGGTACTTGCGTTCTTCATTATCTACAGAAGATTGCTACCACTAACAAAGAGACAGATGTAATATTTTATTCAGATAATTGTGCGGGGCAGCAAAAAAATAAATTCATGATTTCACTCTACTTATATGCCACCAGTCGGTTAAGCCTGAAATCAATTACGCATAAATTTTTGGTGAAAGGCCACACGCAGAATGAAGGGGATTTGGCTCATTCGTTAATAGAAAGGATGGTAAAGCGTGTTACCAAGAGTGGGCCAATGTATACACCGGAGTCCTTTGTCTCCGCTATCCGGTCAGCAAGGAAAACGGAGAGCTTTCACATGTTAATGAATTTTGTTACGACTTTTCCGACTTGAAAGCTCTTGCTGGAGACTTAGGTCCTCTGAATATGAATATTTATAGTTTCAGAAGCTCGTGTACTGAAGGTGGAAAGAAATTCACCTTGCTCTGTTTTCTATAAATATTCCTACAATGATGACTTTCAGGAGGCTGTAATAATCAAGAATAAAAGGAAAACCAGCAATTTAAATTTAATGTTGTCACCAGCATTCAATTCAAGACCTGGAATTTCTCAAAGCAAAAAAAGACGACCTTCTTGATTTTGTGCGTAAAAATGTCATACCTGGGTTTTATAAACCATTCTATGAAAATTTGTAACTGAGAAAATGACTGAACTATTTACCTGATTGTGATAAAATCTATGAGATTGTGATAAAAAGGCTGAACTATGATATTATTTGATAGTGATAAAATAACCATATTGTGGTAAAACCTACATAAATGTGATTTAAAAAAAAAAGATTTAGGTTGTAGATAAAATGGCTACCTATAGTTTACTTTCGTTTTCTCACTTACCAAGGTTATTTTAATTTTTTTTTTTTACCTTTGGGTATTATTTGTGATTTATTTTTTGCAAAATAAAATAAATCTTGATTTTTAATGAAGTTATTTTGATAAACCCAAAATATCTTTTAATTGACTAATTGACACAACTGGCAACTGAAAAAACATTAACCATTATTGCACTTACTTATAGAAGAAGAACGACACATTTAATCTTGTGACGCTCTAAGTCATTAATTATTCCTGCAAGAAGGTCATAATCCAAAATGAATGCAGTTTTAATTATTATAGAAATATTTCATTATAGCAAATACCTTCTATGATACATTTTCTCTTACTTTAGAATCATATCTTTCAAAAGAAATCGCAAAGTTATTATATTTGAATGTAAACAAGAAGAAATATATAACATAATGTTTAAATTGTGCATAGCGAAAAATCACTGATTTTGAGTTATGTCGCTGTTGCAGCAAATGAGCGATATATACAGTTTTGAAAGGACCTCATTTTCGTCATCTCCTGGGTAGGATCGATGGACATTTGAAGAAAAATTTCGAAAATTCCGTCATGAGTACAACCTCAATAGCTGATTTCCCTCAAGGGAAATCTGCTAAAATGAGGTCCGTTCAAACTAAAGACACACACCACACTTGTCTTACTGCTCTTGTGGTCACAAATTCGGTTTTATCGTCATTAAATATATAAGCCTTTTAAGTAATACTAAATAAGTCCGTTAATGGACTTGGGGTAAGGTTTGGTGGGTGGATTTCGAAATATCTTGGTTATTATATGTCGGGTCGATAAAATGTCTAGAGGTAATCTTATTGCAAATTTAATAGCCTATAAATGTCTTTATATATATATATATATATATATATTATCTATCATGAACATTAACCAGGATATTTGCATTTTTAGTTTTCACTAAACCCCTCCTGCGCGTCATGTGAGCAATAAGCCTGTAATATAAACCCTTTATTGGGTGCTCAAATATCAAATATTGTTTTCATTGAACTTTTACTGTGTGTGTGGTAGATGTTATTACATTGTGTGATCGTTTCAGATTGTAGGTCTTTACACAAAAATGTTCATTTGATCAATGCCATACTCAGGACCGGATTTAGATGAAGAGAGGCCCTACTTAAACTATATAAACGAACAGACACAATGCGTTGGTTTTAACCAATGCATTTTTATATTTGTTTATAAGTCGTATTCGTAGAATTTCTCCATTGTTTTAGTTTTCACTGTTTTTGAATAGTCTAATTTTAATTTTTGTAACAATTTGAATGAAGGTCCCTCTTGATCATGAGGTCCTAGGCTAAAGCATAGTTAGCCTACAGGAAAATCCAAGCCCCACCATACTCAATAATTAACTGTTTCATTCAACTCATTAGTTAACTGTAACTAATTTCATTCAACTCATTAGTTAACTGTAACTAATTTCATTCAACTCATTAGTTTAACTATAACTAATTTTATTCATCTCATTAGTTAACTATTATTATTATTATTATTTATTAACGTCCACTTTTCCATCTAGAAAGCCAAAGCCATCCATTATATTTATAGATATTTACTGATATACAGTCACTATTCGTCGCTGTATTTACACTTAAACCTGCTCTGTTTTTGTAATTGATGAGGCTCATATTTTCAAATTTGCTCATAGCTCTTTGGCCATGACATTAATGGTTTGTTATTTGACCTAGTCATTACCGAACAAATGTGTTGTTATAAAATATATAAATATTTTAAGTATTTCATTTCAGTTCTTCCAATAATAGAAGAAGAATTCTGAGAGGAAATATGTCTGGGACGAACAATACCCCCAGCATTGACACTCGAGCGGAGTTGGCCGAGCTAGTGAAAAGAAAGGCTGAAATTGCTGTAAGTAATATATTAGTGAATATGCGGAGTTATTAAGTTATTCCTCTTCTATTATAATGATTTTTCATCAGAGTTTGATCATCTTATAAAGTGATCTGAGTATAACGTATATTAGATTAAATGCTGCTCTTGTGGAGTTTTGTAAGAACCTGTGCACTCTAATTGGTAGATCAAAGCAGGATTAAGCTTTTATAATTCATTTCGATAAATGTGTTAATGTAGTGGGTAAAAAAATGTAAATAAGAAAGACCTGTTGATTCCCTTAATCTCTAATAATTATTGCCACATACAATAAATAAAAGCTTCATATAAAACTTTTACTAACTTTCACTACTTACTTTTTGCAGTTTACTATCTGTCAATTTACTTCAAGAAATCCGAATTAAATATTGATATAGTTTAAAGTAATTAATCTATTATTATCCCTTCAATCGAATACTAGTAGATTAATAGGTAATAGAAATATATAATACAGGCTATCTTGACACTCATCAAAGGAGGTTTATAATTAATTCTTGACAGACTTCACTATCGCAAACCTATTTTACAACCTTTAACATGCCTAGATCCTATAAGGGCCTTATTCGTAAAGCGGTCATTTCGTTCAAGTGACACTGCTGGTAGTTCTAGATGGTTATTGCCATCTTTCTCAACATCTTTTAAAAGTTGTAGATTCATATATCTCCCTTTGCGATCGGTGTTTTGTCCTCATTTAGACCGATCACAGAATACCATTTTCTGAAATTTGGGTTTTAGCAAATTTTCTGATAGAAAAATCAGATATTAAGATTTACTTACAAAGGGATTTTCAAAAAATGTCTTATCAATTCTGCCTAGGAGATGAAAAATGAGGTTAGTTAACTCTCTAATGGCTGCAATTGTTCATTTATTGTTACCAAACTCCATATTGAAAGATTTTATATAAAACTAAAGTTTTAGTTGAAGTTATACCAGGAGGAATAATTCCAACAATCCTAAATATATCCATTATTATTAGTCGGATTGTAAATATTCACAATTTTCCTCTGTCTAGGAGTGTGTATTTTCAAACTTTAGTAAACCCCATTCCTACCATGGCATTTTCACTTTATGCTAACAGAGAAATAAAGATTACAGTCTGCAGATTTACTGAGACATCATTTTCCGTATCTGTATGTGGGAAATCTGCTTTGTTCACACAGCCCTCGTGTAATGGTTTATTTTATTTTACATTTTAACAATGTTTTACCGGATTTGGGATATTCTCCTAGCTAATATTTTATTTGCCATATTCAGTTCAATTAATCTTCTCAGGAATGTGTCCTTTAGTTTCTCTCTTGATATGTTTCCCAGAGTCACCTTTACCCAACCTTTTGGATTGTCATGTACCCGGTAAATTAGTAGAATGTTAGTGATAATTCTTTGTCCCATCACCCCTCTTTAAGTCTTCCAACAAAGAAAAAACGCATAGAGGTATAGACTCTGTTTGTAATTAACTTTATGAGAAAACTCTTAGTAATTTTGTGAGTTAGGTAATTTGGTTTCATTGCTTTTAGTGAGCTCTGATATTTATTACCATCATTGAGTACGTAATATCAGATCATGACTGATCAGATGTCACAATGAATATTTGCTAGTTTTTATTTTTAAGTTGGTCCAGTAGAGAGGCAAGTTCTCTTGAGAGCCTGGATCCTTACCCATAGACTCCTGATATCTTGTTTTTTGGAAGATAACGATTACTTTAATTTATTGAATTCTTTAGTGAAGCAGTAATAATCCTCCATTCTGTTATCTTTCACTGGCACTGTAGTCTTGTCACAGCCTCCAACAATTGTTTCGATAGTGTCAAGAGATCTAAATTAAATATTGATATTCTGTTCGAAGAATTTACTTTATTATGATGGATTGCAAAAATATATAATATAAGTAATATACACTTCCCTCCAAGGTTGTCTGCAATAATTTTTTTACTCAACATGCTGTCTAATTATAAATTTCTAAATTGAAAGTTATTATATTTTTAGGAAACATTGGCAAATTTGGAAAGGCAGATTTATGCTTTTGAAGGCAGTTACTTAGAGGATACTCAGCTCTATGGCAATATCATCCGAGGCTGGGATAGGTACTTGACTAGTAACAAACTAACTAATAGCAAAGCTGATAAAAGAAATCTCAAATTTAAAGAAGCGGAGCGGTTGTTTTCGAAGTCATCTATTACATCCATGGCTGTAAGTGTTGAAGAATTATTTATCAGAGTTGGTTTTTACGGGTTAGAATAGAGAGGAGTATCATCTGTTGGAAATTTACTTTTAACTATAATTTTTCTTTTAGTAATTCATAATATAAATCGTTGTGTTGTGATAATGTGAACTTGAGCCCAACTTCACTTTGTTGAAAGGTTCAAGGCCTTTCACTTAAACACATGGTTCAGTGATGTGTTTATTTTACTAAAGTTCTGTATGTGTACCACCTCTTTTGGTGCTTTTTCAGGAGCTAATATTTAAATATACAACCTTTACTGTTTACATTACAAAGTTGTTGTGTGATGTAAACAGCAACATTTCTGTTTAGTTCTAAGCTCCTAAAGAGATGTGGAATATGTAGATTTATTAAAATAAACGCATCGGTCAAACATATGTATGTACCTTTTCTACAAAGACAAAATAAATCACAAATGCACCACAACAGATAATTATTTTATGAAAAATGACTTCATTCTATATTCATCATATTATTAAATATTTAACGACTGATATTTCATGCTAGTTCTTTTATTTCTCTAAAACTCTTCATGTCTTGATCTTATTAAGTTGTTTTCATCAATACCTAGTCTTTTCTTGATCTGGATGATTCAACATTTTCTAAGACATTCATTTGTATCCAAATTATAGAAGTATTTTTGCTTTTGTCTATTGTTAAAATTCACTTTTGAACAAAACATAGATTTGGATTTTGTATACAATTATTTCTAATAACTCGTTACATGATGTTTCAGGCTGTCAGTGGGCTTGTTGATCAAGATAAAGGTGAGATTAATAACAAATAGTGCAAGCCAAAGAACATTTTTGTTTGTACAAATATTTATGTTATGGTAGAACTTTGCTAACTTGTTACCTTAAAATGTGTTGTTTGAGTTATTATGTACACAAACAATTTAATTTAATTTTTTTATTTAAAGAAAGACCCTTTCTACAAAAAACGCATCAGTTTTTCTTAATTTTTTTTTTTTTTTTAGCATTCTTCATGATAATATTTTTAAATAAAGTTTACGGAACTATTTAAAATAATTTTTATATGAAAAAGTGAATTACTTATTGTTAATTCTCTCACACTGTGTATTTGTGCCTTAAATTGAGCCTTTTAGTGTTTGATCATACCAATTAGTATAAGTAATTTAAGATTTTATAAACGAAAACGAATATCTAAAGTTATTGTTATTTTTTAAGCAATAACATTTTTTTATTTATTCAACTTAAATCCCATGGTATTACCTACTGTGGAAGATTTTAAATAAGCTCCTCCAGCTTAGGAATACTAGACTATAAATGAACATTTAATATTTCCCCTTATAAAAATAAGTGCCTCAAAAACAATGCAGAAAAAAATAATTTGTATATATGCCTTCAGCCCAATTCTGTATGGGATTTTGTTCAAGTACACACACTATTTGTCTACCTTTCGATATTTTAAATTTAATTATATTCTATTATTCACTCCCTGACCTAGTTTTTAACAATACAAAAAATTATAGATAATTAAATACTGAAAATTCGAATAACGTACCTAAAATCTACCTCATATATCGGCTCTATTCTAAATGTGATCCATGACAATCATTAACGACATAAGAAATTTTACGGCTATGATCTAAGTTTTATTAGTAAAAGTGTACTCTTTGTATTCAGACTGTATTAATTACTTCCAGATCTATTTGTTCCTGCATAATACCGTAAATAATTCTTATTAAACAGTACAGGTGCTTCCACTCATTGTGTTCAACATGATGTATATATATATATATATATTTATATATATATATATATATATATATATATATATATATATATATATATACACACTCTTTAGTTTGAGTCTAGAATTATTTTCTGCAAATAAATTCATATTTTAATATATTGAAAAATGAAATTTACCATTAGTACAATTGTAATAAAACCATAATAATTAATAATTAAAGCTTTTATTTAGTTACAACTCCACTTAAAATTATGATAATTTTAATGCCATTCTGAAGTCAACTAATTCCTTTTCTACCTGAATACAGTTACGTTAAGTCTTAAATGTATCACTTTTAAAACTTAACGGGAAGATGAACATCTCATACTTTAGACATACTTAAGTGTAGCTAACAGTTAATATTCAATAGAAAAAAAATCAAAATAAATATATAGTTAGTTAATTTCAGTTAGTACAGTTCTGCTTTGCATTATTTATTTTGTCTCTAAGTTTGTAAATTAGTATCTCATTATTTTGTGTTGCACTATCCTTGAAGGCAGTTTTTCATTTCTATTTTATTTTCTATTTCACTTTATCTTAATTCAAAGAATTATCATTTATATATTTGCTGTTTCACTCGTTTAATGTATTTTAGACTGTGTGTGCTATTTATTGCTTTTTTTTTCATTTATTTATTTTTAATTTTTAGTGCACTCATTCACTTCTATGTTAATGTAGTTATGGCTCATGATCTGTTACAAAAGAACTTTTATTATTTATAAATGTTTGGATTTCTATTTGTATAAAGGAAATAAAAGTTTTGTTCCTGGTTTTCTTTTGTTGTGTATTTAATTAAATTCTAAGGAGCTATCTGCCTTTAATCACTCTCTAGCCAAATCCCAACTATTTTCTGCTTTTTCAAGATCAAGGCTATCCAATATTATGGCTATGTCTCAGGTAATTCAATAGAAGTTCATATGTGGTAAGCTATTTTGGATTTGTGGGGGATAAATATTAGCACAGGTTATATTTATCTTAACATCAATTATAAATGTCTTTTTTTATTTTTAAAATAGGAAATATTTCTAAACATAATTTTACTCTGGTTTTGGCAGAAGTGGAAAGATGAAACACCAATTTACTAATGCCACACAGAAATAGTATTTTGCAAGTGACATTTATAATTAAAAAAACAGAAGTATAAATCAGGTGAAAGACTTTTATGTTACTATGGTAATGATTTAATACATTCATTGGAATATGAAAAATATGCTATCATAAAAAGAAGAAGTTATATTTATAGTTGTTATTAAAAGAAAATTATATATTGAGTGAAGGTTTTGGCAGTTTATAATTTTATTTTAATTATTTGACTGCACGTTAACCATAAGTGAAATATAATGGATGTATATTTGTGTGAGGGTTTTGTTTGCATGGAATTTAGCTCTTAGAAGGAGGAAAGAATTTGATTTAGTATAATGTTTCCATGAACATTTGTGTGCCATTTTTTTTTTTTATTAAGGATCATTTTTAAAAGGTGTGAATACTGTGGACGAAGGAAGAGTAACATGAGAAAATAGTAGTTATAAGGTTGAAAGTACAGTTTGTATATTATTGGCCATGAAATCTGTGATTGGATTACTCTGGGGAGGTGTTGTAATGGGTTCTAACCTTTGCTAAGTGTCACCATAAAGGAGTGAACATCACATATGTTGCAGTAATTAAGGAAATGAAGCTGACTGAGCTAATGGACCTCACTTTCACAGAACAATAGGGTGTTAGACAAGGAGATAATATATAAAACCACTATACATAAATCTAGACATGGTAAGCGAGAGAAATAATGAACTTGACACAATAGGTTTAAGTATAAATGGAAAATTACTAGGAATTTGAAGTTTGTGAACAATGTGGTAATTTTAGCAGATTATGCAAATAGCCTGTAAAACATATTGGAAGAATTTCTTATGGAATGTCAAAAAGTGGGTTTTGAAGCTAAATTACAAGAAAATGAAGCTTCTGGCTAACGAAGAAAAGAGATGGCAATAAACTACAATATATTCATGAGCTTGTCTAGCTATCCTCCTCAAAAGAAATTCATAGGAGAATATCTCAACGATGGGAAAAACTCTGGGTGCTCAACTGCAAAAACTGTTTTCAATATTATAATTAAAGTCTTTGGGTACTGACTGTGGTTTCATGTTTCTGTCTGATGTTTTACTAGACGTACTTCTAGCTTCCTAAGTGCTCTGATGAGTTCCTATTCATGTGTATGTAAATGCCTCATCCAGTGCCGCGGGTGGAGCCTCCTCTTCCAGGTTCCTTCGGGTACTGTCTCCAACTCTATTTCCATTGTGGCTATGCCTTCTTTGTTTGTATATTTCTTAGTAAGTGGAATAATGGGCTTCCACAGTACTTAACCTATAACCGTCTTCTCTGTTTAAGTTATTAGGAAAATTTTCTATCTTGATTGGTTTTTGTACGATTCTTTCTTGGTAGCGACCAACTTTTCAATCAAAAATTTTCTGTCTTCAGCCTGAAACTTTTTCACACTATTGACATATTCTCCAACCCGAGTGCTGATTAAACTGCCTGTCTGCCGCATTCCAAGCCATAGGAACAAGCTATACTGTTCACCCCTGGCACTTAGGTATGTAGCTGATCCTTCATGCTCATATCAAAGCAATCTCTGTCCAATTTTTCTAACTGTGCCAAATGCTGTATCAATATCTTGTTTCTTAAGTATTTTTACAACTTTTTCTGTTTTACTTTTAACAAAAGGTATTACAGCAGTTTGTCGGTGTTCTTTTTCACTTGAGATCTTTTCTTTTTTCTTTATAATGAAGTTCCTTTTTACTTCGTTCTTATAGCCAATTTTCAGTAGAACTGACAACAGGTGTCTTTTTTTTTGCTTGTTCTGTGGCTCTGATATTCTTTCAGCTCTAGTTATAATTGTCCTAATTATCCCACTCTTCTGTGCTGGATGGTGACGTGAACCTGCGGGTTGTTGTGGGTTGGTTTTCTATAAACTACCTTTCCAAACTTTCTATTTAGTCTTCTTTCCATCAAATCGTCTAAGAATGGAATTTTTTTATCCTATTTTTATTACATTGTGAACTCAATGTTGGGGTGAATTGAGTTTAGTAGGAAATCATTCAAGGTGTCTTTCCCATGTGGCCGTATGACGAGTGTGTTATAATTATAACTGAACCGAATCTTTTTGGTTTCAGATCGCTGTCTCAAGTGCCTCTTTTTTAACGGGGCTTAATGGTGACCCCATGGTAGCACCATCCGTTTGTTCATAGAAATTGCTATTGAAGAGCAAATATGTTGACTGAAGGGAGATACTTGCAATCTTGGCTTGTTCTTCCATTAAAATAATCTTCATAAGGCCTAATGTTTCCTGGACAGGAATTCTAGTGAAACGTGACTTAAAGTCACAACTAACAAGTAGATAATTTTTGTTATTATTGATAATTATTTACCTGGCGAAGTCCGATGAGTCCATGATATGGTGTAGGGTTAAGCCAATGCTTAGTTGTATCTTCTTTGCCAAGCAAAAGTCCATTATATCTGTTGTATGTTATGGTTGTCAAACCTAGTCATTTACTAAGTTCCAAGAAAAGAAATTTCAAACATGGCATTACTCTATAGAAAGATGTATTCTGACTACAAGTAGAAAACAGTGGATTAGGAGTCAGGAAATAAGGATCCAAGCTCAGATGAAATATCCATGCATCAAATAGACTACTACAGGCAGTTCATAGATGGACAACTGTTACTACAGAATGGATATCTAATGGGAGAAAGACAAGAAGAGGTTGTCTGATTGATTACATGTGGAACAAGGCTGGTGTAGTGAGGATGATGATTGCAAGGGGCAGAATAAAATGGAAGGGAATTTGGACTAAAGAGAGGACTCCACTTCCTGGGAAGGTAGACCCATTACCTTAATTTTTGTTAGGCTGTACAATAGTGGATTACTTAGTTAAACCTTAAATGGGTACTTTGTTTCGTTTTATAAAAGGCGAAATATTTATTAATTTTTAAATGTATTAACTATCGTGAATAAAAGTTATAGGCATTCATTCAATTTGAAGGACGGTAGTAACTATTAATAAACTATAAATTAAATTATGATGAAAGGAAAATAGAATCATTTCATCAGGTTAGAAGGTGATTTAAGGTGAAAAATAGATCTTGCAAGTCCTAAAAGATGCACTAATTGAGGCTAACGTAAATTAAACCTTCTAGTAGTAGAGATGAAACAAGGAATAAAAACATCCTATATAAAGCTTGAAAATGTGAAGTAGTTTTGTTGCCTTCAAAACGGCAACACGTCATGAAAGTAAAAGCAGGCTTGGAACTTATAGAAGAATGTCAGTAGTTAAATGCTCCTTCCAAAACAAAAAGAATATATTAAGTAATAAACCTATAAATGTTATTGTTATCATCATTGGGATGGGGTTATGTGCAGATTACCACCCTTTTCTAGCCAGGATGGGACTAAGATTTTCAATTTAGCGAGTTCACCACAAAAAAAAATCCCTATTGTGCATATGGGAATCAAACCCTCAACTCTAGGTTTAGCAAGTGAACTATGACTAATGCCTTAACTCTCATTATTAACCAATAAGTATGGATATTGTTTGTTTTCATTCTTTTGGAGTGTACTTTTCAAAGTAAAAAGTGGAAAAAAGAAAGAATATTCTCAATAAGAAGTTGAGGTCCTGTGAACTTTGTACAGATCCAGTTGAACTCAGAAAAAATTAAATGTGCCAGTAGATGCTCCAAATAAGGTAAGTTAAAATAGAAGTCTATTAATAGGCATTGAGAAAAAGGGAGGGAAACTTATGTGCACAATGATTTCACCAAAAATATATATAAAAGTGAGATTTTTGAGCATTGCAGTAGACGAGTAACCAGAAAGTCTTATCTCGAAGGTATTAAACATCTCGTGTATTTTTGTGGGGATAACTGTATGAATAGATAGACACTGAGCAGAATTCATTGGTTGTAACTAACTACAAGGTAGCTTTAGATATTGTTCATAAACTTTATTAAAAAAATAAATACAATATGCTAATACATTTTTTATGTTCTGGTACCTCAGGAATATTCTTGACTTAAATTTAAAACTAATAAATAATTCTGTATCCGAGTCTGTATACAGAAATTTTAACACACTCAGTATTAATCATAAAACAGAAAAATTATTAATATCCATTTTTTAATCTAACAAAAAAAATCAACGACCCTGTTTAAAAAAAAATGGCTCTTTTGCTCTTGCTTCTTACACCTGAATTTTGGGGACCACTGCAATGTTTCTTTGTCCTGTTTTGTTTTCATTCCTTGTCCATTCTTAACACTTTCATGCTTTAGCCACTTCATAATAGTTTGTGTTTATCCTGCCATGTTTGAGCATCTCCAAGCTGGTCCTCTACACTTCCTAGGTATCTTACAATTTTATTATTTAATAACATTTCAATATTAATTAGACTACTCCATAGTAATTAGGCAATTTAATATGTTTTCTTTCAAGACTTATATTCAAAAATGATTCAACACATTGTTCCAATCTTTTTTTATTTGAACTAATTTATACCAAAATAATTTCTTAATGTAATATCGTTTATAAATGTAAAAATAAATTGTTAAAGTTTTACATAAATAAGTAAATAAACAAATTTTCTAAATCCTTTTTTTTTTTTTTTCATAGAAAACCTTTATAAACATTTTTTATATCCTTAAAATCACTATATCTGTTATAATTTTCCAATTCTTGTAATTTTATAGTTATAATATTATAAAATAAGCTACCAGCAATTAATTTTATAAAATTATTTTATATATAATTTTATTTTTATAAAATTTTAAATTAACCCCACCATTATTAATTGTAATGCTCATTAAAAATATTTACATTTATAAAAATAAGTGTAAAGTAAGTGTTTGAAATTCTCAAGATTAAAATATTCTTTTGATAAATAAAATTCAACATTTAGACCTGGCTTTTGTAAGTGAAAAGGCTTAGGAAATATTAAGGTATTTGTATATAAGGAAAGAGCACGTTTCATAATTATAAGGAAGTCAAGCTAAATTTTAGTATCAAATATTAGGTTCTGTTTTACCTAATCTATTTGTAAAAACATACCCTCTAAATACCATGGTGTGGTTGGAATCAATGAAAAATAACTTCCTGTGCCTTTTTCTTCTCATTTGCCTAATAGTCTTCACCTTCCTATAAATAAAAAGACTTCACACCTCATATTAAATTTCGACTCATGTGCAGAATATTTAAACTAAAGATGAAACTGACCAATGTACTGATCAAATCCAGAGGCACTCAATATTATCAGACATATTTGAACTGCCCCAATATGATTCATGCTCGCCTGACTAGGGGCCATGGGCAAGAGGAACTATTCAAACTTACAGACACCTTCTTTGTGACTGCTCTTTACCAAAAAATACTAGATCATTTTTTAGGATGAATGTATAACATTGGCATTTAGATGGAGAAACTTTGTCCTCTTAATATGTTAAAAAAAACTTGATCATTTTGCATATTATATTAACTTCTCGGAGTTTCAGCTGATATCAAGAAATTTCCAATTCCTATATCATTATTATTAAATTCACTTTAGTCTATCTTATTTTTTTTAAATTGGTTTTTATAATAGGAGTCAACCTGAAATATTTATTTCCCATCCTCCATTAGATGTATTTATTTTAGCATATTAAATTCTTCAAAAAATAACATAGCTTTTTAAGAAAAAATAAATAAATAATTTTTTAATTAATTAATGATCATAATGACAATTATTAGACAATTTCTATAGGATTGACATTAGTCAGCAACAAAAAAAAAAGTTTGAATACATTCTTATTTTTCAAGAGACGCATAATGTACAAACAGTTTTCAACTCATATCATCTAAATTTACTGTTGAGGTTAAGGATGCAAGAATATCATTCTATTCATGTTCAAAGTCAGGATGTCGTCAACATACGGATATAGAATGGTAATTTAAAATTTAATTTAGTAGCAAAAATGCTATTCCATTTTACAAAGCAAACTATTGTACAAACGCAATAGGATGGTACCATCAGAACTGATTGGTATTGCATACGTTATTCCTCTAACCACTTTGTAAATTAATCTGAACCAGAGAATCAATATTTGTATGAAACTAATGAAAAGATTGTTCGATCTGAGCTTGGAAGGAATATTTTGAAAGAAAAAAAAGGTAAAGGAGATTTTTAGCAGCAAGGGATACCCTTAAAGATTCATTAATAATGATAATGGAGTTATGAGAAGTTCTGACAAGTGATGGGATAAGGGATAAACACATGTATATATATGGCTGAAACCGTTTTGCTCACTCCCTTTCATTCAAAGTCCAACACCTTGCACCAACACTTTATTACAGTGCAGTTATAATTTACAAGGCCATAAATTTTCACAATATTCTATGTGAAATCGGGATTACTTAAGTAACTAATTATACTAGCATCAAGTATAAAAAATAAATAAATATATATATCTGAAATAATCACTCTCGCCAAGCACTCTTTGTTACAGGACATAAATTTGAACTGTTGAAATAATTAAAAATGAGACTAATGAAATAATAAAAAAGAAAATACCATTTTTCATTCTTAGGGGCAGAAATGCCAACATATGATGTAAACAGGTTAGCCAACATTTCAGGTCTTGGTACTATAATTGTATCAATAAGCAAGTTATTATAAAGTATCTCTCTCTCTCTGATTAAGAATATATGTTGAATGTGTTCGTATATATGTGGGTATAAATATGTGGCCTAAGGTCTCACCTATTTAATCATGTAGCTAAATTCAACAAATAGAACTTGTTTGTTTCTTGTATGGTAAGTACCATAATAGCATAACATTGTAAATAATTTTTTATCTTAGTTTGGGGGCTCAGGTTGACCGTGAGAGTTAAGGGATTGGTCTTAATCTCGCGTTCGATTTTTGTCTGGGTGAATAGGAATTTATTTAGTGACGGACTCATTAAATAAAATCCTTAGTCTCACCCTGGCAAGAAAAGGGTGGTAACCTGTAGATAACCCCTCCCAATTATTATGAATAAAACTAATAATAATAAAAAGTGTTTTTTTTTATTACAGATGCCTTGAATAGTGAGAGTGAATCACAGACAGGAAACAGTGGTAGTGAAGACAATGTAGGCCTTAAGGAATCTGGAAAAAACCATTCGACCCATAATGGGAATAGCTTTGGAGCTTTGAATGGTGTCATGGATAGACCACATTCACCAAGCAAGGAGACTAAAATCAATCGGACAGCTAGCTTTAAGAAAACTCTTGCAAAGAAAGTGAAACACAGATAAGGAAAACACAATGGTGATCTCTATATTGAAGAAATTAAATCAATATTCTAGTCATTAAATTAAAATAATTTTCTTCAAGGTATTTTTTTTAAATTTAGTGTATTTATTTTCTTTTTTTTTCACTTGAATATAAATTTCTTTTTACAATATATTTTTCTAGAAAATTTATCATTCTAGCAAATGTTTGTTTTCATGGTAGAAGATGTTTAGAAACCAAAATTTATACATCTTTTTCCAAAAATAATGAAAATAAAATAAATAATTGGAGGATCTCAAAGCAATCATAACACCAAGTTATTTTTATTTTATTTGTTTATTTCTAAAGAAATGCATAGCCAATAGGCATAGGATTAGGTTCTTCTAAAATACTATCATGTTTGTCTAGCAGTTATTAGGATGTTTCAAAGGCAGTATTTTACCACAGATATTGCAAAAAAAAAATTAAAACATTAAACTTTGTACTAGTAATATTTTACTACAATTAATTCCTGAAAAATTTTACTTGATATTGGTCCTTGGGCTGATAAAACTAGGTAATTATTTTAAAAATCTATCTTGGGTTGTTTCTGCACTAAAAACCTGAACTTGTAATTTATTAATTCAATTATACCAGCCTTATTAACTGATTTAATCTACTTAAAATATTACTAGTTGAAAAACATAGGTGAAAATTAGATATTTATTGACTTAGGTATCTGTGATTTTTCATTTCTTGTTATTTATTGTAAAGTCAGGTTGTGTTTTAAAAAATAATTTATTAACATCACTTTTTGCAACTAAGGCTAATTGGGGCGGGTTATCTACAGGTTACCACCCTTTTCTAGCCAGGATTTTATTTAATGAATTCTGTCACTAAATAAATTTCTTGGCCAGGCGGGAATCGAACTCGCCATTCTAGGTTTACCATGTGAGATTAAGTAGGTTGTGTTTTAATTTTTATTTTTCACATGATATGACCAGTCTGGTCAGGTAGCACACTTGATAGCAATGTTCTCAATCAAGAGGCACATCACCACTATGTAAGTGGTTGAAGACTTGTTAAAAAGAGCATTATTTTCAAATTGAAGCTATCCTGAGTCAAGTTTAACTGGCATTATAGGGAAACGTGTTGATGCCCTAAGGTCTGTGTAACAGATTTAGTTGATAATAGTCATAAAAGTGATTTCTCCCAAAGTGCTGGACAGTAGAGGAACCAATTGATCAGGATCAATAAACACCTTGTCCTCTATGTGTTTTAATATATGCAGAACGCACTTTCAGAGAAAAAAAAACTTATCATCAATGCCTGCTGATTAGCGAAGTGTAGCCAGTATCACAGCAGCCTGGTGAGATTTGGTACAGAGTCTCTGAAAGTGTACGCAGCACATATTTAAGTACTCAAAAGAACAAGGTTTTTTTATTGATCCTTATCAGTCATAACAGTGTTAAATACATATTACAGTTCTGCATTTTATTAAATAGAATACTAATACTGTTTAACTGAACTTAGTAAAATAATACATATTTGTCACAAACATCGAATGCAATACATGAAGTTAAATGTTAAGTAGATCAGCTATGAGAACTTACATTTTTTCTTTGCAGCATTTGATAGCATATTCAGATAAGTTTAAAATCTCCTTTTTAAGACCTGTCATTTACAACTTCATGAGAAATAAATCAACTCAAACTGTTTGTAATGTAATTTAAGACATTATTTTCCAATGTAACTTTTGTAATAGATATACTGTTTATATGCATTTATTTTGCATTATATATATATATATATATATATATATATATGTCATGCACTACTTCCTCCTCACTTTTATGTTGCAATCAAAAAGTTTCAGTATTTAACATAGAACATTGATTTTATTCAAAATGTATATTTAAGTTGCAAAGAATTAATATGCGTTTCTCACTACGTATTTGTCCAAATGGTGCTAAACATTTGTGTTCAAGCAAGGAAATGAATAATTTTAGAGACTGCATAGTCTAATTTCCTATTGTGTAGTTTTACTTTCTTAATGTGATGTTTGCACTTAGTTAATCACTGGAAACTGAAAAGAACACTGTATTTTTTTAAAATGTTTTTATTAAAGAATCGAATCTAGTTCAATTTAATAACAATTTTGATTATGCTTTAATATGAATGTACATACGTGTATACTATTTAGCAGTACTTTAAAATAAAATAAGTCTAATTTGTTTCAATTTGTTGTTCCTGAACTTCCTTACATCCATCAAAAATCATTATTCATGTGTAAAAAAGGAGTGGGTTCCTGAGGCAATGTGAATATAACAGATACTAATTCCATGAATCAAATTTTGATAAAATTACACACAAATTTTAAACACTATAGTTTGGTGTTTCTTATTCAGTAGATATACTAGCAAAATTGGGCCAACTTCTGGTTTCAACTCGTAATTTACTATTCCCTGTCTGTCTTAAGACGAGTCTAAAGAAACAGTAAAACCTTTGTCTAAAAAGACACTCCATTGAAATACTTAGCACAGAATTATTTTTTAGAGCTATCATTTCTGACTATGACTCTTACCACTTTAATTCTTTCTACCATTTTATATTGCATGCGCCTAGTAGTCACAGACTTCATAATGAATAGGCAGCCATATGACCTTGAAATGTGGCTTGCATTTGATAGTGAAGATGGCTTGGCCAAATCATAATTCTTTAACCTTCAGTTTGAGATCCTAAGTTCAAACTTGGGATTAACAATCTAAATTTTATTTAGCTGTGGGGAGTACTTGGCTTTGAGAGTAGACTTCTATCTACTCCCCAGGATCTAGTCAGAGTCAAAGAAAATTGAGTAGTTACTTAAGTATGATCTGAATGATGATGATGTGATCTTTGGTACCTTATGCCACCATAAAAATGGCACAGAGTTAAAGCTAAAACTGACCACATGTTATCCCAATAACACCATGCGTCAGGCTAAAACTCTACACGCTTGGGCTAGCTTACGAAGGATTATCATTTGTTGTTCATTATGTGTCATTCTTAATAGTCTTCACTTTTTTTTTTCATACCCTTCATATGGGAGGCCAAAGCGTGCAGTGGTTATGGAAAGTTCAGTCCATACCTCTGACAGAAAAATCTCATTTGAGTTTTTTTTTTTTTTTTTAAATTTTTGTTGGAATTCCAAATTTTAAAATTATTTGGAAGACAGAAAGATATGTGCCTAAGATAAAAAAAGTTATTCTATGTCAGATATAGATAACAAAATTTAAATTTTAGGATTTTACATCCTTCACCTTGGATTTCACACTATTTTGTAAAGAATTTTTTCCATTAAAACACCTATCTATTGTTTTTTAATTGTCAGAATAAAACTTAATAGATAGGAAATTTAAAATTACAATTTCATGGAAATTAGATCTTTTTTTATTGAAATAAAAACAATTGTTAGGAGTAATGCATGCAGTAAAATAAGAGATACAAAATCTACATATAATTATATAAAATTGTAATCTTTGTCTTGCATTTATCCTCCCCCCAAAAAAATTTCATAATACTTTTTTCATTCACACAGAATTGAAAAGATATCAATAATTCTTGCTTTTGTTGTTTATTACCTTTTCAAACCTAAACTACTGAATCTGAATTGATGAAACTTGGTATGAGTATTACCAGTAATCTAACTCAGAGTACACTATATTCTTAAAGACAAACAGGAGTGGGGGTAGTAAGAGATGCATACTGTTTCTTTACTACCCATCTTAAGAGAGAGGAGGAATAGTAAATTATGAGTTGAAACTAAAAGTTGACCCAATTTTGCTGGTATATGAGCTGAATAAAAGAAATCAAACTATAGCATTTAAAATTTTATATATATATATATATATATATATATATCATGAAACAGTTTATACCAGACGACTTCAAGATAATTGATGTATATATATATATACTAGCTCAGATACCCGGCTTCGCCCGGGAATTGATTTGAGGCTGAATGGTGATGGTATTTTTTTGGCAAGACTTTACTTTGCACAATATTTTGACACTTACCCGTCCCAGTGTTTAGGGTTAATACCCATTGTTGGCATTTGTTAATAATAAAATTAATTTTTTAAAAATTAAAGTCTTCACTGTCCTCCAAATTGTCATATTTCCCGACTCCTGTGCATTATGCATAGATTTCAGCTATTAAGGACAAAATATTAACATTGATTTGAATTAATTTTTCCAGCTGAGGTACCTGATAGTTCAAATAGAAATGAATTGTTGAGCATATCAATATTTCTACGCAAATTACTTCCTCCAAACATTGTTCCTGGAGAAATGTATAAAAAAAAAAAAGTTAATTTAAATAACAAAGTAAACAACTTTTGTTATGTGCATGTTTGTCGAAAAACAAATAGACAATGAAATATCGCGAATTTTTATTTAAGGCCTCCCTTATAACCCCCACTCCCGTTCTAACTTAAAAATTTTAATATAGCTTATAATCTTGGAAGAATTAATGCTAATTGACATACCGAGTTTTTTTAAGTTCGGTTTAATCGTTAGCGCCCAATGAAATAGTTGACTCCCGCTTTAGTTTATAGTGTATATATATTGTTAAAAGACAAAAATGAATATAACAAAAGTTACTCTAAATAACAAAATAAACAATTTTTGTTATGTTCATATTTGCCGAAAAACCAATAGGAAACGAAATACCGCTATATTTAATTTCTGGCCTCCCTTACAACCCACACTCCTGCCCGTCCCTAGAAATGTTGGTATTGCTTGTTATAATGAAGGCGTTAGTCCTAATACACGTACCGAGTTTTATTTAGTTCGGTTGATTCTTTTGGGTCAAATAAAATTGTTGACTCCCGCTATAATTTTTAGGGTATAACTCATTTATACTTAGGTATAAGACGAAAATGTATATAACAAAAGTTACTTTAAATAATAAAATAAATAACTTTTGTTATGTGCATATTTGCCAAAAAAACCAATAGGAAACGAAATATCGCTATTTTTAATATCAGGCCTCCCTTATAACTCCCACTCCTGTTCATCTCAGAGAATATTAGTATAGCCTAAAGTCTAAGTTGGACTAGTAGTAATATACATACCAAGTTTCATAAAATTCGGTTTAGCCATTTATGCATGAAAAGGTAACAAACAAACAAACATACACGAAAGAAACAAAATGCAGTTATGGTGTCTATGACATGTGAAACGAAAAGTTATCATGATATTTCGTGAAAAAAATCAATGTACAGACAGAGGTTACAATTTTATATATATATATATATCAACTATATGGACTGCAACAAAGGCTATATAATTATTGAGGTCTTCTGGTATAAACTGCTTCATGGACCTCAATAGCCATTTCATGGACGTGAAGTATACGAGAATGAATGTTATTAAGGAGAATCACTCCAGTAATTTGGTAGATAATCAAACAAAATGTTTTAAATATAGATAAAAAAAACTCCCTTGCCAGGCCTTTCAATGATTTGATTTTGATAATGTTAGTATAAGAGAGGAGTACAAGGAAAGAGAAAAGAAAATATGTGCAATATAAAAAATAGGGAAGAGGAAAATAAAAAAATTGACATAAAACATCTGAATTATATATTTTTTATAACATTTATATAAAATATGTCTTGTACTTAGACTCCACTTTTTATGGGATAATCAAGATTTATTTTTCTGGTGTATTGATTTCTTTACATTCTGTGGTATCAATTGGCTTGCCACATTGTCTAGTCCTTGTTCTGACATATCTAGAGGAAGGCCTAATCTCAGAATGCAGTCATTGTAAGTGAAATTATATTATATTGTGCTCCATTTGGGGGTTTATGTGATTGAAAACAATCAGGTCACTAACCCGTTAACTGTGCTACTTTAGATTTTCATTTATTGACCTGCCTTATAACTCGTCAAATGAAATTAGTAAAGGCCACATTTCACTACCTTTAAATATTTATTTTCACAACTTTATTATCATAGGTAACATTGTAACAAATTATTCAGAACTATTTAATATATAATTAACATTACATAATATTAATTCATTATACATATACAATGATAGTGTAAACAATAAAAAAAAATATTAAGTAACCAGCGAGCATGGATATAAATATCAGTGAAATGAAAGAAATATAATAAAAGGAATAATAAATGTATCATATCCACAGTGATACATATCACAGTAGGTAGTTTTAAGGATACAAAGCATTATATGAAAATACATTAAATTAAAATAAACTTTATAAACATAAACATCAATAATGAAAATATATAATCTAATTTAGGCGTTAAATAATGTGTTAGATATCAAATTAACTTAAAATCATCAGATTTGAACTGGAAGAGAAACTGTGACTATTTGTTCATAAGTCATTATTCTTTTACACCATAATTTATTATCAGCTAGGTGTGTAATAAACTTCCTTCTTGCTATTCAGCCACATAAGAGAAAAGTATTGAATGCACATGATTGTGAATGATTTTTTTTTTTTTATTGGTTGAAATTTAGTTGTTATTTAATATTTAAAACACCATTATTGAAATATAAAGATATAGAAAACAAAATTTAATGTAGATAATAATAAACGCATAAATTATAGTGAGGCTTTCATAACTCGACATTTTGTATGTGGTGTACTTTCGATACTGAGCAAGCAGTATTACTTGATGAATTCTTGAATGATGTTTATATTATTTATCAGATTGAATTTATATAGAAAGTAGAAATGGCATGCAAAAAGTCAAGGATTATAACTACTTAAACACTGAATTTTAAAAATTTAATTTCTTTATATACTTTTTTTAGACGCCTAGTTCATTGGATAGTCATCACTAGAAAGGCAGAAATGAAAGAACAAGTTAAAAAATTGGGATTCTAGAGGATCTTGGTTTTCTAGATTAAAAGGAATTGGAGTAAGACCTCTGTTATTTGATTTCTGTGTTGCACCCCTTAATTGACCATATTTGTTACTAAATTTCAAGATTCATGAAATATTAATTTAGGTCCCTTTCATATACGACGTCATTTATTTAAAATATACCAAGATCTCTATTATTCTCTCTAAGAGCTTAGATATGATGGCAGAGGTCAACAATTAAATTTGTTATTAATACTGCTTAAAACTCTTCAGACATTTACTGTTTGTGTACAAGTATTGCATTTGTAGATTTTTACCTCCCAAACAATGTTTAGAGATAGGAAAAAATAAATATTACTTCGTAATCCAATTACGGTGGTATGTCAATCTTTAATTCATCACTTAAAAGTTTTCTGAGATTCCTTAAAAAATGAGGTATTACCTTATAGATGAAATATTAAGAAATTTTATTAATAATAATGTAATGTGCTTAAAATATCAAAATAATACTAAATATGAACATTACAAATTAAAAAAAAATGTGTTTGTTAACATTTTAAATGAAAAATAATAAATAAAAATGAAATGACAATAATTTTTTTAAAATTCATTAATCAATTTTTGTCGTTACAATAGGCCAAGTTAAAATATTTTCACTAAATTCAATTTATTTTCAATCTAAGAAATTTAATTGAATTAAAGTTTGACTGAGCTAGAATTATTCAACAAACCAAACCCTATTTTGTTGAATATGGTTAACTTAATTACTCGGGATTATTTAAAAAAATAATATTAACAATATTTTACTCATTCCATTTGTATCCATTAATATGAATATTTAAATTATCTTAAATACAGTAACAATTATAAATATCTCTTCTAATTTCTCTATGCTTAGAGTACTGAAAACAAAATTAAAAATACTCTACTTACTTTTCTAAAAATATTCTGTGTAAGTACACATATAAACTCCAAATCACGTATTAATGTTTCCTTCTTATTATTACTTATTAATAAAAGATTCTGCTCTTCATTCTGCATCGCTGGGAAGGAATTAATTCAATTTTTTCATGGCTATATGCTGCAGTGGTCAGGGTTTTACCCATTTTTTTTTTTTTTTTATAATTTAAGATGGCTCTCTGGCCATCTTCTTCAGATGATCTCATTTCAGTTTTTTTCATATCTTGGTTCCCCAACCAAAAATTTGAAAGACAACAAGATCAGCAGAAGAAAATGGCTGGAGAGCCGCCAAAAATTAGCAAATGAATGGGTGAAACTCTGACCGCTGGAGTAGAGAGGCGAGGAAAAATCAAATTGTTAATAAAAGATTATGCAACATTTATGAACATTACAATAACAAAATGGTTATTCGAAGGTCAAAATCTAATATCATTAATACCTCCTTAGTTCAGAGTGCTTCAACTGTACACCTCACAGTGTATGGATAAAGCAATGAAGATAGAACACTGATGATAAGGTTTTGATATATTACAGATATTTAATATAAATAAGAATATCAAAAGTGGAGGTGAGCCATCACTTGGAGATACCAATAAAAATGAAAATATTAAGAAAAGTAAATTATTACAAGAATAAGTAAAGAGAGAGTAATCCGTTAATACTGACTGTGAACCTTACTTCAACCCCATTGAATATTATTGTGGACACCTGCTTGTGTATTTCAAAGTCTAGTTAATAACAGAAATGTTCCTATAAGAAATAAAAAAATTAAATGACAGGAATTTGGTGGATTGAAAATTAAAGTTACCAAGAATTATTCTTTTAATTCATAATGAAGTAGCTTGATGGGAGATTGCACAGTAAATAAGTAATTATTTATACAAACACACACTCGCACGTGCATACGCACACCCATACACACAAAAATACATTCTACAATTAACTATTGCTTAGTCACTACAAAAAAAAAGCACTAACAATGCAATGAAATGTTACCTAAGATTTTATTGAAATAGTTTTTACTATCTCATATAACACAAAATCCTCTCCAAAGCATTAATATAGTTTTTTTAAAAGGTAGACTTACTCCTAAAGAAGGAAACCATGAAATAAGCCAATTTATCATCTATAACTTTAGCCATAGTTCCACAGCCTTTCAGTCTTTAACATTATCATAAAATCAAAGTCCATTCTTTCAGTAGTACAGCTACAATTAATACAATAGCTATTATATTTCCTTATTATAAATAGGTATGACCATATCTATTTGTTTTTATGTATTCTCATTGAATTGTAAAAAAGAGCTGTGAATGGAGGTTTTGTTAGATAATACCATTATTGTCAGAGAAAATGATTTATTTACTATGTTTTAGTTGTATACCCTCAATCAGTAGTGTGAATAATAAAATAAATTACCTTTCCAAATGCTATAGCCTTATATCACAATGAATGCAATGAGTGACTACACTTTGCCTATTATTAACTCAAGCTCAAATATAAAAAAATATTAGAATACAGAAATAAAAGTTGAATTTAAATACAAATGAAGCGTTTCTTGAGACAATGACTCAATAAAAACCATCTTTTAAAATAATGATAAGAAAGTAACCTTCAAATGGTAGTCAATTTCATCAATGGCAGAACACGTAATGTTAGAAAATAAAAAAATACCCCAGTTCTCTTTTAACCCTTTCCTTGCGCAAAGCCACTATAGTGGCTTTGCGCAAGGAAAGGTTTCATGAAGTATTTGTAATCACTAAAATAATTATTTTATCTTCTAATGTTTTTCATCTTAACTTAAATTAAAATTGAATAAAATTAATACACTCAACTAACAGAGTTTGAATAAACAATGAGTTTTAGATAATATTAAAAATTATTTTAAACCCATAATTAAAGACTATTATAAAGAACCTTTTTGAGTCTACAACTAAGCAGTCTCTCAAGAACTCATAACAATAAATAAACAGTTCTTGATATATCATTTATGATTAACTCTTAATTTAATATACTTTTATATTTACTTCTCTTCTGACAATGTTATTTAATTATAGTTCGCATTATACTATTGTACCTAATTGAGACAAATTAGGGTTCTTTTTAGAGAGTTCATAATTAAGTAAATTCCTGTTGTCCATGTGGGACTCATGATTCTATGTTTACCAAGTGTATTAAGACTAATACACATTACTCATATGGTCTCAAATATGTTAATTTGAAATAGTCTTATTATGAACGATAAACATCATAAGATGTTCCAGAAAATTAAAAAGCAAAAACAAAATGCATCATATACTTCTACTGTACATGATACATTCATAATTTATATCTTTATTGCTCTAGATTGGAATAGTTTTTTTTTTTTTTTTAAAAAAAAGAATGTGATGAGATTGAAAGATTTTTTGTAATTTATTTATATATGTGTACACATACAACACACATGCATGTACACAAGTGCACACACACAAATAATAGGCAATACTGACCATATCTTCACTGGATCAATGAAAGAATTGGCATTTACACAATTGCATTTTTTATTTTAAATGATTTAATGAAAATTTCATCTGACTCTTCTTCAGCCTATGGTTCCCTTCATTGTAAGCATGGAGTTACAACTTTGGAACCTCCTGAATTGAAAAATGAAAGAGTGGTCAAGGAAGAATGGGAACGAAACTGAAAGTTATCTGGTTGATGCAGGTACAATTTGTTAATTACTCATAAAAATTGTGGTTTTTTTAAATGACAACTGAATGATTTTTAAAAAGTAGCAAAAATACACGGAATCCTCACTCAAATGTTGAAAATGTAAACAGCTTCTTACATAATAAAAACTAACATGGCACAGTAATATTGAACAATTTTGATTAGATCATCTTTCAGTCAAAACATTCATAACTTAGTTTTCAACCTATACTTTTTCCTCCAAAACCAGCCAGTCGTAGACATATAGAAAGGATTATTTTCTTTAAAATATCACAGTATTTATATAATTAAAACAATAATTAAACAAACAGTACTCATTATGTATTTTATGTTCAGTACCATAAGTGTATACCACAGCATAAAGAATAATGATGAATACTAAATGATCAAGTTTAAAGTGATATAATCTTAACAAAAACTTAAATACAAAGCATAATACAAGTAGGCGATAATGCCTCAACTGGATATAGCAGAAGATATAGATGAGCGTTTTGTGAATTTTTCCTTCCATCTTTTTTCTGTAAATAAACAAAAGATTTTACATAAAAAAAATGGATAATGGAGCATTAATTGTTATTTTTTTGATCAAGAAAACAAGGCTCTGCCAGAATAGTTTTTAAAAGTAGAAATGGTAGAAGGTGTTGACAGTAATGGTATATTTTCATGGTAATTGTGTCAAATATTCACTAAGTGAACCTCTAAACATAAATAATTACCCCAAACCCAAAAGAAAATTTATTAAGTTAATTTCATTGAAAGAAAATGAATGAAAGTTTAAGTAAAAACTTCAAATTTATAAGAAGCATGCAAAGAACTGAAATAAGTTCAATCATTTTTATGTAAATAAGCCTAAAAAGAAAAGAAAAAGAATAAATGAACTGAAGGACATACGTGGCATAACTGGGTGTTCAGCTTTCCTAGTGAATACATATGCCATGAGATAAAAAACACAAGGTGCTACTAAAATTCCACTCATGATGCTGATGAATGTTTTTTCTGGCCTCTTGCGATCATTACAACAACCAAGTGTATTTGACCATTTAAATCTGGTTGTATTCATCTGTAAGAAAAGTTCAATTTCATTAAAAACAGTTTGGAATATTTTTTTGACTTTGATCTAGTAGGATTTTCAAACCCAGGCCACCACCTTCTTTCTATAGGTTTGAAAACATTAGAGGTAAAACAAAAATCATACAGGACTGACAGACTAAAGTACAGAAGGATTTATTTAATATGTCAGTGCTAGAGCTAATTTGATCTTAAATAAATTGAAAATCAGGTATTAGGAAGTTAACCCTTAGGAGTGAAAGTATTGGCCAGATAATGGAAGAAGTTAAAAATAAATTTAACTCTGAATTTAACCTTTAATTTTTTTCTAGTTGTGTATGTTTGTGTGTGCGTGAGTGTGCATATCATGTACATGTATATCTTGCTATTTGTACCAATTTATTAATCATGTACTCATAAGATCTTCTTAGTGTGTTTTTGATATTACATATGAATGGATTTTACATGATATAAACACCATGCAGTAGTTGAATAAACTAAGCAGATTTCCCACATGCTGGAATGATATACTAGTAATTTTATGACACCATATATTCTCAATTTCTAAGTCAAAATTCGATAGAACTCAACATATCAAAGATATTTTGAATTGCCCTCTAGCCCCTACCTATTCCTTGTGTGAACTAATATGATCTTTAGTGTCGAATGAAAAAATTAAATATTGATAGATAAAAGAAACTTTTTGAAGTCAGGATTGTAATATCTTGTGATGTCATCACACAACGTATTTGCATGTATCTCACATTATAAGGGTCTGCAGAACAATATTTGGCATTTAAGCTTTGAATAAGATACTTCATGATATATTGGCTTATTGCTAATGTGCGATGACTAAAAGTGAGGGTTTACTGAAGGATGAAAATTAAAAGATGCAAATATCCCAGTTTATATTTGATAGAGAAAAAAAATATAATACCTAGAACAAACAAATATAATAAATACCTAGGATGCTACTCCTCTAGGAGACAGATCAGGGGTGTACATGATGAAGTGTGGGGTGTGTGAAGCCAGCTACTTTGGGAGGACAGAGAGGAAGTTCGGATCAGGGCTAAGGAACACATGAGAGCAGGCTCAGAGTTTTATGCACACTGTAAGGAGCACAACCACCATGCTGGGGACCACCAGATAAAATTAATTCATAGTGACGTTAGGGGATATCTGTTGGACATGGTGGAGGCTATTGAAATAAAACTTGAAAAAGCCATAAATAAAGGCAATGTAAATGTGCAGACTGACACAAACGCGTCTCTCATGTCCAGACTTGTCTCTGCCCCCTCCCTAGCGGCTTGGAACGATCCCCTTGGTCTCAGTGCATCGGCAGGGTTTAGCCTGGTAGCAAGTCTATAGGATCGCCCTACGCTCTGACGGTAATTTTTGCTTATAATATTATTTTAATGTTTAAATAGTAATTATTAATTTGTTATATTTTAATTGTAAATGTGTTTTTGAATATAGGTGTTATTATTGTAAAAATTTTATAATGTTATAGACTGTTTGTTATATGACCAACTATGTAAAACATTTTTAAGAACTGATTTTTAGACTCCTAATTATGGTGTTACATTGTTTTGTAGCTCTGAGGATGGGGATTTAGTCCCCAAAAGCGCTCAGCGTTTATAAGAAATAAAATTGTGAGGAGCCATAAAAAAGTTTTGTGATTAACCATTCATCACCCTCACCACCAGCTAAAAATAAATATGAAATATAATACCATTTGTGGAGAATTAAATTTGCTATAACATGGTTTCTATGTAATATTTCATAACAATGGGGATTTTAGAAATTCCCCCTCTATACCCCCCCCCCCTCCAGCTGGTATGATTTCAGCCATTAACCAACTTGATCTGTCTTTTTACATAAAACGTTTAAAAACTGAGTTTGGTAACGATCAAACAAAAATTGCAACAACTAGATCGTTAAAAGACACACACATGCATGCACGCACACAAACACACACAAAACTATATATATAGTTTTGAACGGAACTAATTTTCAGCATCTACTAGGTAGAATCGATGGACATTTGAAGACATGTTTGAAAATTGCTTCAAGAGTACAACCTCAATAGCTAATTTTCCTTAAGGGAAATCTTCTAAAAGGTAGTTTAAATGAGGTTTCACCAACTTGGCATTAGCAGCATTTGAGTTTCATGTGATTTATCAACCACATTTTGGGAGTTTTATTGAATGAAGTTTCTCAATGGCCTCACTACTTGTCAATGGAGAGAAACCATGTAGTTGAAGTAAACAGTCGTGTCACTAACCTAGATACTACCCCATCTCACACAGCAGTATATCTACACTGAACCTAAATACGTGTAACACTTACTAAGGCCTAAATGAAATATTCTCAGGACCAAAATAGTAGTAAATTTACTAAATAAATACCAAATCAATGATGTCCATGCAGAAGTTGATGTCACCACTATCAGCCTTCATATTGTTGTAGAGATCATTTAATTTTAAATAAGCACTGTGGCAGTTAGTGCAGGTTTCATTGGCAGGGAATGTCGTATCATTACTATATGATTCAATACATGCTTCAAGAGTAGCAGATGCATTTAGAATATCAGTTACTTCAGGAGTAAGCAAGGGCTTTCCATGATCAAAAACAAAACAACCTGAAAATATACTTGATGAATCAAACATTTTAAAAATGGATATAAGTCTGTGTACCTTGTAATTATAGACTTATAGTAGCTTGCATTTCGAAATTCACTATATAATTGTTTATATCTCAGTATCATACTATTTTTACACCATATGAAATTAAAATCTATAAAATTATGTGAGTATTTAATTTTTTTAATTATTAAACATGAGTGTGAAAGCGATCAATAGTAAAACCTAAAGAGCAACGTATGCAATACCTCTGATAAAAAGTTATGCACTTACATTATACTCATAATATCTTATAAAAAAAAAGTGATACCCATGAATTTGAATACTATTTGACGCTTTTCTTACAATCAAATCAGTGAACAGAGGGGTAAATTTTCATACAATGACAAAAATATTTATAAGTGTATTTTTATGAGGAGCTTTTTCTGAGGCACTTAAGCAGGAGTTAAGCTTTCTTTGCAATGGGTGTGGGATAAGAGTGTGGTAAAATCATTGATATTTTTACAATTATTATGATGGTGATAAATTCTTTTATTCAGTTTTGGGAAGTTTCCCTAATTTACAACGGTCGACAGAATACACAATTTAGATTGCATGTTAGATCAGGTTCCAAAAACAAATAAATATATCAATAAATTACATTCATACAAATTTATTGACAAAATCCAAATTAACCATTCATAAAGTACAGATCTCCTGAATCAACTGACCAACATAGTCACAAAGCACTGAGGCCTGTACTGAATTAAATAGAATACTTAGTTATAATTTATATGCATATTTCAAACCTTTCCTAAACCAACTAAATTATAGCTTGTTTCTTCTCAAAAACTCATGTCGTTTAAAAATAATTCCTGATGAGAAAAAACCAAATTAGTTTTGGTATGAAATCTATAATCTGAGTTCTTTTTGATTTTGGTGTGGATATTAATCTGCTGGGGGAAAAGTGGCCATACTGGTTAAGGAAGGGCATATGGCTGTCAAAAGACAACTTTAGTTAATAAATTTGCTACCAGTTTAAGTGCCACAATAAATATGAGCACTTATACATTAGATGGAAATATATGTCCAACAGCCCCTTGCATTGACTAATGACTTTGCCTTTCCAAGATTCTGCCCACAGGTTATCTAACTACCCATTTACATTTAGTAGAAACTGATTTTATTAGACTAAAAGCAGTTACTTACTATTACAGGAAGCTCTTGCCCATAACTGGTCTACATAATTAAAACCAGAGTCTACAACTTGGAGCCTGTCAAGGTTGATGAGCTGGTCTCTACAAAGGTCACCACCCATATCTTCAATCTGAAATAAAATATTTCAACTCTCATAAATCTTAATATATATAAATCTCCTGTCACGATGTTTGTCCGCAATGGACTCCTAAACTACTTAACCGATTTTAAATTAAATTGGCACACCGTGAGCAGTCTGGTCCAACTTGAGAGATAGGCTATATTAATTTTCTCTGAGACGAACAGGAGTGGGGGTTATAAGGGAGGCCTGAAATTAAAAGTCGCGATATTTCGTTTTCTATTGTTTTTTTCGCAAATATGCACATAACAAAAGTTGTTTATTTTGTTATTTAGAGTAACTTTTGTCATTAACACTTTCATCGTATTCCGAAGTTTAAATGAGTTATACGCTTATGAGACTATAGCGGGAGTCAACAATATTATTTGGGACAAAAGACACAACCGAAATAAATAAAACTCGGTATGTGTATTAGCACTAACGCTTTCATTATAAGAAGGCATACCAACATTTCTAGGGACGGGCAGGAGTGGGGGTTTTAAGGGAAGCCAGAAATTAAAAATAGCGATATTTCGTTTCCTATTGGTTTATCGGCAAATATGAACATAACAAAAGTTGTTTATTTTGCTATTTAGAGTAACTTTTGTAATATACACTTTTTTCGTATACCGAATTATAAACGAGATATACGCTAAAAATTATAGCGGAAGTGAAAAATTTTATTTGGCACAAAAGACTCAACCGAACTAAATAAAACACTCAGTATGTGTATTAGCACTAACGCCTTCCTTATAAAAAGCCATACTATTTCTAGGGACAGGCAGGAGTGGGGGTTATAAGGGAGACCTGAAATTAAAAATATTGATATTTCGTTTCCTACTGTAGTTTCGGCAAATATGCACATAACAAAAGTTGTTTATTTTGTTATTTAGAGAAATTTGCTCAAGAATTCTTTTCAATATGAACTACCAGGTACCTCACCTGGAAAAATTAATTCAAATGTATGTTAATATTTAGTCCTTAATAATTCAAATCTATGCATAATGCACAGGAAGCGGGAAATATGACAATATGGAGGACAGTGAAGTCTTACATAAAAAATTAATTTTATTATTAACAAATCCACAGAAACGACGGGTATTAACCCTAAACACTGAGACGGGTAAATGTCAAAATATTGTGCAAAATAAAGCCTTGCCAAAAAAATACCATCAACATTCAGCCTCAAATGAATTCCCGAGCGAAGCTGGGTATCTGAGCTTGTAATAATATAAAAAGAAATGCTAACATTTATATACGTATATATTTCTATTTTCTGGGTATGCCCTAACCAGCATTTCCTTTCTAATTACATAGCCATACATATTCATCTGTTCAGTGTTGCTTCTGATCCTCTATTTGAGCAGATTTCTTGCAGCTCCAAATATATTTCCCTGTGCTTTTCTTACCCAACCAGGAGGGCTCACCAGTTTTACATGACAAGTTTCAATAGTAAAGATAATATGTACATCTTTACCTTAAGCCAGCGATACCCTAAAAGCCATCATAAGCAACTCCAGTTTGAATAAAATAAGTCCGTCACGCAGGGGCTGCGTAAACTAAGCAGATTTCCCACGTGAAGTTTTACAATAGAGAAATCTCCATACGAGAGCCGAACAGTTACGGCAAAGGGCCGAACTAGCTTTTGGCAGGAAATTCAAAAATCCGTTATCAGCCCAAATTTAATAAAAATGCAAATATCTCTGTTAATATTCAAGATAGGGAATAAATGTATATAACAATATTTATAGTAAATTTAATTTGCAATAAGATTGATTCTGTACAATTTTTCGATCCGACGTATAGTAACGGAGATATTTCGAAAATCCTCCCCTTTAAACCCCCCCTCCCACTGGTCCGATTTCAGCCGTTAACGAACTTGATCTTTTTTTTTACATAAAACGACTAAATATCGAGTTTGGTAACGATCAAACAAAAATTGCGACCACTAGAGCGGTAACTGACAAATATATATATATATATATATATATATATATATATATATATATATATATATATATATATATATATATATATATATATAGATATATATATACAGTTTTGAACGGACCTCATTTTCGTGATCTACTAGGTAGGATCGATGGACATTTGAAGAAAAATTCCGAAAATTCCGTCATGAGTACAACCTCAATAGCTGATTTCCCTTAAGGGAAATCTGCTAAAACCCTTTCAAGGTCATTCTTGTTGAAATACTAATTCTTATTTTGAAATTACTCTTCGGTATAGTCAGCATTTGTTGGTGTAGTTACATCTCTATCCTCCTTCCTGGATTATAGTGTGAGTAATGCCAGTTCCCCTGACATGTATATAGTGGAGTTAAAATATAGCCTTTTTTATTTATTTCCAGTGTTCTTTTATTTAATAGCCAACAAATCAGATCTGAGATTTGCCTAGATAAAGATAGATTTACTTGATTTTTCAAATAAATGTAATGCCTCAAGCAATATTAGCCTGTCCACATTGTCTAATACATATAAGAAACTAATAAAGGGGTTATACAGATCAACATCATGTTCACATGCCTTCTCAAACATTAGGCTATTCCTCCATGATATTCTCTCAGCACCTCCACTTCACGCGCCACAGATTGAATCTTATAGTGTGAAAAGAAGTATCTATACCTCTATAATTTTCATAGCTAAATTTGTTTCCCTTTTCATTAACATTCATTTTTCCTCTTTCTCGGTTAGCATTTTGTTTTTAATCCATAAATCAACCAATAAACCTCCCTCCTGGTAATGACAACTCCTGTATACCTCAGTAATTTTAAGGGGGGTTTTGTTATACTTCAGAGACAAGATATGTTTTTGTCCCTCAGATAGCTAAGTACATTACTGAATTAGATTATATAATAGGATGTCAAACAAGAAGTTCCTGAATTTAGCTTATCCTTATAATACTGACGTCAAAATGATTTCATAGTTTTCTATGAGATGAATACCTTGTAGTTTTAAGCAGGATGCTCTTAATGTATCCTTACTTTAGGCATTTGACTTCCTTACAGAACCTTGGTTTCTTCATTACCTAAGAATGCTCCATTCTCTCAAGATTTCCAGGTGCTTTCTTTTTAATTTGAAGCAGCCTTTCACACTTTTTGAAGTATCCATTGCATTCATGTTTTTCTTCAGAGGATTCTCGGTCACGTAACACTCCTATCATTTATTGCTTTCTCACATTACTCATCAAATCACAGCCTCCGTTTTAAGCTATTACCTGGCCCAGCACCAAATTCATCAAATCATTCATTACTTTCCTCAACCTGTCCCACCCTTCTTCAGTACTGAAAATGCTTAGGCACAGTGATCAACTATATATTGAAGAATCATTCCTTTAGCCCGATTCAGCAGATCTTGTCATTACAACTATAATATCCAATACTGCATGCCAGAGACGTTTCTTAATTATAAACCCAGTGCCTTGCTCATTCGACGTAGAACTACTTTTTATTAGGACTTATTCAGTAAGCCAGACAGTCATCCTCTAAACTCTGCCCCAACCCAAAGGTTTAATACAGAAAAAAAAATATCAATAAACTTACATGAAGAATAGCTGAGTAAACCATCTTCACATTAAGATAGTATGTGACACATTCTTGGCATAATTTGATGGGCCTGGCATTTCGAATAGCACATGATGTAAAATTAGATGAAAAATAAGCAAAGCTTGCCAGCATTTCCTTGCAGGATGACGTTGACCCAGAAAAGCTTTTCAAAACCAGACTGAGAACAGAAACAATAGAAATTAAGGGATACAGAGGACAATCCTACAACAAAACACAAATTAACTAACTATGTCTATCTCACCTGGATTCTCCATCCCCATAAATACAGGTAGAATATATAATGCAAATAAATAGAGAAGCAATTAAAGATCCATACTTTAATTTGTAAAACTCCATTTTACTCAATAAAATGACATTTAGGGAAGTAATGGTTGTGAACGCAGTTACAATTGATAACAGGTTTTATCAAAACAAAAACAATGAATGATAGTGACCAAAGAGTTGGAAACTAATCTAGTCCAAAGAGGTTAGTAGTGATATAAATTATTCTCAAAAATAGTATTGTTAGATTTGTTATTACTAAATCATATGTTCACTAACATCTGATCTTTGTTTACAATGTTCTATTGTGTTAATTAAAGCCTAGCTTCAGGTATAACAAAGTTTTTTATTTCAATTTAATTAACACAATTACATAATGGATAAATTACTACGTCCAGAAAGATTAGCTATAGATCCTGAATCACAAACAGCTACAATCGAGTGGAATCATTGGTATCGAACTTTTCAGAACTTCATACTAACCTACCAAGTAAGTGATGCTGACAGGTTATGTATACTAATTAATCATGTATCCCCAGCGATTTATGAGTACATAATTGAATGTAAAACCTTTAATGATGCAATAAGTGTTTTAAAGAGCATTTTTCTAAAACCTGTTAATGAAGTATTCTCCAGATACAAGCTTGCAAACAGAAAACAGCAAGCAGGGGAGACCATTACCAGATACCTAGAATCTCTTAAGCTCTTAAGCAAGGAGTGTGGTTTCAAAGCTGTCACAGCTGAACTAAATCGTGACGAATATATAAGGGATGCTTTCATAGCTGGATTGTTTGAGTCTACTATCCAGCAAAGACTCCTTGAGAGTTATAACCTCACTTTAAATGACGCATTCAGCCAGGCACGGTCTATGGAATCTGCACTAGAGCAATCCCAGCATTACCGTGGTTCTGCTGCTGTCAATGCTTTAAGCTGCGATCGACCTAACAAGTGTAAGTCTTCAGCTCCCTGTTCACATAATAGTAAAGAAGTTGATGAGGACACTGACTCATCAGGGGAGATAGTCGCAGCTGCACAACGGAAATGCTACTTCTGTGGACTAAGTTATCACAAAAGAAGCGATTGTCCAGCGAAAGAAGCTACTTGCAGAGTCTGTTCCAAGGTTGGACATTATTCTAAGGTATGCAAGAGCTCTGGACGAGCTAAAGTTACTAAGCCATGTAAATGCAATACTATTGTCTCTGCTAATATTGCTGTACCGTCTGGCTTATCCAAGGCCACAACTGCCGTTCTTCTTAATGATTCTAAGGTACATGCACTGGTTGACACCGGCAGTTCAGCAAGTTTTATATCAGAAAGGGTGGCAAGGAAACTTAAGGTACCAATAAAGACAGGTCAAGGGATGACTGTCACTATGGCGTCAACATCAATTAGTTCTGCGATAAAAGGAATTGTTAAGGTAGACTTGAAATTGAATGAACACGAATATTGCGACGTTGCACTCAACGTCCTTCCAAACCTATGTTCAGATGTCATACTGGGTCATGACATTCTAGGACGACATTCGTCAATAGAAATACAATTCGGTGGCTCAAAAGAACCTCTAACCATTTGCAGTTTATCGTTAGCTAAGGTACCACCTGTCAGGCTATTTCGAAACTTATCTGCCAACCATACGCCTATAGCCACAAAGTCTCGACGACATTCAGCGTCAGATGCTAAATTCATTGAACTTGAAATTGAGAAATTACTAAAAGATGACATTATCGAAGAAAGTTTTTCTCCGTGGCGAGCCCAAGTATTAGTTACCCAAACGGAAAATCACAAACGCCGAATGGTGATAGACTACTCACAAACGATAAATCGTTATACTGAACTTGATGCTTATCCTCTACCGCGGATACAGGATATTGTCAATAAAGTGGCAAATTATGAAATTTTTAGCTCCATAGATTTGCGAAGTGCCTACCACCAAGTGCCTATCAGCGAAGAGGATAAGCAGTGCACAGCTTTCGAAGCGTGTGGTAAGTTATGGCAATTCAAACGCATACCATTTGGTGTTCGCAATGGAGTTGCTTGCTTTCAGAGAACGATCGACTACATTATTGCCACTGAGAAGTTTACAGGTGTATATGCATACTTAGACGATATTACTGTCTGTGGACGGAATCAAGAAGAACATGACAAGAACCTTCGGAAATTCATGGCAGCAGTAGATAAGTATGGACTGACAATTAATGAAGGTAAGAGTGTTTTTTCATTGAGGTCGATTAAGTTGTTAGGCTATATCATAAGCGATAGGACGATACGCCCGGATCCGGAACGATTAAAAGCACTACGGGATCTCCCTCTCCCAACAGATGCTCATTCACTTCGAAGGGCAATAGGCATGTTTTCACATTTTTCAAATTTCATACCTAAATTTTCACAGAAAATTAATGACCTTACGTGTAAAAAGTTTCCTTTACAGGACATGGCGAAAGAAACTTTTGAACAACTCAAAAATGATATAGAAAAGGCACTTGTTTCTGCTGTAGATGAGGAAGCGGTATTTACTGTCGAGACTGATGCCTCTGATCAAGCAATAGGAGCAACCTTATCCCAGCATGGACGACCAGTGGCATTCTTTTCAAGAACACTTACTCATTCTGAACAACGACATCATTCAGTGGAGAAGGAAGCATATGCAATCAGTGAGGCAGTAAAAAAGTGGAGGCACTATTTGATAGGAAGACACTTCCGCCTAGTTACAGACCAAAGGTCAGTTTCCTTTATGTTTGACAACAAACAGCAAGGTAAAATAAAAAATGAGAAAATAATGCGCTGGAGACTAGAATTATCATGTTATGATTACGAAATTATTTATAGACCGGGGAAACAAAATGGAGCCGCTGATGCATTATCCCGCATATGTTCAGCGATTGACTGCGCCACAACAAAACTGAAGGCTCTCCATGATGCTCTCTGCCATCCTGGGGTAACCCGAATGTATCACTGGGTGAAATCCAAAAATTTGCCCTATTCCTTGGAGGAAATAAAAAAAATGACCTCTACTTGTAAAATATGTGCAGAGCTAAAACCAAAATTCATGAAACGAGAAGGAACTCTTATTAAAGCAACACACCCGTTCGAGCGTCTGAATATCGATTTCAAAGGTCCGCTGCCTACAAACACACGGAATCGCTACTTACTTATTCTTGTCGACGAGTATTCACGTTTCCCATTTGCTATCCCTACGTCAGATATGACTTCTTCAACTGTCATTGCGAAATTTAAGAAATTGTTTTCTATATTTGGAGTGCCATCTAATATACATTCGGATAGAGGTGCCTCTTTTATGTCTCAGGAACTTAAAAACTATTTAACATCAGCCGGGGTAGCAACAAGCAGAACAACTCCGTATAATCCTCAAGGGAATGGCCAGGCAGAAAAGTATGTTGGTATTGTTTGGAAGACTATAGAATTAGCCCTAAGAACACGAGGTTTAGACAACCGGCACTGGGAAGAGGTTGTCGATGAAGCACTCCATGCCATTCGTTCATTACTATGTACAACAACAAATGAAACGCCTCTGAACGATTATTTAAACATCAGCGAAAATCAAGTTGCGGTCCCTCAACACCCTCGTGGTTAACTACTCCAGGACAGGTGTTGATGAGAAGACCGGTAAGACATTCCAAATATGAACCATATGTCGATGAAGTCACCTTACTGGAAGTAAACCCGGAGTATGCTCACATAAGGCTGCCTGACGGCCGGGAGACTACGGTATCCACGAGAAACTTAGCGCCAACTGGAGAGGATTTTCATTGTAGGAAGGAGGACTGTTCAAAACAGGAAACCACACAGTCTGATTATCCGGTAGAATATCGTCAAATTCAAGTAGAAGGTAATGGCAAAACATCAGCTGATCCATCTTCTCCTGAGACACCCTCGCCTGCAGTTTCTCCGAGCCCAACCCCTACATCATCTGGTGAACTACGCAGAAGCTCTCGGGTCCGACAACGACCTGCCTACCTACAAGATTACACTACCTAGGAGGGGATGAATGATATAAATTATTCTCAAAAATAGTATTGTTAGATTTGTTATTACTAAATCATATGTTCACTAACATCTGATCTTTGTTTACAATGTTCTATTGTGTTAATTAAAGCCTAGCTTCAGGTATAACAAAGTTTTTTATTTCAAGTAGTTAGCGTAGCTGCTCCGAAAACTGTTGAGAATTCACAACACATTTAATAATACATTTTTTTTGGTAAACCTAGAGTGGCGAGTTCCATTCCCGCCCTGGGCAATAGGAATTTATTTAGTAACGGATTCATTAAATTGATTCCTTATTAGTGCCTGGCTAGAAAAGAGCGGTAATCTGTAGATAACTCGTCCCAACCAGCCATAGTAGCCTAAAGTGGACGTAAATGAATAAATAAAAAAAATACTAAATTTCAAATTCTGATTTGAATTTGTAACAATTAGATGAAATAAATAGTATAAAAACTAGTTTTTGATTTACTTATTGTTAGTACGTAAAGATACTAAATGCAAATAAACTAAATAATTCAACCACAAATTAAAATCAAACTAACCAACTATCGTCAACCCATAATTTTTTTTTTATTCTCCATTTGTAATTTATCAGGAAGAATTTTCTGAAAAAAACTTTGACCGAAATAATTGAAATTAATAGCCTATAATTTCTTCTTTTAAATTTAAAACTTTTTCATTCTTTTATTAACATAGAAACACAAGATTTTAATACATTGGACTTAGGTCTTTGAAGGTGTAATGAGCTTTCAAAATTCTGTGTCGTGGATCATTGCTTTTGTTGTATGCTCTCATTTTAGATTTAAGTCTGGGGAGCGTGCCAACCAGTCAACAACCTAGAGACTCATCTCGAGATTCATTTTAACAGATTTCCATTAGGGGGAAACAGCTATTGAGGTCGTGTTCATAAGCGATTTTGGAAAATTCAAAATATCTCCGTTACTATACGTCGTATAGTATCCATCCATCCATTGTGTCGAGTGATCCACCATAGTCAGTAAGTTACAAATTACCTAAGATGGCAATAATGGACCTGCAAGGTCAAGGTGTACGTGTAGAAGCGATCGGGAGGCTTGAAGGATTCGACAGGTGTGCCGATGCACCTTTGCCTTCTGGCAAGTGATACACGTCTTAGCCAATGCTCCGACGTCTGTGTTCATATCGGGCCAAAAATAACGCTTTTTTTCAATGTGCCAAAGAAGGTCGGCAACAAAGTAGCGAATGTCAGTTGAGAACTGACTAATAAAGTTGAGATGACGGTTGCGGCCAGGAGAAGCTGAGAAAAGACATGGGAAAAATTGAATTTTCGAAAATCCCCCCTCTTAACCCCCCTCTCTCATTAGTCCGATTTCAGCCATTAACGAAGTTGATCTTTCTTCTTGCATAAAATGAGTAAGTATCCAGTTTGACAAGGTTTGGTAACGATCAAACAAAAATTACGGCCTCTAGAGCGTTAACACACACACACACACACACACACACACACACACATATATATATATATATATATATATAATTTTGAACGGACCTCTTCATCATCTCCTGGGTGGAATTGATGGACATTTGAAGAAATTTTTCGAAAATCGTGTTATGAGTACCTTAAAGGAATTTGCTAAAAACTCCTCATAATATGTGAAATATATTATATAATATATTCATCTATATAACTATAATTGGCTAACAACATTTTGACCCGTCATTTAAATTAATTGAGTGAAGCAATTATGCTCAATTGATTTCAACGATATGCTAAAAGATTTTTAGCCAATTATAGGTATAAGGGCGAATATATTATGTATCCGTTATTAGACATCGAATGTTAAATTTGTATAAAGCAAATCTTATTGCAAATGAAATTTAATATAAATATTGTAATATACATTTATTCTTTATCTTGAATAATAACCGAGATATTTGCATTTTTAGCAGATTTCCCTTGGGGGAAATCAGCTATTCAGGTCGTACTCATGACGCGATTTTTGAAAAATGTCTTCAAATGTCCATCGATCCTACCCAGGAGATGACGAAAATGAGGTCCGTTCAAAATTATATGTTTATATATACATAAAAGAAAGAATCAATTTCGTTTAGAGGGGGGGGGGGGTTGAAAAATCGAAATATCTCCATTACTTTACGTTGGATCGAAAAATTGTTTAGAACCAGCCTTATTGCAAATTAAAGTTAGTATAAATATTGTCATGTTCATTTATTCTATATATTGAATATTAACCGAGATATTTGCATTTTTCAGTTTTCAGCCTCTAGCAAACCCCCACTTCTGCTCATGCTACAAAAACAATACTCTACTATATAATAAAACACATTGTTCGAAGCTTAAATACCAAATATGGTTTTCAAGAGACCTTTATTATACGAGATACATGACAATATTTTCTGGTAACCCCCCCCCCTCGTCTTAAGTTCTCTATTAAAATTTGAATGATTGAGATACAAATTTGTTGATTTATTATAAATTAGAGTACTACATATAGTGAATAGTTTTCAATAAAATTAATATGTTACATTCTGATATATTTCAGTAATTGTTTTTATATCTGGTAAGTGGTTGGCAGAGCTATTTGTTTTCATTTCAGATGCTTCCTGTCGGGAGGTTTTCTTATTATCGTTTGTGTTTATTCACTTAATATTCACGGTGGTGTGTTACCAGCATGTAGATTTACGAATTGTTAAACTTTGCGAGGGAAATCTGCTTAGGTTACGCAGATCCTACGTGACGCAGTTTTAGCAGATTTCCTGTGAGGGAAATCAGCTATTGAGGTTGTACTCATGACGGAATTTTCGAAATTTTTCTTCAAATGTCCATCGATCCTACCTAGTAGATGACGAAAATGAGGTCCGTTCAAAACTGTATATATATATATATATATATATTTGTCTGTTACCGCTCTAGCGGTCGCAATTTTTGTTTGATCGTTACCAAACTCGATATTTAATCTTTTTATGTAAAAAGAAAGATCAAGTTCGTTAACGGCTGAAATCGGACCACGGGGAGGGGGGGGGGGTTTAGAGGGGAGGATTTTCAAAAATTCGAAATATCTCCGTTACTATTCGTCGGATCGAAAAATTGTACAGAATCAATCTTATTACAAATTCAATTTACTATAAATATTGTTATATACATATATTCTCTATCTTGAATATTAACCGAGATATTTGCATTTGTATTCTGCGTGTGGTCGCCAGTAGGCTATGTTCAGACTTTCCGCCGAGAGCTCTGGTGGCCATTTCCATAACTATTCGTCCCTCGTGAATAGGTTTAGAGGTTAGGTTAACTGTTTTTTGGGGCTAGAAACTACTGGGTTATTAGCCCTAAATAATGTTTTAGGTTTCGAGGTTTCTTACTACTACAGTTGTTATTATGCAGATTTCTCTATTGTAAAACTTCACGTGGGAAATCTGCTTAGTTTACGCAGCACCTGCGTGACGGACTTTTTAGTTTTCTGCCTGTAGCAAACTCCCACTCCTCCTCATGTCCCTTAAACAATACTATGTTATATTATAAACCACTTTATTCGAAGCTTAAATACCAAATATTGTTTTCAAGAGATACATGCAAATTCGTTGTGTAATGACGCAATCTATTAAGATTTTAGTCTCATTTTTCGAAAATGTATATTTGATCTATAACTTACTAGGTCATCAACACTAAATATCATATATATGTTATTGGCAGAAATCGGAATGGAATAGTTGGGGCATAGACGGACTTCGAAAATTCAAAATGCTTCCGTTATTATGAGTGGGATCGTAAAGGTTATAGAACCTATCTTGTTAAACTATTATTGGTCAACAAATGTTGATCTATGCTTTTTTTCGTAACTAAAATATTTAGCGAGTTAATCTTACTTTCTTGTTTTCAGCCTTCAGTACTCCTCCGCTCCTCCACACACACACACACACGATGTCTACTCAACGGTATTGGTACATAGAAATTGAGAATATGTAGGGAGAGGACATCACAAGTGTGCTATGCCAGCACGTGGGAAATCCGCTTAGTTTACGCAGCTCCTGCATGATGGACTTTTATTTGAATATTAAGCCTAGCTATATCCTTTCAGCCACCTGTTAACCCCCACTACTACTCATGTGGCTTTCACTTTTCATCAATTGTGTCATTAATCATCTCATTTCCTACTTAAATTTGAAGTTGTGGTTACACAGGCTTCTTATTAGTGAGGAAAATCGAATCGACTCATGCTGAGATTTGAAAGATTTCTTGAAAATCCCAGAATTTTCCAGTAATTTCTTTCCATCAACCTTACCCAGATGACGAAAATGAGATCCGTTCAAAACTATAGGAATATATTTATGGGTGTGTGTGTGTGTTTAACAATCTTATTTCTTAATCAAGTTTGATTGTACGAATTTAAACATTTATGTAAAAATAGTGATCAAGCTCAATGATAGTTAAAAGCGGATCAGAGGGAGGGGAAATAGATATCTCGAAATATCATCGTTATTATGTGCCAAATCGAAAAATTGTATATATCCAATTCTGTTCCAAATTTAATTTTCTATCAATGATGATCTAAACATGTTTTCTCTATCTTCTATATTAACCAAAATATTTGTAATTTTTAGTCATCAATAAACCGCCACCCCTTCTAGTCATTTGACATTAACAATAAACTGATATCATGAAACGTTTTATTCGAGGTTTAAATGCCAAATATCGTTTTTCTTGATCGTTTACAATGTGAGATAAATGAAAAGATGTTCGGTATGACATGATATTGAGATTTTACGTTTTAAATACATGATTCTAATTTCATCAATTCCATACTCGGAATTTAACCTTCTCATACAAAACAAACTAAAGTTTATATTAGACAGTGCTTAAAATGAACCTGGAAATGGGGGTTTGGAGAGGGGAAACCCGAATTTTCGAAATATCTTCTTTATTATAAGTTCAACTTAAAATGTTAAATAAACAATTATGTTGAAAACCTAATTTTCAACAATTATTGGTTTATTCATGTCTCTTATTGTTAATTTAAGTCGGATACTAACCAAGTTGTATTATTTTTTTTTTTTTTTTTTGGTTTTAGCCTTTAGTAAAGTCGCACTTCTCCTCACTTTAAGTTTCCGAGTCTCTAAATATCTTACGTCCAGGTTACATATTAATTACTGTTAACTTAGGTTAGTTCCTGTGGGTGAAATAGTTAGAATATGGGGAGTTGAGATCACCAGCGTGTCATACCAGGTCGTTGGAAATTTGCTTAGATTACGTAACGTTTTTTTCCACCTTTCAGTTAGGACCCATGAACATTCAAAAATTACGTCGCGAAAACAACCTCAGTAGCTGAATTCTTTAAACGGAAATATGCTAAAGCCCTGGTTGATACAAAGCAAGAAAGGAATTCCGTATCAGAATTCTGAAGGGGTCATTTAAAAAAAGAAAAAAAAAATAGATTGAGGTCAATGTCAGGTGAGTTGGATTGTGGTGACGACTAATCCAAATTGAGACAATGGCGGCATGAAGAAAGAGCAGATTACTGAAGAAAGGTGGTAATGACAGAAGAAAAGGGAACGCGATCCATGGCTGCTGTTTTATTCATGTAGAAGATGGTAGGTGCCGTTCTAGGCGGCGAGATTACAGGCCTGCCAATACACACGCTCACAATTAGGTGTCTAGGGAATTAAAAGGTCAAAAGAAGCAACACTGCATTCCAGTCTGGCGTTCTCTTCACCATCTCCAATGTGAGTTTCTTGACAACGCGTAGTTTCAGTTTTGATTAATATTTAATTTTTAATACTGACCAACAAAAGATAAATTAATAAATCGACCTTTACTAGTAGACAGAACACGGCTAGAAACCTAATAATTCAGATGTTATAATACCCTCCACAATAAAATTATGTACAGTATTTTTTTTAAAACTAAAAGGATCAATCCTACAGATTCAAAGATCTGAAATTATTTAAAAATAAATTGTTTTAAAATTCATAAATTGAAACAGACAGTGCCGAAGCTAATATTTTATTTGAGGATATGAGGACAGTTCCTCCCGTAATGTAATGCTCAGAAGGTGAATGTTTTACACATTCCAGTGCAATTTTTCTCTTCATTAACCAGTTTGAGAAACGTGTTATTTTAAGCTGCGTACTTTGAATTAAAGCTAATTAATTTGGTATCATTACTGAAGACAGTCTTAGTAGAGCTGAAGGTGATAGAAGAATAGCACTTACTAAGCAATATTTCCATAGCAAAATGGAGTTTTTACTAACAAGAAATATAGAGGTATGGATACTAAAAATAAATGTTTCCTCAGTGATTTGTTTGTAGCTGACCCTCTTGACGGAAATGAAAATTGGACTCTTCACAAAAGGTGGATTTGGTGTTAAAAAAAAATTGGAATCAATAGAAATCTAAGGTGGAAGTTCAAAGTGATGTAAGGGAAAGTAAAAATCTTAACAACGCCATGGAGAAAGGGAGGGTGAAACTTCTTCGGCCTATATTATGGCACTACATAGATATGCCCGAGAATAACTTCATAACTCTTATCAGTAACGATCGTGTATTTGGCCAATATAGGCAACATTCCTAATTCCTTAAAAAAATGTGGTTAATGACATGAGTCCGACATGATCGCTAATGTTATTTACTAACGTTCACGTATGTTGCTATATCTAATTGGGACTAATATTTGCGAATTTGTGACTTCATAAATTCCGATTGCCATGTGGGACTCGAACCTATTACTCCAGATTTACGAAGTGTACTACGGCCAACGCCTCAACTCACATTTTAAGTGTTGTAGGCTATACCTGTTCTTTTGCACTATATACATATTAATATATTGTTATATATATATATATATATATATATATAAATCTCCTGTCACGATGTTTGTCCGCGATGGACTCCTAAACTACTTAACCGATTTTAAATTAAATTGGCACACCGTGAGCAGTCAGGTCCAATTTGAGAGATAGGCTATATTAATTTTCTCTGAGACGAACAGGAGTGGGGGTTATAAGGGAGGCCTGAAATTAAAAGTCGCGATATTTCGTTTTCTATTGGTTTTTTTCGCAAATATGCACATAACAAAAGTTGTTTATTTTGTTATTTAGAGTAACTTTTGTCATAGACACTTTCATCATATTCTGAAGTTTAAATGAGTTATACGCTTATGACTATAGCGGGAGTCAACAATATTATTTGGGACAAAAGACCCAACCGAAATAAATAAAACTCGGTATGTGTATTAGCACTAACGCTTTCATTATAAGAAGCCATACCAACATTTCTAGGGACGGGCAGGAGTGGGGGGGAGCGATATTTCGTTTCCTATTGGTTTATCGGCAAATATAAGCATAACAAAAGTTGTTTATTTTGCTATTTAGAGTAACTTTTGTTATATACACTTTTTTCGTATACCGAATTATAAACGAGATATACGCTAAAAATTATAGCGGAAGTGAACAATTTTTTTGGCACAAAAGACTCAACCGAACTAAATAAAATACTCAGTATGTGTATTTGCACTAACGCCTTCCTTATAAAAAGCCATACTATTTCTAGGGACAGGCAGGAGTGGGGGTTATAAGGGAGACCTGAAATTAAAAATATTGATATTTCGTCTCCTATTGTAGTTTCGGCAAATATGCTCATAACAAAAGTTGTTTATTTTGTTATTTAGAGAAATTTGATCAAGCATTCTTTTCAATATGAACTACCAGGTACCTCACCTGGAAAAATAAATTTTTATGTATGTTAATATTTTGTCCTTAATAATTCAAATCTATGCATAATGCACAGGAAGCGGGAAATATGACAATATGGAGGACAGTGAAGTCTTACATAAAAAATTAATTGCATTATTAATAAATCCACAGAAACGACGGGTATTAACCCTAAACACTGGGACGGGTAAATGTCAAAATAATGTGCAAAATAAAGCCTTGCCAAAAAAATACCATCAACATTCAGCCTCAAATGAATTCCCGAGCGAAGCCGGGTATCTGAGCTAGTTATTTTATATATCAATATTTGATTGTATAGGAATGTACAGGGTAGTAATTAATGTTAAATTTATTAACACCCACTTTGTTCTAATGAGGCTAACCGAAACTGGTTACACTACCCTTTTTTAGCAGATTTCCCTTAAGGCGATTTTTGAAATTTTTCTTCAAATGTCCATCGATCCTACCTAGTATATATATATATATGTTACCGGAATAGTATATATATATATATATATATATATATATATATATATAATGGTCGAAATTATTGTTTGATCATTACCAAACTGGATATTTAGTCGTTTTATGTAAACGGAAAGACCTCTTTCGTTAACGGCTGAAATCGAACCAGGGAGGGGGGGGGTTTGAGGGGGGGACTTTTTGAAAGTCAAAATATCTCCGTTACTTTACGTCAGATGATCGAAAAGGTGTTTAGAAATAATTTTATTGCAAATTAAATGTACTATATATATTGTTATATAAATTTATTCTCTATCTTGAATATTAACCGAGATATTTGTATTTTCAGTTTTCAGCATTCAGTAAAACTCCTCTTCTACTCGTGTTATATTAATAATGAGATGTTATTTCATGAATCACTTCATTCCAATGTTAAATACCAAATATTGTTTTCATTGAACTTCTAATTTCTGAGATATATGCGAATACGTTCTGTGGACCCCCTCCCCACTTCGTTTGTTCTTGGACTACTAAAATTTAAGTGATTGATAAAAATTATTCTGATTCATTATAAATGGCAGGGTGAAAGTGTATTTTAGTCCCCCCTTCGTGGCGCACCATGACGACGGTGGCCATTTTGTTTTTCTAACTATCTTTTTTAACACTTTAAAACTTCCAAAATACGCCATCGGTGGTGAAAACCGAGGGTGGGGGTTTTGTGTTTTAACTTTATATTTTTTAACACTTTAAAATTTCCAAAATACGCCATTGGTGGTTTTAAGCGAGGGCGGAGATTATAACTAAACAAGATGGCGGCGTAGGGGGGGGGGACTAAACTGCACTTTAGCCAATGGCAGTACTGGATGCAGTAAATAATTTTCAATAAAACTAATATGTTATATTCAGATAGATTTCAGTAATTGGTTTTCTTTCCGGTGAAGAATATTTCTGTCTATCTGTTCAGCTCTGAGCGGTTGTCAGACCTATTTGTTTGAAATTCAAACGCTTTCCGTTGGGAGGTTATTAAAAATGACTAAAAGATTTCTCATTACCGGTCCGATTTCAACCCTTAACGAACCTAATTGGTTTTTTAGCAGATTTTCCTTAGGGGAGTCAGCCACCCCTTAAGGAAAATGTGCTAAACGTCAAAAACATATTTATTGAAAAATATTTTTCATATATTTTACAACTCATAAGAAGAATGTGTAGTATAAAATATTAATTCATCTAAGTTCACATTGTAGTAGAAATATTTATCATTTAATCATTACCTATGCAATAGGTGTGTTTATTATTTTTCAAGAACTATTTAATCGCACCTGATTATTTGAGCATTCACAAAATTGAGTATCATTGCTTTTTGATAACATATCCATTGTGTTAAAATGAATCAGATAAGCGATTGTTTTTAGTTTATTTGTGATAGAAGGAAATGAAAAGTGTTTCACTGGACCAACAGTGGTACAGCAGTGTTAGTCCTAAATATACATATCTGCATTATAGCGAGATAAGACTTGAAACTAGGAAATGAAATTGACTTATTTGAAAAATGATTAAACAATTGTAACTACCCTTTCTTTTCTTTTTTTAAGTTCATTTCTAATGTAAGCCAATCAAAGATCTTCGGTATAGAAAAGTTTATTTTATGAATAAATATTATTGGCCACTATTATTAATTCTAATTAAAAATATCGTCGATCTGGTTGCGGGTAGCTATCACGTAATGCATATTGATTAATTGTTTACGAAAAACCAGGAACTCTCCGACGTTTGTGATTAGCCAAGATAATCGCCAAGTCAAGGGTTCTCCAAAATGATTAACTCTCTTTTGAAAGATGGCCATATTCTATCTTAATAAATCGCAAATTTCGTTTAGTGTGACTCCTAGATTTTGTACTTTGGGACGGACAATAACTTTTTAAATAATAAAACGGGGTTGATATTTGTTATATCAAACCTTCAAATATGAGGAGGGGTTAATATTGTTGCGAAAATTAAATACACCAGAGAAGAAACCGCGTTATTGGGGAGTGCGGAGGAGTCCAAAGAAGTGCCTCTAATTGGTCGCGTCCTTACCTAGTCCCTTCTAGTCCTTCTTGGAAAAGCCTCGGTCTCACCCTGCTCCTCTATTTAAGCCTGTACAGCTCAACCTAGTGGAGCCGGTAGAATCTATTTAGGGACTTTCAGGAACTTCTGGACCTTTCCTTGGCTAGACCCTTCTACAATCATTTACAAGAGAACCTGCCAGTACCTCAGTCTCAGTTTATGGTCAGATGTCTTGATGTTCACATCACTGCTCCAGTTGAAGAACAGTGTTGTGCCGTGACTGTAAGTAACAGTTTAGAGCAGTGTTTAAGACAGTGCAGTGCCGAGAAGTAAAGGACAGTGCAGTGCCGTCTTTTTGTGAATGTCAGTGACCGTGAGTAAATTATAGGACTGTGTAAGCTGAAGAACAGTGACACTATCAGTGCAATACTGTGAGTAGTAATAATTAACCAAGAGTATTGTGCATTTTGAAATAAATCGTGCAGTGAAAAACTGTGAAACTTGTGTGTGTTTAATTTTGCAATCCAAAGAACTCTTATTAACAACGTTTTATTACTAGTTTTGTAATAAAACGTAACAACTGGTGTCAGAAGTGGGATTACAAAATTAAAATCAACAAAAATAAAGTTTGAAGAACTTAAAGTGGAACATCTGAGGAAGGAGCTGGCTAAATTTGACCTGCCAACAACAGGAAACAAGGCTGAACTGCAAAGACGGTTGATTGATGAATTCCAAAGACGAGGAATCGATGTAAGTACACACGAGTTTGACGATAAAGAAGACATTGCTGTAAGTACTCCTATCTCAAGTAGCAATCTGGACTTAAATACAATTTTAGCCGCTGCGATGGAAATTAACCAGAAACTCTTGGAAGCTTCTAGAAATAATTGCGAGAGGTTAGAAGAAAAGTTTCAGGAAGCTTCTAAAAGTAACAGCGAGAAAATCTTAGCGGAAGTAAGACAAGAATTCCAGGAAGCTTCTAGAGCTAATTACGAAAGACTAGAAGAAGTTTCTAGAACTAATTGTGAGAGGCTAGAAGAGAAATTTCAGGAAGCCTCAAGATCAACTAAACTAAAACTCCATGAAATGTCAGAGGTATTGGGCAAACGAGTGGAAGTCATAGAGCAGAGAGTCGGTGAGTTTAATGAAAAACTCAGCGGCATTAAGAAGAATGTTGAAGAGAAAATGACGGACCTAGAACGAAAAGTGGACGATGAAATACGTGAGCTACAATTCCAAATGGACAATCTACAAGTTCGAGAGGGTCCGGTGTGGCACATTTCAGAACATTCCAGCAAAATAAAGACCTCAACTTTTGACGGTAATGTACCATTTAATGTTTTTAAATTCCAATTTGAGACGGTGGCCAGTAGAAACGGATGGAATAATAAAGAGAAAGCGGTAGAATTGATTTTAGCACTGAAGAGAACCGCTGCAGAAATCCTGGAGAGTTTACCGGCCTCTTGCAGGAATAATTATGAGGGCATTATGGTGGCATTACAACGCAAGTTCGGTGGTGAACATAAACGAGAACTTTACAGGATGGAATTAAGGGGCAGAGTGCAGAAACCGAACGAGACTCTACAAGATTTTGCCATGGAAATCGAACGTCTGGTGCAGCTGACTTACCCAGGTGAGAATCATCCGTTCTTGGATCAGTTCAAAATTGAAGCATTTGTTAATGGTATACGAGACCCAGATGTTAAATTCGCGGTGTGTGCTATGCAAAAACCATCCTTTGCTGAAACCATCTCTTATGTGCTAGCCCAGGAGACTGCTAAAGTCATTTCAAGGCCACAAGTCTACAAGGTGCGGTGTCTTGAGGCTGATATTCAAAATGACCCACAAATGTCAAGGGGTGACATAGAAGAATTAGTCAAGCGAATAATGGAGGAACAAAGGAACAGATCACGCTCAAAGTGCTTCAACTGTGGCAAGACCGGCCATTTTCAACGGAACTGTAAATCACCAAAGAAAAGGTCAAGATCTGTTTCGCCATCGAGGGAGAACAAACGGACGAATAACCCCAAATCTCAAGAGACGTCATAAAACTTAAACGAGCTAGCACTGAGGGGCAAGAGCTAGCTCCTACAACCACTGGCCCCACAATCTCCATTTCCATAATACAAAAACAGAGTAGCAACGATACAGCTCGTGGACTTATCAACGGAAGAAAGCATGTCCTCACCATAGACACAGGGGCATTGCAGTCCATAATTACGCCTGATTTGGTGAAAGGATCAGTGGAACCATTAGACAACTTTCGACTGCGCACTGCTACTGGGGAATCAGCCACCGTCTATGGAAGAGCCAAGGTTCGACTGACTATCGCCAACACTAGCGCCGATCTTGTATTTGTTGTCGCCGACATAGTGGACGAAGTTATCATCGGTGCAGACTTCATGATAGCCCACGGTATCAATCTGCACATGGGTCAACAAATTATGATCTGGCGAAACGTCGAATTACCATTGGATGTTGGATACGAGAACAAGGCCACAGTAAGGAGGCTATTTACCGTCGGACGCCAGAAACTACCACCTCATGCAGAAACCTTAGTATGGGCGCGTGTGGAAGAAGATTGTGAGGATAACCGGTTGTGGGTAGTAGAGCCAAAAGAACTTAAAAGATGACATTACGTATAACAGCTAAAGCCCTCGTGAAAACCTGCGACGATGGACGAGCTCCGGTGAGAGTACTTAACCTATCCAACAATGAGAAGATCACTAACAACAATTTTGAAATAGGTCAATGTGAGCCAGCAGAAGCAATAATTAAATGTGCCAAAATTTCAGGATGCCTGAAAATGACAGCCAAGGAACGCGAATTACTTGCAGAGGAAGGGGAAAAATGGATGAAAGGACTGACATCACCTGAAAGAAACAAAGCAAAGGAGTTGCTAAGAACACATGCCTCCGTCTTCGCCCTAAGCAATAAAAGCCCAGGTAGAACAGCCGTAGTAAAACATGAAATAAACACCGGTGAAGCGAGACCTATAAAACAAGCACCCAGGAGTGTTCCCCTAGCGAAGCGGAACGAAGTTAAAGAACTTGTCAACGAAATGTCATGGAGTCATTGAACCATCTTCGAGTCCTTGGAGCTCGCCAATAGTTCTAGTAAAGAAGAAAGACGGCAGCACCAGATTCTGCGTTGACTACAGAAAACTCAATGAAGCCACCAAGAAAGACAGTTATCCGCTGCCAAAAATTGACGACACCTTAGATACGTTGGCTGGAAGGAAATGGTTTTCTACCTTGGACCTGCAAAGCGGCTACTGGCAAGTAGAGATAGCCGATAAGGACAAAGAGAAAACTGCGTTTAGCGCAAGCAATGGTTTATGGCAGTTCAAGGTGATGCCATTTGGGCTCTCCAATGCCACAGCTACTTTTGAGCGATTAATGGAACGAGTGATAAAGGGTCTCAATTGGAAGACGTGCTTGGTGTATCTAGATGACATAGTCATCATGGGGAAGACTTTTGACGAACATCTTAAAAACCTGGAGGAAGTATTTAGTCGAATAACAGCAGCTGGACTAAAGTTAAGCATAAAGAAATGTGCTCTATTTCAGAAGGAAGTCAAATACTTGGGGCCTCGAGTAACAGCAGAAGGCATCTCCACTGACGAGGACAAAATACGGGCAGTAAAGGACTGGCCTCGACCACGTAATCTTCATGAGCTGCGTAGCTTCCTGGGCCTTTGCACATACTACAGGAGATTCGTGCCAAACTTTGCTCAGGTAGCTGCCAGCTTGCATGACCTAACCAAAAAGTCCTGACCATACCACTGGAGTGAGGCAGTGGAAGATGCTTTCCAGAGCCTCAAGGAGCTCTTGTGCACAGCACCAGTCCTTGCCTATCCTATAGCTGGTCAGAAATTCATAGTTGACACGGATGCGAGCGGCTATGGAATAGGAGGAGTGCTTTCTCAGGTAGTTGATGGGGCAGAAAGAGTCATTGGCTACTACAGCAGGGTATTCTCCAAGCCAGAAAGAAACTATTGTGTGACCCGACGGGAGCTTCTGGCAGTGTTGGAGTGCGTCAAGCATTACTACAAATCCTACTTGTATGGTCAACACTTTACCTTAAGAAGAGACCACTCCGCACTACGTTGGCTACTGCAGTTCAAGAACCCAGGAGGGCAGCTGGCACGATGGATTGAACGTCTGCAGAGCTATGACCTCAGCATTGAGCATCAAAAAGGGGGGAAACACAATAACGCAGATGCTCTTTCAAGACGTTCATGCAACGTAGAATGCAAACACTGTATTAAAGCCGAGAAAGAGGAAAGCGTTATTGATGTGTGACTTACCCGTATTGGCTCAGGCGAGGACTGGTCGAAGGCTCACAAAGATGACCCGATTCTGGCGAAGATTATATCGGCTAAGGAGGGCAACAGAAAACCGAACCGTAATGAGACATCAGCTGAAAGCCCACTTGCGAAATCATACTGGGTCCAGTGGAATAGCCTAAAACTAGTAGAAGGCTGCTTATATCGATCTTGGGAGAGCACAGATGGCAAAACCACAACCGACCTAATGGTCGTGTCCACTTCCAAGATAAATGAGGTATTGAAGCAGTTCCATAACGGTCCCAGCGGTGGTCATCTGGGCATTAAAGAAACCCTGGAAAAGATAAAACAACGATTTTACTGGGTGGGATGTCAGCAATCTGTAACCGATTGGATGGCCAATTGCGAACAGTGCATTGCAGCCAAGGGGCCAACAAGAAGAAGTCGTGGCAAGTTTCAGCAGTACAACGCAGGTGCTCCTTTCGAGCGGATAGCCATCGATGTTGCTGGTCCATTCCCTGTCAGCGAAGCTGGAAACCGGTATGTCCTAGTTGTAATGGACTATTTCACCAAATGGCCCGAAGTGTTTTCTATGAATTGAATTGGAACGGAAGGATTAACTTCCAGCTAGGATTTATTTACTTAATCAAACTTTTGAAAACATGCTTCACAGTTTTAGTAGCTAAGGAAACAATATGTGCCTTAGGTACTGAAAGGTCGTCTCTGGTGTATAATATTTTTGAAGTCCCCGTAAATGAACCAACCTGTGAATTGTGCTTCTATGCCAGTGTATAGTTTTGGACTGCCCAACAATTTCGGGCTTATCTGTTTTTCAATGAGTGTCAACTCACTCTTGTGCTTCAGTCTCCTTTTCGTCTTCTGACAAACGTAAACTCCTTGTCTTGAAGCAAAGAGTAACTATTCTAACCTCTTGGCTGTCCTAACTACTCCATATCGAAAAACCCATAATCGATGTTTTTGTATTGTCCCGAAGCGGAGCCTTAGATTCCTAGCCTTTTGATTTTGTGACCGGTGTGCTTTAACATTTTTAAAGTTATCATGTCTATAGGAGTACCAATCAAAGTTCTTCATGAAGCTGAAGGGCATATAGTTACCTGTGAAACAAAAACTGGTGAAGTTTACCGTGGAAAGCTAATCGAAGCTGAAGATAATATGAATTGTCAGATGACCAGCATAACAGTAACATACCGAGATGGAAGGGTTGCTCAGCTTGAAAATGTTTTTATCAGAGGCTCCAAAATTAGGTTTTTGATATTACCGGACATGTTGAAAAATGCCCCGATGTTCAAAAAACAAGGGAATAAAGGAAATACCGGTGCTGGTCGGGGGAAATCGGCAATCCTTCGAGCCCAAGGTATTTTTTTAAATGATTTTTCACTGTTTATATCAATGTCTCAATGTATACTAACTAGGTAGGCCGTTTGTAAGAATATGGCAACTGATTGACGAATTAGATTCCTCTTTAAAGCATGGAGTTGTTTATAAATATTTTATTTAAAACATCTATATTTCCTCATGAAAGAATACCTGCTTTTGTTGCCCTTTTGTGTAGCATTATATTATTATTTAAAGAGATAATAATATTATCTGGCTGTAACTAACTTGATTCAGTTTAGTTTTACCTTTATTTATTTGTTATATAAATACTATGGAAATTGGTTTTATTGCCTTCATACTCGGACCAGATTTTTAATTTATGCCAATTATACCATTAATGGAAATTCCTTACATACTCTGTACATTCAGGAAACAATATATTGAAAAAAAAACACTGTTATGGTTTATATGAGTTTGATATATGGAGTGTTTACACAAAGTAAGGTACAGTGAGTTAAAACTAAAGCAGGTGGGTAAGAGGCTTCAAGCTTCAGGTTGCTCTGCTTTATTGGAATTATTTATGTAGGAATAGCATTATGATAATGCAATTCATTTTATTTATAAATGGTATCATATCCTATCATGGGAACATGTAGAATTTAGCTTTCAATTCGGGTTGTTTAGAGTGTAAGCCATACTTCAAGGTGCCACCTCTTTATTTCCTAGCCTTATCATTCAAATATCTTACTACATAGGATATTAATTTATAAATTCAGTTATATTGTTTTTAATATATAGTAATGTAATGTTAGTCATATAGTATAATACATTGTAACTAAGACAATTTTTTATAGTTTCAGGTATGTATTGCTGTACCTACATCTCCATACATCAAGTTTGTCCTGAAATTTTTGAAAGGAGGAGGTGAACCAAAAACCACGAGAAATGCATAAACTTATAATTCCCAATAGTAGTGTATATTGCGTGTATTATTAAGAGTTTGGTATATAGTTAGCATGCTTTTATGAATTAATTTCCAAATTTATCTTTAATTTTTTAAATGTAAACTTTAGTAAACAATGTTTCATTAATCTAAACTTAATTCTGTGAAGGGGTCTGGTTAGTTATGTGGTGAGACCATAGGTCTTTTATATATATGAGTAATATAATATATATAAGTCTCGACAATATTTATGTCAATATACTCTCAGGAAAAATGATTTACTGAAGTCTTTGGGAGGATGGTGTATTATATTCGGCCACATTTATTGGCATATAATGTTGGTCTACTTTCAAAACAGACGTTGAATATAAACAATAGCTTTTCAACGAAATTAATTTGTTTTATATATATACATACAAAATTACTTTTTCATTATCGTATCCTACCTGACTTTTTTCAGTGAATCTATTACTTGCCTTACTATATGTTCTATTGAGAGCTTGTGTCAATGATACCAAGATTGTCAGCAGTTACGCTGAGTAAGCCAATGATAAAAGGTTATCAAAGCACTCCAGAGAGAGATCATTTCCTGACTCCTCCTTTAGGAAAATAAAATTGATTGCTGTATTTAAAATTAGATAATTAGGCTCCATGGTCTACATATTTTAATATTTAAGATCTTGTTTGCTTGATTTGTAGGCCAAAGTTTTTTTTTGCATTCTATTTACTTTTTTATAAACTCTTTCTTCTTGTTTGGTTGAGGGTATCTTGATAATATATTTCTAAAGTGTCTTTGCTTACTGGTATCATATGCATTTGAACAGAGCACTGTGATATAAATTCATAGGGGTAAAGAGTTATGAGAAATTAATAAAAAAAGTTATTTTAGGAGGACTACATGATTCTTTTAATGACCGTTATATTTCATATGAAATAATAGTTAGTTTTTGAAAATAAGAAATTAATACTCTCAGTTGATATTTCCAGAGATGCATATGGAAACGATTATAAGGAAGAGAGTACTTTTTTACTGAGAAATATGAGGGAATTTGTACTGGGTAATTAGTGAATAGATGATGAGAAAGAATCAGTACATTGATGAATAACACTATGAGGTGTGAAATAGAATAAAAACCTGATCTTTTTCATGTTTGTTGTTAAGAGTAACAGAGAAATTAATCTTGTGTGGGCTGACAATGTAAATATGGAATGTTTAGCGGGTGGCAGGTTGTCATTTAGAATAACATGCGTGAATGAAAAAAAGTCCTAACAAAGAATTAAGTAAGAGCAATTCAATTTCAGCCATTTACGAATATGTTACAACAATTAATCTATTTTTTGTGTAAGTGTGATAGAGTCCTTGACCTGGCACCACTATCTTGGACCTATCCGACTGGTGTCATTAACAGTTATCGTGAAATTTTGAGAAAAATATCAATGTACAGACAGACGTTACAATTTTTCTCAAAATTTCACGATATTTTCATTTTACATGCCTTAGACACAATATCTGCAATTTGTGGCTTTGGTGTGTTTGTTTGTTACCTTTTCATGGATAAACGGCTAAACCGAATTTTATGAAACATGGTATATTACTGTTAACCAAACTAAGCCTCTAGGGTATAATAATATCCTCAGAAACCAATCGGAGTGGGGGTTATATGAGAGCCCTGAAATTAAAAATTACAATTTTTCATTTTCTATTGGTTTATTGGCAAATATGATCATAAGAAAAGATGTTTATTTTGTTATTTGCAGTAACTTTTGTTATGTACACCTTTGTTGTATAACAAAGTTTAAACTAAACAAGATCTACACTAAAAACTAAAGCGGGAGTTAATCATTTTAAAGGGCATAAAAGACTGAACCAAAATCTATGAAACTCCGTATTTTATTTAGTATTAACATCTCCCTAAATATAAGCTATAGTAAAATTTGTAGGTACGGGAGTGGGGGTTACAAGGGATGCCTGAAATGAAAAATAGCGCTATTTCGTTTACTATTGCTTTTTAGCTAAAGTCTACATAATAAAAGTTGGTTATTTTGATGTTCAAAGCAACATTTGCTATATACACTTTTGTCGTATAATGAAGTATAAATGAGGTACACGCTAAAAACTATAGCGGGAGCCAACAATTTTAATGGGGACAAACGACTAATCAGAACTCAATGAAACTCTGTATGTGGGTTAGTATTAGAACTTCCTTGATTTTAAGCTATATGAACATTTTTAGAAAAAAGCAGGAGTGGGGGTTATAAGAAAGGCCTGAAATGAAATATTGTGATATTTCGGCAAATTTTCATATAACCAGTGTTGTTTGGTTTGTTATTTAGAGTAACATTAGTTATATACACTTTTGTATAATAAAGTAAAATTAAATTTATTGGGCACCAAAAGTTGTTGGGGGGAAAGGGATACCTACTCCTTTCTCGCCAAAAAACACACATAACAGAGAATGTGAACACATTATGAATACTAAGTTTCTTTGTCGGGCATACAATAGAATATTTTTAAGAATAATTATTAAACACATAAAATAGGTATATTTGATGTGTTTGGGGCTGCTTTTGGGATTAGAAATTGTGAATAATAAACTCAACACACATTACTTAGTTCATAATAAAAATAAAATTCTATCCTCTAATATGATATTTGTCATCAATAATGTTTTGAATAACAAATTGGGATTGAATAGTAACCTCTTAACGTTTAGTCTGACAAACTCAGCAATAATTCATCAATTGTCCAGAAAGCTACAAAATTTAATAAATGTAAAAACTCATACACCTTGTATTGAATAACATTCACATTCATTATTCTGCCTAAATATTTCTCTAGCAAAGCTAACTCATTAATGCTTCTTAATAACTATGAATGAATATAATCCATAGTTATGATTAATATTGTCCATGATTTTTTCAACAGTGCAGACGGGTTGATAAGGAAATACTAATCTTCAGGGCTAAAATATTCTATAAGTTCTCTTTAGTTTCCAAATATTGAGATATATGACCTAAACATGAAGATGGGGAACATAAACCTTAATGCCTTGCCATAAAAAATATACAGTTATCATTATACCTCTTATGATTTCCCGAGTGATGGGAACCTTAGCTAGTGTATATCTGAGTACGTATATACATTCATAATGGTGGGAACAAAATGGTGTTTGGAATATAATGAGTAATCATTTTTGAATTTATTTCTTGTTTTATTTTAGCTGCCCGTGGAAGAGGAGGGACGTCTCGGAGTGGTACTACGACTACAAGACCTGCTTGGCAATCAGGATCTGCTCAATCAAGAAAATAATTTTAATATACTGTACTTCATTTTTGTATAAGAAGAAGTCATAATCTATTTTGCATTGTAATGTATTTCTACATTTTCAAAACTTTTTTTTTTAATGTTAGATCTAATTTTTGAGTTGAATTATTCTTTGTTGATGTAGATTTTCAAACCATTCTTATTAAAATGAATCCCTTAAATCCCCTCATAGATATTTAAATTTAGGACTTAAAACAATCCTGAATTTAAATAGCTTAAAAACTTTTATTCCAATAGTTATGCTGAAAAAGTAACTTAAAACAATATTTAACTTTAATTTACATTCTCAATAGTAAATAGAATTTTTATTTTACCTGTTTACATTCATAAATGTAGTTATTTTGTAATATACTTTTTTTTATTATATTACTGGAGTTGTTCTGTTCATATTATGTGATTACTATTAACCATATATATATTTTTAAATTTTTTCTCTCACTTTTTTTTTTTTAATTTAACAAGTGCGCTTTTATTTTACATTAATTTATTGTATTTCAACTCATATGCAGAATAGTGTAAATAAGTGGTAAACTCTCTTTTCAACTTCTTTGGTCAATGTATATTTCTGATAAACTTCTGTAACTTTGTTTTTAATTCTAATTAAATTTTTACCAGCTCTTGAATAATACATAATTTATTATTAGTTTTTTATCCTCCTCTCAAAATGCTTGTTGATATTAAAACATTGTTTGTAAAAATAATTACTTTATTGAGGGATTTTTATTTTTTTTGGGGGCAAATATTCGAACAAAGTTCCGTGCTGTTATAGTTCTTGATCTGCATTATTTCAACTGAATTTGTCACCTTAATAATAAATATATTATCTCTTTACCAAATTATTTATATATGATAAAAGTTAATCAATTATTCTAATGACATATTATTATCAGATTTCCCTTAAATGAAATCAGCTGTTGTAGATGTAGTAATGACACGGTTATTGAAAAATTCCTTTAAATGTCTTATCGGTCCTGTGTAGGAGTTCATTAAATGCACTCATCCAAAATATATGTGTGTGTGTGTGCGTGTTTTTGTGTCCCCGTGTGTGAGCGAGAGTGTATATATCTACTCGTATATATATATATATATATATATATATATATAAAATTGTAACCTCTGTCTGTACATTGATTTTTTTCTCGAAATTTCACGATAACTTTTCGTTTCACATGTCATAGACACCATAACTGCATTTTGTTTCTTTCGTGTATGTTTGTTTGTTTGTTACCTTTTCACGCATAAACGGCTGAACCGAATTTTATGAAACTCGGTATGTATATTACTACTAGCCCAACTAAGACTTTAGGCTATATTAATATTGTCTGAGACGAACAGGAGTGGGGGTTATAAGGGAGGCCTGAAATTAAAAATAGCGATATTTCGTTTCCTATTGGTTTTTCGGCAAATGTGCACATAACAAAAGTTGTTTATTTTATTATTTAGAGTAACTTTTGTTATATACAATTTTCTTGTATACCTAAGTATAAATGAGTTATACGTTAAAAACTAGTGCGGAAGTCAACAATTTTATTTGGCACAAAAACTCAACCGAACTAAACCAAACTCGGTGTGTGAATTAGCACTAACGCCTTCCTTATAATAATCCATACTAACATTTTTAGGGACGGGCAGGAGTGGGGGTTATATGGGAGGCCTGAAATTAAATATAGCAATATTTCATTTCCTATTGGGGTTTCGGCAAATATGCACATAACAAAAGTTGTTTATTTTTCTATTTAAAGTAACTTTTGTTATATTCACTTTTGTCATATAGAAAAGTATAAACGTGAAATAAGCTAAAATCTAAAGCGGGAGCCAACAATTTTGTTGGGCCTATCGATTGAACCGAACTTAGCAAAACTCGGTATGTCAATTAGCATTAATTCTTCCATGATTATAAGCTATATTAAACATTTTAGGCCAAACGGGAGTGGGGATTATAAGAGAGGCTGAAATTCGAGAAGTCTAATGCGGGAGCGGAAGATGAGGGGAGCCTTACCAGTTAATTGAGTTTACTTATTTCCCATCTGGCATTGCTGGAAGTTATTTCCAGTGAGATTCACTATTACAAATATAATCTTACGTGCAAAACTTTGCCTAAACTATTTGAGCTCGGGTTGGCTTTTGAAAGAAAATATGTTCATTATAGGTGATATTTAATTGTAATAAATGCTACCCATGATTATGGTTTGAATTATTGAAAAACAGTGAGTCATAAAGTGTAGAAGGATAAATTAGGAACACATTTTCATTTATCCTTCAAAACTAAAATTTCTATTCTATTAATCCCCAAAAGTTACCCTTCAGGGTTGGCTATTTCGGAAAATCATTACGTCGTGGAGGGCAGTTTAATTGTACACATTGATGTCTTACTATCAAAATACCATCATTAGTCAGTCAAGAATGATTTCCCGGGCATCGCCGGGTACCTTAGCTAGTATATGTATATATATATATTCATTTATCCATCTGTTGCTGATCTAGTGGTAATAATGATTGTTTGATCATTGCCAATATATTTAAGAAAATTTATAATCAATCGTATTGGAGTTTAGTTTCATTACAATTCTTGTTAGATTCCTCTACCTCTAGTTTTAACCGATATTTTCACATTTTTAGTATTCAGCCTTCTCTGATTCAGAATGATTTCTGTGATACTTTTAGCTAAAATTATATTCTATGGTTGAGCATTTTAGTCATATAAATTCATTCAGTTATTTCCAAGCTAGAAATAAGGTAAGTGATTTATATTGTATATTTTAATGAATATGATTCCAAAGTCAGCCTTCGTTACATAAGCTGACTGCCATATAGTTTAGGGGAATATATATATATAATTGTAACCTTTGTCTGTACATTGATTTTTTTCGCGAAATTTCATGATAACTTTTCATTTCACAAGTCATAGACACCATAACTGCATATCGTTTCTTTCGTGTCTGTTTGTTTGTTTTTTTTGTTTATTTGTTTGTTACCTTTTCATGCAAAAACGACTGAACCAAATTTTATGTAACTTGGTATGTATATTACAACTAGCCCAACTTAGACTTAGAGGCTATATTAATATTCTCTGAGACGAATAGGAGTGGGGGTTAGATTATAAGGGAGGCCTGAAATTAAAAATAGTGATATTACGTTTCCTATTGTGTTTTTTTGGCAAATATGAACATAACATAAGTTGTTTATTATGTTATTTAGAGTAACTTTTGTTATATACACTTTCGTCGTATACCAAAGTATAAAGGCGTTATACGCTAAAAAGTATAGCGGGGACTATAATTTTATTTGGCACAAAATACTCAAATGAACTAAATAAAACTTGGTATGTGTATTAGTACTAACGTTTTCATTATAATAAGCCATGCCAACATTTCTAGGGATGGGCAGGAGTGGGGGTTGTAGGGGAGGCCTGAAATTAAAAATAGCGGTATTTTGTTTTCTATTGGGTTTCTGCAAATATGCACATGCAAAAGTTGTTTATTTTGTTATTTAATGTAACTTTTGTTATATTCACTTTTGTCGTATAACAAAGTATAAACGAGTTATACACTAAAAACTAGAGCGGGAGCCAACAATTTTGTTGTGCACTAACGATTGAACCGAACTTAACAAAACTCTGTAAGTGAATTAGCATTAATTCGTTCATGATTAGAAGATATATTAAAATTTTTAGGTTCAAACGGGAGTGGGGGTTATGAGGGAGGCCTGAAATGAAAAATTGCGATATTGAGATTCCCATTGGTTTTTCAACGATTTTCTATAAAAAATATAAAAATACCATCATTAGTCATTCAACGATGATTTCCCGGGCATCACTGGGTACATTAGCAAGATTATATATACAAAATAAGTACTTTATATATGATATTTAATTATAATAAATGCTACCAATGATTATGATTTGAATTATTCACGGTGTGTCAAACAGTGGAGAGGGAATGATTAGAGATTTATTTTCATTTATTCTTCAATTCTAATTTTTTTTTCCATAAGTCGCCCAACTGACCTTTACGGAAAAAAATGTGCTTAGATGGGAAGTGCAGTTGTATAAGGAGAAGCATTACCAAAAACAAAATCTTTCCGTCTCAAATGACATCCCGAGCGAATCCAGGTACCTTAGCTAGTATATATATATATATATATATATATATATATATATATATATATAATATATAATTTAATAAAGTGTTTTTCTTTCTCTGGCGTAAACTGAATGTGACATAATAGTGACTCTGGTGTGCAAATTGAAATTCACATTCCTAGGAACAGGAATTCATAAAAGACTGAAAACTATAAAATTAAACAATGCTAGAAGCAAATTTACACCGAGCTTAGTTGGGTTACATTTTTAGTACGACTCATAATAACAGAGATATTTTAAATTGCTGAGTTTAACCCCAACTCTAATCTTCCCTCCTCTTTGTCTTTTGAAAACAATAGGTTGTAAATACGTTTAAATAAACTTCAAATTAGAGGATTGTTGTTGCATTCGTTTATTGTTAATCTATAATGAGTAGAGGGATTTACAAAAGGGCAAAAACTAAAAATTGCAAATATCTCGGTTAATATTAGAATTAGAGAAGAAAATGCTTAGAACAACAATTAGTATTAAATCAAATTTGTAATTAGATTAATAATATAACATTTGTCTTTTCTTTAATACCCCTCCCTTACTCCTGCTCTGATTTCAGCCCTTAAAGAATATGATTTTCCTTTTGACATGAAACGCTTGAATAATGAATGAGTTTTGTACCTACCAAACTGAATTTCCAATTGCTGGAGAGTATAAATTTGAAATTCAATTTTCATAAGCTTGTTATTATGGAGAAAAAGAGAATAGATTTTGAGATAAGATCATCGCTTGGGTTATGTTGCTCCCCTGTGATGGACTTATGTTAATTATTTGATGAGTGAATGAGAATTGATCTGGGACCGTTTTAGGACTCCCTCCCTGAGGACCTCTTGGGTGGAACGCCTTAAAACTGTACTATTTGATTACTGTAGTCTGTGAAACGGATTTAAGATTTTAAAAAGGCTCTAAACGTCAGGTAGTTGGAGCTATCGTTGGTGAGGGACATACCATCAGCCTACTGATTGCCGGGCTGCGACGAACGCCTCGAGGAATGGACTGGTTTTGGCGCGGGGGAATTACTGCGAAACATCTATTTGGCAAATGATAGCGAGGAGGAGCCCAGCTGGCCTCAGGCGGACCCTACTATAGTTGATTCTATTATTCGCGTTATTATACCTTCTGCAGACTGCGATTACTCCTAAGTTATTATTGTATAATAGTAGAGATGGCAAATAACTGATATCATTGGATGAAAGAAGCTAAACGTTGGCCGACTACTTTCATGTCAGAGCTTGAAGGAACTAGAACAAGTCCATCACGCAGGAGCAGCGTAAACTAAGCCGATTTCTCAAACACTGGTGACCTCATCTGACCGTATATTCTCTATTATTAACTAAAAATCCGTTGACTGAAAGCGAGAAAGTAGGAGTAGCTCGCTTAATATATGACGCGTGAAAATATGTAGAGCAACAATAATGAAGTATCAACAGTTTAAAAAAATAGGTCCTATATCATTTTTTGATCTGGCTCATAATAACGGAAACATTTTGAATTTCCTTCCCTCTCTCTAAACCGTCTTTAACCCTTTGCGAACCCTCCCTTCATTGGAAGTATGTCCACTTGGTCCTTTGACCGGGGTACACAATCCCCACCCCATAACTCTCCCTTTTGTTTACATTCCTCCCTGAGGTCCGCCCTAACATTCTTCTGCATTGCCCTAAAATGTAAGGGTCATAAATATGATAAAAAGAGCTTGTTTCCTTCAAAATTCAATTTTTAAATATATAAAACAGGTGTTATCATTCCTGCTTGTTCTTTATTATTTATTTCAGATCGTGTATACTTATTAGTTTCATCAATAATTTCTTGAAGTGACTCACGAGAAAAAACAAATGAAAAAAATCTTTTTCAGTTTCAGGAGCAGGATAAGGTTCCTGATATCCTCCTTGCCCTGTAAACATAAAATCCGGGAAGGAATCCTCGCCATCTGGCCAATGTTCCCATCCATCATCGTTCTCTACCAAAATTCTTCCTTCTTCTCTATTTTGATTCAAATTTTCTGCAGCTATATCATTTGTACTATAAATATTTTCTTCTACAACAATAGAATCATCCGTTTCTACAGCCGATTCAGTCTCTGAATCACAAAGGGTACTAACTTTACTTTCATCTTCTTCAAAGTTCTCATTCCCATCATTTTGTCGTTTACGGCGCTCTTCTTCTTCATCCAATTCCCGTAAAATCCTTAGATTCTGTTCTTCCTCCATCATGATTCAGAACAACCAAAAAAAAAAAAAAACGCACAGAGGAAAAGCAATAAGTGGCACAAGACAGAACGACAAAGTCAATATTTATTTACGTCCACTTTATGCTACTTTGGCTCATCGGGACAAGCTAATTACGGGAACCTCCCTTTCTAGCCAGGGTGGGACCATAGAATATATTTAATTTTTACTGCCCAGGGCGAGAATCGAACCCGCAACTCTAGGTTTACCGTATGCAGGGCCGGCTCAAGGCAAAATACTGACCCGGGCAAACAACCGTTTTGTCGCCCCCCCTAAAAAAGGGGGGTCTGGGGCCCTCCCCCGGAAATTTGTTCAAAATAGGATTTAGAATACTGAGTTTTGAGGCATCTTAAGTGGTAGTTATCAATCAAAATATTATCATATTTTCAAGTGAAAAGATAAGATGACTGAAAAAGTATGTAGGCCATCACCTTTTTGCATACATTATAGTAGGCTATACGTAATACATTGTGTGTTTTTGAGTTAGCTTATATTAAAAAAGTTTATAAAAGAAATTTACGCAAGAGAATACAAAGTATTAACTTTATAAAATCGAAAACAAAATATTTCACTACTTGGGCGTTTGGTCGCCCCCCTGGCTGCGTCGCCCGGGTTGCCAGGCCCTTAAGCCCCCCCTGACCGTATGAGATTAAGACCAACGCCTTAACTCACATGGCCAGCTGAGCCCCCTCCCCCTATTATAAACTTCGTAGGAACCTTAATTCATACCACAAAATTAAATTTAAATTGCCTCCGACATAAAATGTCAACTTTATAGGCGATGCATAATTTAATACAATTATAATAGCGTTTGAACACAATTCGAGTTATCTTTAAAATGTGTTTTTCCCATTAAGATCTTGAATAGAGGGCAGTGAGACAAAACACACACAGACCAGGCGGCATGAGCCTTGAGGAGTGTGTCGAAACAGGATGTAATATCTGGCGCTGAGATCTGGCCCGGCGACCAGCAGTCTGTCACCAACAGGGGCTCACTGTTCTCACTCCCATTAGAAACATTATATTAATACTTATGTACCCAGCAGCCGCTCTACTACTTTAACCGCCTATCATAAAATATAATCATATTATCATGCAATAGATGGATAAACACAGATAGAATGGATTTCACTTTTAAAGAATAAATTCTGTAGCGTAAATATAAAATGCACGTAAACCTAACGTAACAATATTTTCTTGAAATAAAATAGGTCCGTCACTCAGAGGCTGCCTTAACTAAGTAGATTTCCTAGTGCATCACGTATTTGCATTTATCTCAAAACGTAAAAGTTCAATGATAACCAAATACGGTATTTAACCTTGGAATGATGTGCTTCATGACATAACAGCTTATTGTTAATATGACTTGAGTAGGAGTGGGGGTTTACTGACTGCCGAAAACTAAAATATGGAGATTTCTCGGTTAATATTCAATGTAGAGAAAACATGTACATGACAACATTTATAGAACACTACATTTGCAATAAGATTGATTTTATACAAATTTTCGATCCGACATATAATAACGGAGATATTTTGAATTTTCGAAATTCCCTTACTCGAACCCCTCTCATTGGTTCGATTTCAGCCATTAACGAACTTGATCTTTCTTTTTACATATAACGATTAAATATGTCGCCTCAGAATTGGCCACACATGGCTCACACACCAGCATCTGATGAAAAAGCAAGAACCTCCAATCTGCACTGCTTGTGGAGTAGAGCTAACATTTGCACACATACCGAGTGTAGATGGTATGAGGACATCAGAAAGTCCCTTTATATGTCAGAAGTACTTTCTGAAATACTAGGGGACGATAGTCACTCAACAAAAAACTGATTAAATTCATAACAATTACGGGCCTAAATAAAGAAATATAAATAATAGTTCAACATATGGGCACACAAGCCAGTAAGATAAGTATTTATAGATAAAATTGATTTTAAAAAGATACTACTGTGTGTTTGGTATTTGTCACAAGATCGGCGATAGAAAAAAATAGGAGAGACACATCATAGGCGAGGCTGAAGGAGGGACCACGAGTGGTCGGGATATCTGAAAACAGGGATTACCCAAGAAAAAGAAGGAAATTGGACCTTTGGCCGCCTAGGCACAAATAACCCCCGCGAGTTCGGTGCCTATTAACAATAAAAGAAAAATATCAAGTTTGTTACCGATCAAATAAATATTGCGACCGCAGAGCGTTAACACAAATATATATATATATATATATATATATATATATATATATATATATAAAATTATTTCCATCCATGTCCATCGTGACATTTGCCTTTAGGGAAATCTGCTAATACCACTCAGTTATGCGGAGATTAAATCCATCATTTATAGCCTACAAGAAATGTCTGATCATAAAAATAGCTGATTCCCCTTAAGGGGAGCATGGCTCCTTGTTTAACTGGAGTCCATTAGAATTCCCTGTTATTTAGAAGATTATTAAGCCTTCATTTTTGACCATCGAAGAATTGAATTTTATCTCTCCGAGAATTTTCTTAGCGACTGTTCTGTCTATGCGTGGTTCTATCGTCGTAATGTGGCCGGAAAGTAATTTATTATTAAAACAAAGACAGGAGAAAGATCAGATAGTGGAAATACACAAATATATAAAGAAATAAATACATATATAAAGAAATTCAAAAATGTACCAATACTGTATTAATGGAAAACTCGAATCTCTTTAATTACCTATATATGCTGTTCGCCCGAAAATAAATTATTTGAACTATGTACAGTGAACAAAATGTATAAGTGAAATTTGTTTATTTTGTGGGCTTTGGAGTATTGCCTACTTACATGGTTCTGCAAAAATCTGCCTATCAAGTATTCGTATGTAACAAATTCTTTATAATATATTTTTTTAAAACAAAATCTAAAATAACCAGTAGTGCATAATGACTTGAAAACAATAAATTTGAATAATAATGCCGAAAGGGGCGAGTAGGCGAGCCACACCTGAAGGCAGAAACCCGACGAATAGTCCATTAACATGGCTATTCGTCCATTTCAACATCGCTACTCCTACCGGAGATTTAGTATTATGGACATTTTTACAATCGGCTTCTCAGGAGGCTTTGACTTTTAGCCTCTCGTCGGAAATTGAATAACGGTACATTTCAAAATCAGTAAAGTCTTTGTAATTTATAATGAAAGAAGAGAAAATTTGTGCTATATTATGTTCTTTTAAAAATATACTCGTGTGTTTAGATAGTAAAATAAGAGGGAAAAATATTGGATATAGGTAGATCAGGCTTTCTTTTGTGTATGATGTGGTTTATTTCAAGACATTTCGTCAGCTGTAAAATTAAACTCCATAATGTAATTATTGGTTGGAGAGGATGGGACTGCCGTATTAATCATATATAAGTCACACAAGTAAATTAAAACTCCCTATTTTGACTTACAGTATACAACTCATATATTTACAGAATTTTGATTGCTTACAAAGAAATCCAAGTGCAAATTATATTCAAGGAAACTATATTGGTTGGATTGAGCATCATAACAATCCCAAGATAACATAATGATAGCACTTACTTTATTACATTATTTGACAGAAGAATTATATGGAAAAAAACTGTAAGAAATTCAGTAGGTCTCAGTGGGTTAATCTCATTCGCCAACAAGACCTCTCTAAAACTTTTAAACAATAGTTTGAACTGAACTTTTTGCGTCTGATGTAGCCGACAGTCTATGTGTTTTTTGAATCTGCTTGAACCACTAACGAAATATGAATGTAGAATGTAATAGACAGTACAATATCTCCGTCACGCAGGAGCTGCGTAATTAGGGGGTTTCCTAAGATAACTAGACTACAAGGAATAAATTCAGTTTCATCACTCAAATCATATTAATACCTCGGAAAATGACTTTGTTCTCTGTATTCAGAATTAGTAGAATGAAACTAGATAACCAGACAGATATATAGCGAAGGCAGAATAGCGCACCACACTACCTAGTACAATGACTAAAAGTCCGTAAACAAACAAAATGGGCTGAGTAAACAAATGAGATTTCCCAGGTGCTGGTATGATTTCATCTCACAAACACTCATACTGAAATCCAAAAAAAAAAATCAAATTACGCGCTTAATAGTTGAGTTACTTAAAAATTCATGGAGCAACAATTGAGGAGATAAATATATTACCAAGATTGGATCTATAACATTTTTCGATCCGACTCATAATAACGCAGATATTGTGAATTTTCGAATCTCTTCTCTCTAACCCCCCCCCATTCCTGGTCCGATTTCTATCAATAACAATTATGATCTTTAGTGTTGACTGAAACGTTTAAATATCGAGAATGGTAGAGAAAAAATGAACATTGCCCTCAATAGCTTATTTCCCTTGAGGGAAATATGCTAAAAGCTGTTACATCATTAACCACTTTATTCAAAGCTAAAATTCCAAATATCTGTTTTATTTCCTATGTCAAATATATGCTGTTATTTTTAGTGTGATGCCTAAATTACATGATTGTTATTCGACCATCACTCTATATTTAACTGTTTTACCGAAGACTATAGATTATTTTAGGTATTGTATATGGTTTTAGGTATAATTTAAATTCAAAGTATATTGGGTACTATGAGTCGCATCGGAAAATTGTTTATAACCAGTATTGTTGGAATATTACGTTACGAGTTAACTGAGTTATTTGTGTTTTTTTTCTTTGCAAACTTTTTTAAACCCCAATCCCTACACATTCGATTTTAACTTCAAGCACCTCAGTCACTAAACATCTATAGTCTAAGTAACATTTTAATTTCAATTTATTTTTGTTTTCAGCCGTGAGTGAACCTCCACTTCTATTCACAGAGAATAAATTGTGAGTTGAGATAATCAGCGAGTCATTCCAATATGTGGAAAATATCCTTAATTTAAGTAGGTACTTTCTTCTAAAGAAAATCCGCTAAAACAAAATTCTGTCTTATTGAACTAAGAGATTCGTGGATTATATCAACACCTTTCTACACCATTACACGGAATTTCGTCACTTAAGGGAAATCTGCTAAAATTGTACATTTGAATGACCGAAGAGCCAAATTATAGATTTTATTATTGCTTTTTGTAAAGAATTTTAAATCTAATCTTGCGATTTTGATGATAATAGTTATTTAGATTTGAGTATTAAAGTGCCGAAACTGTTCGGAGGTAAGAAGAATGAATGTATATTGGATGAAAGTAGCAATAATTTAAATTTATGTATATTCATGCCTTGCAGTTCCAACTATTCGGTTTTTTCGGGAGTAGTTCTTTTCACAAACACACACACACACACACACACACCCATATATATATATATATATATATATATATATATATATATATATATATATATATATATATATCATCGCGGACGAAGAATCAAAAAGTTTCCAGTCTGGATAGAAGAAATATATATAAAAATGAACTAGAAATAATTCTAGAGGCAAGAAATGTAGTTTGGTCTATCAAGAGGCGTGATATACTTGGACAGGACGTTATTACAGAAACTAATTCCAGCCGTCTGTTAACATTATAAAGTGACAGTGAACAGCCTAAAATAAATTTTAATTAGTGTTATATTTCAAAATTGACTAAAAAAAAATATAAGCATTTTATAAATATTATTTTCATAGGTTGAATATCGTTTATGGGAATCTCTTGGGTCTCGGATTCAGAATGAAAAGCTCAAATTAGCAGATTTCCCTTAAGGGAAATCAGCTATTGAGGTCGTACTCGTGACGCGAGTTTCGAAAAATTTCTTCAAATGTCCATTGATCCCACCCAGGAGATGACAAAAATGAGGTCCGTTCAAAATTATATATATATATATAACGCTCTAGCGATCGCAATTTTTGTTTGATCGTTACCAAACTCGGAATTTAATCGTTTTATGTAAAAAGGAAGATCAAGTTCGTTAATGGCTGAAATCGGACCAGTGGGAGGGGGGGTTTAGAGGGGGAGTTTTGAAAATTCGAAATATCTCCGTTATTATGCGTCGGATCGAAAAATTGTATTGAATTAATCTTATTGCAAATTAAATGTACTATAAATATTGTTCTATAAATTTATTCTGTATCTTGAATATTAACCGAGATATTTGCATTTGTATTCTATGTGTGGTCGGCAGAAGTCGACTATCTTCGGGACTTTCCGCTGAGAGCTCTGGCGGCCGTTTCCGTAACTGTTCGTCCCTCGTGAATAGGTTTAGAGATCCCTTACTATTACAGTTGTTATTGGGCAGATTTCTCTATTGTATAACTTCACGTGGGAAAGCTGCTTAGTTTACGCAGCCCCTGCGTGACGGACTTTTTTTGTTATTATTTCTATCTTAAAGAATGGTCTTGACTATCAGGGAATTGAAACATGACCGTTACTCTGGGTCTGCGTAGACTAAGCAGATTTCTTACGTGTTCAAATGACGTCATCTCTATAAAAGAATACAACACCCGTAAATTGAGTACAGAAGAACTGCACTAATAACCCACATGTCTAAAGCCGAAGTATTACTCCAAACACCTTTTATCAAGGGGTTATAAGTATTTAACTTTCACTATAACTGGTAAGTCCCGCCTTTCCCGCCAATGTAGACTAAATAGTATACACAATGAATGTTTCTCGTAACCTTTCCTTATATTGGAGTGCTAAATATGATACGATGAGATTCAGTCGGCCTCACGCAGCAATCTATATAAAAGTAGCTAAAGTACATTGTCAAAATTAAATTATATTTTTTTACTTACGTAATTAAATATACTCATTTTATTATTAAAAAATAATAAATAAATAATTATTATCTTTCATTGGATTTAGGCTTTTAAAAAGAACGACATTCCTCCGTTAGCCTAATATTCATAATTATATGTAAATTACTACTTGCTTTAAAAGAAATTACAAAATAATTTCTGAGTCATTCTGCTCAAAAGGAGTTTTTTGTCCCATAATATTAGAGCTTCATCGATGATTAATCCTTAATGTTTCACATACATTCCTGACTTCAAAATGATAATACATTCAGGGCGAATGAATCCCTCATTTTAAATTATTCAGTTTATTAGAAAATCTGTTATGAATTTTTAATAATTCTCAAGATTAAAACGTTTTTGTTTTATTAAATTATTCTATGGACGGAGAGGTCGTATGTAATGGTACCGTGCTGATGATACTTATATTTTAGATGTAACAATATTTGTTAGTCACATATATTGGTGATGTAACAGTTTTTGTTCTTTCTTTGTCTGTGTAATCGTCTTCCTAGCCTTATCGAACAATAAGTGGATTTAAAAGTTGATACAATTTTAAATATTTATAATAGTAATACATTTCTTAATGTAATAAGTGTAAGATCTGTTTTATGCTGATCGGGATTTTTTTTAAAAGTATTTTTATTCTATTCTTGAGTTTAACTATTTACAACTTAAAACATCCTTTTTGTCTTGTTACTACTGAATAATATTTATAAAAAAATAAGTTTCTCTAATTGTTCAATATCCCATATTAGTATTAAAATCACCTTTATAAGGACAAAAATAAAATGGTTTTGTTAATTTAATCAATTTCTTAATTTACCTATTATCCCAACTTCTTTGAAGCTACATATTAGTTATTTATTATCGTATTTAGAAACAGATTATTTAAAAGCTAAAATATAAGATACAAACTGCTTCATTATAAAGCTTCGTACAATTGTGTATGCACATGAGTACAAATATTGCCTAAAAAGGTACGGAATATATGCCTTGTTGAACGATCTTGAACAGCCTACGTACAAATAAAAATGAGACTAATCTATCTCAAGAGGTTGCAGAGCCTGGAACTACAACTCTAGGCACGTATACTTATATTTTTTATTTATATAAATAAAACACTAAGGTCTGTCTAATTTTCTATTTAAAATAGACAGAGCTCAATTTTATTACGTTCCAGAAGTTTTCAACTAGCAATAATCGCACCTCAGTAGACCTTCATTGGCTACGATATTGCCTCTGCACAAGGTTGTGGTGCATGAAAATCCTGCATGAAAATCCTGCATGAAAATCCTTTGTCAGTCCGCCCGTTTTTTACTCAATCATTCAAAAACAACTCGGAGGGTTTCTATGATTTTTTATATGAGTGAGTCAATTATCCCAAGGTACAACACTGGCTATGTGGAGAATCCTAATTTTCAACTAGTAGAGGGGTTTACTTCTACGTGAAAATATGAATCAATATCTTCGTTAGTATTATATTTTTCCAGTTTAGAATGAAGATTTGGATCTTAAATCGTCATTTCCATTTATGAATTTTGAAATTTTACGGGCGTCAAAGACTTTATCCGTGTTTCATGTAAAATGCATTGATAGGTTTTTATATGTGCTAAGGGAATAAGCATTGTTAATATGAGCGATTTGATACTTTACTCCTCATACTATGATACTTTACACCTCAAATTCTTCTATCGCATTACAACAGTATGCGTGAATAAAACATTATCAAGATAATCAATCCTTTTATTTTGATGGGAAAATAGATTTATTTGATCCCTAGAACGATAATAAATTCGCTAAAGTTCCTCCAATAGACATTTCACGTTTCATGCTCAAAACTATAAGTATAGACTAATTTGAAGGCAATAAATTCCGTTATCTAATATTTATATTTCGACGGGAAATCATTATTTTATCAATTAGTTTCGCGATGACACCAATGCTAATCATAAATTTGGCTAAATCCTTTTATCTCGGGTAAAAGAAATGAATGCACTTATGCAGTTCATGTCACAGCATTCGAGCTATTTATGAATATGACCGGATGATTTTGTGCATCCAACCTTAATATTTCCACGGGATAGCATTTCTATTTCAATCGGGTAAAACGACTAGACATACATATATAGAGTTGGTTTTTCAAAATTCATTGATCGATAATTGAAAGCATAGCTAGCAAATAAGATATTTACTCAATTAGAATATTTTAGACAGAATATTTTAAAGCCATCCATCTCAACATCCTCTGATCACCACTCAATACAAAATATGTTAAATATTAACGATGCCAGTAAATTGAATAGGCTTAATACGTTCATTATATCAGTTCTGAACACGTTTTACTCCCTTAGTGTGAATGAGTAAACTCATATCATGAACAATTTGTTAATATATTACTTTTTGTGAGTGTTTTTGTTATTTATTCTATTGTGCAAATTTTCAAGGCGTACATTCGTATAGAACTTATATTGTTATTTTAACTGTTCAAAAATTGTATAGAGATATCATTGAACAGTATTAAAGTAATTTTACCATTAGAATTAGTTAGTAAATTAGATTAGAACTATTGAAATTATATATATTAAAATTAAAAAAAATATTAAATTCACTTCATGAAATCTGTTACCGTTTATTGTAAAAGAAAATCCTAGGATTTGCGAGACTCAAAATGAAACAAAATGTGTCTAAATTGTTATTATTTGTACAAGATTTATTTTTAACAAATATCTATCTATCTATCAATTAGATTATTTTGTACTTACTATTATCACTGTGGTGGTGGTGACAAATCTTGTGTTTAATTTTCAAATTTCGATTAAGTGTTACAATGAAACTCCCTGTAGAAAGTTGAGTAGATAAATTTATGTCAAAATATCGTATAACTTCGAAGAGAAATTGCTTTTCATAAATCAGTGAAAATGAAATATTGCTAATAGGCTCCACTTCAAACATGAAATCCTTGTTTTCTAATATTCCACGTGCCAGGCAATCATGAAGGAAATTTTTCTATTTGTGGAAGCCTTGCGAAACCGGCTTGAAGTGACTCCCCCCTCTGCACCAAATTGCACTCTGCATTCTCTTTACATGCGGGTATGTAAATAAAAGTTATTAAAGCGATTTACAGGCTTCAATAAACGCAGGGTGGAATTAGTGGCCCTCATGGGGAAGATTTAATCCTGGCAGACCGTTATGAAGCTAGGCCGACGGGTTGGTGGCATGAGTCAGTGGTAGTGTGGCTGAAACTGGGAGTGGAGTGGTGAGGTGTTTGGAGGGTGTATCTAAACACAGGTTATTCAGGCATGTGTGTGGTCTCATTTGCACTAGGATAGTCCAAGGGCAGCCTAGAACCATAGCTGAGGGCTAATAGTCTATCCATAAAGGTTGGTTTTCGCCTTTAAGTGTGTGTTTGTAGTTGATTAGAGATTCTGGTTTACCCTAGATTTCTATAAAAGGGGAATATCGTTTTGGAAGTAGGTATAAGTTGAATAAATATTTGTTTATGAGATTGCAACTTTCGTGCAACACAGCATATGCAATGAACATACTGTAGAAATTTCAATCTGTAAAACAGTATGGATGGCTTAAAATGTTTTACTGTTTTTTCTAATTGTAAGATTCAGTTAAGACGAAGATCTGCGGAAGTAGTTTTTTTGAAACAATGTTTCGGATGAATCCAGGAAATTTTAGTTCCAAATCGCTAATGCTTAGAGATCTCGTACCTCTCATATTGTTGCTGTACAGGGTCTATAGAAAGTTCTACTTATTATTTAATATTCTTAATTTTTGGTATTTTATTTGGTGGAAGTATATGTTATATCGTAATGGAGGTTGAACAGTTCTTTCCAGTGAGAGACATAAATTAAAAAGCTTTTAATATGATCCTTGGTCCATTGTCGTGAATGAAGTACAGCAGAATAAGTGTGACTTAAGAACATGTTTACTCCGTTGGTCAAGAATAGGCCTGGCATAAGATTGTAATTAGCATTAATTTCATAGTAGTCCCCCATTTCTTTACACAAAATAATCTAAGGATGCATGTCAGTGTTTTGTTAAATAATGCCACTAATAATTTAATGATACTTGTTGTATTCAGGAATTGTGTAGGTGAGAATCTCATAACTTGGTGGAAGGGTGTTGCTTCAAAATACGTCTATTAAAACAGTAAATTAATAATACGGCTGTTATTGCTCCATAAGACCACTCAATTGTAAAGCAGTAAAAACCATTATCACCGATTGCCTCGAAATATGAATTAGAACCAAAACAGAACAAGTTGGGATGTCCTTTACAATGTGTTTTAATTAGGCAACGTGCACTTTCGGAGCAACAGCTCCATCTTCAGTGCCTTTGAAGAGCTGTATAAAACAATAGCTTGCACCACGACTGCCGAGATAGATCGCTCTGCAGCCGTGGTTGCTGAAAGTGCACTTCGCTTAAATAAAACACATTTTAGAGAAAAACAGGCCTACTGTGTACATCGAGAGGTCGTCTAGAAGGCTCCAGATTCCGGCCCGGGCTCAACCTACGCCAATCTTTTGCAGAGATGCCTTCGTTTTCTTTGTAATTTTTAAATACGTTGCAACTTTTGAACTATTCACTTTGGAAGACACAGACCAATGAAGCCCACATGTGTTCTCCTAGCCTAATGAAGCCTGGTTAGTGTGAACATAACACAAAGGACTTTCTTAAGGGGCATTTACTTTGGGAAGGGTGAAAATTATAGGTCTAGGCCGAATGGTTACCGTTCATTTATCCATTCTACCTATTGTAATCGAATAAGTACTGGAAGTAAGACTAGAATTGATCTATTTGCTTATTAATGCTCAGATGTTGATTTGGCTAATTGTGTGTTTTTGAAAGGTTGAGTTCATGTGGCTATTATACACAAGTCGTGAGGGAAAAATAATCTTTGATATACTGTAACTCTACTAATAAGATTATAATAATAAATTATGAGTAAGAGCCTTAAATCGTGGAGGCAGTGCTCATTCATGCATGTCTTGTATGTTCTTGCCAGCTACGACTCTATTCTATTTTAATCTCCAAAATAATATTGTAAAAATTAAAATTGGGTCTGAAGTAAATAATCGTTAATTAAATTTAGGTTGGCCTCACAACAAGAGTACAAGAGTTCTAGCTACTTTCAGCCCCCAGTCTTCTTTGAAGGAGAATCTTCTCACTAGTCTTAAAAAAAATCCGCTAATTGAGTAGTGGGATACGCAGGGGAGGTCTAGCTGTTCGGGGTTCAAAAAGGCTTCCCGTGGAAAAAGGTAGGGAGAGTTCCCTTAGTCCCATTTGTGAATTGATTGGACTGTATAAGGTTAAAAAATAGTCCGTCACGCAAGGGCTGTGTAAACTAAGCAGATTTCCCTCGTGAAGTTCAACAATAGATAAATCTACATACTGGAAACACAATACCACACATCCAATAACCTGCAGAAGGGAAGCGTCTGAAACGTAAACAAACAAGCTGCCTTTTGTCACCCTAAAGAAAGGGGTGTACCTAAGGGCGCTGGCCTCATTCAAAGCGGACTTCATTTACCAGCGAACACTAGCTTTATCTAAAGTTGATTGGGAGGAGGGGGATGCTTTGGAATTTGGAGGATAAATAAATATATAAATATGCCAGAGGAAGACGAAATAAGAAAAGAGACAAATGAAGAATATTTATCAAATAAGACATTCACTAAAGTAAAAATGTTTTAATATATTTAAGCTAATACTGTTATTATTTATAAACAATAATTTGTTATTTGCGCAAGTAATGAAATGTGATATTCGTTCTTGATTAAATAATTATTACAATAATATAACGATAAATAATTCAAACTATTTAAAAGAATTCAGGTAACTAAGATACAAATTTAAGTAGATTTTATGTAATTTCGTCACTTTCAACAAAATTACTTATCGACATTTAGAATTTTCTAGGTAAAACTGTCTAAATGAAAGTTAAAGTTTACATGGTACTTGTCTTTGCTAGGATAGGTTGTGTCTAATATTTTGCATTAGCGGGAGTTCTGTACATAAAGGAGCTATTGAGGTTGCTTAACGACAAGATTAATCAAAAACTCCTTCTAATCTTCTCAAATTATTATAAATAAGTGTCAAAAGGAACGTTAGTTTAAATGTATATACATACACACACACACACACTCACACACGCACGCACGCACGCACGCACTCACGCACCCACTCTCACACACACACACACACACACACACACACACACACACACACACACATATACAAACGGGCGATCGTACACACCATGTAGGGTAACGGAATATCCAACTGTAGTTTTGTTGTGTTTCATACGACTTCAGATCACCAAAATATCATTCAACCAGCATATTCCACTAGGGCCAAGCTATGAAATATAATAATATCTATAATTAGGTATGCCTTTCTGGAGTAATGAACAGACTGCTGCTACAAGAAGCTGGCCGGGTTCTTGATAGGTTAATTGGGTTTCAGCAAGTATTTTCCGCGTTCTGAAAGGTGTTCTATTTGAGTTAATGCCTCCTCAGCATTGCACGTTCTTGTTTCATGAAAGGTGAGCTCTAAAGATAATGAAGTCCTTGGGGGAAGTGAAATAACGTGGGCAAGAAATTAACTTTAGCTCAATATACATGAAAAGCTCATCTTTAATGGTTTCACCTCGATTCGCTGTAGGAAATTTAATTAATCCCTACGCCGTAATCCTAAATTAAAATTAATTAATATATGTATATATTTTGTTTTCTTTCATGTAGAATCACTTTTGCCTTATTGTATAGGTAAGCGGATAAAGAGTGAGACAGAATGGAAAAAAAAATCCTCTTTAGAATAATAGTCCTTAAAATCATATTGTTTGGACAACTGTTATTACAATTTTACAATAACTGGCAATGCAAGTGGAATTATTTACTGCTTTGACATTCATGGAATTTCGTAGTTGGTATATGTTTAGGGCTTAACGCCTAAAAGGTGGCTATAAATATTTGTTTTCATCCAAATGGAATTAAATTTACTTGGCCTGAATAAAGTTTTGGAATATTAATTCTTTTATACGTTTAATTATTGTACAGCAAACATCGTCTGTGGTATGATCCGAATAGGGTGTACAATATTTATGAGGTGATTTAAATATGCCAAGTCATGTTGAGAAATAAATTTATCAATCTTTCTTTCAGTCTCAAAACGAGAAAGAACTGAAAGCATAAGTACGCTCCACTAGGTTGCAGAAAAGAAAACCTATCTAGTCCGTACCTCTTAGATTTAGGTTTCTGGCTAGTAGTCTTTGAGCTTTGCAAGACAGTTACTGGTAGCCGCTTAACATTAAAAAAAAATATGTTGAATATAAATGTTTGTCGATCAAATTTCCAACCTCATCATCTTTGTAAAGCAATATAAAATAATATCTTCTGCTGCACTCCGGTTTTCTGATCCAGCGGTCTCTAAGTCAAAGAATGTACTAATTTCCGGTAGCTCTTTGGGAACCACCCTTAAGCTCACCTTCACTGCCATTACTGAATAGATTTGGTCGCAGTCCACAGAACAAATCGTTTTATATTATATTACTTCATTATTTATAATGTTCTAAACGCTATGCTTTATATAAATAAATGTTTTAGGGGTATCATCGGAATATAAAAGACCTCAAGAATCTGATGTCGAAATATCAAAATTTAAAAGAAAATTTAAATTTAATATCTAAGATTATCTTCATCATTTTCTAAATACCTTTTAGTTGTGGCACTGAGTTCTTTCATGTTACTATACCCACCGAAATCCTTATGATGTTCAATTTATTCAAAAAATGACTTTCATCCTTTTTCTCTATGTTAAATAACCTTATCTTCAGAAAATATAAATATATTTATGATGAAAACGTTGTGCCTTATGATATGCCAAAGGCTATTCAACCTCCTTTTTTCCATGGCGTTGATATGACTTTTAATTTCACTTGCCTCATTTAGAACTTTCTCGTTTTTGGGTTCAGGTTTTCTAATGCAGCATAGACTATATTATTTAGCACTATGACATATATTATTACACCTATTAATGTACTCTTTATACTCCATTTCTCAATGGAGTATTTTTCCTAGCCTAAGATTCGCAAACCTTCTTTCATATTTCTGTGGACAGTTTTATATTTTCGAACCTTGTTGTAGTACCTTTTTCCGAGATCCATCTGAAGTCATGCATGTAGATAATAAAAAAAATATGGTAATAAATCAGCTTTACCACTGGAGCATTTACCTGTAAGAAAAACGACACCGAAGGGCGAGAGGAAAGGAAAGGGGCGAAGAACAATATCTGAAGGAAATAACGGAGATCTCGCCACGATCTCCACTCTTTCGAGTGGTGGAATTTAGGGGAAAATTTGCACGGGGGTGGACAACTTCGTACCTAGGATACCGGATTCCCACGGAAAGAGAGAGAAATTATCCCCGTCAAAACCAAAAATGAAGAATCGGGAGAACATGAACAACAGCGGAAGGCTGGGTTCAGACTTGTAGTGGGTAATGAATGGTTAGACAAGACTTAACCGCCGCACAGTGGGCCGGATGGCCAAACTAGGTGGAAGTAATTCGTGAAATCAAAACATCTAATTAAGTTATTTGCCTTAATCTGGAACGTCTATTAATCCAATATGGCATGGTATTTTGGAATTAGCACCCGTACAAACATCACAAGAGTACACAAACAATGACAAATCCGATGTTTTCATTCTAATGATTAACAAGTTTGCAGCTCAGTTTTACCTAAAAATTTACTTAGAAAGGTTGTTTATTCTGTTTTTAAATTATCGAAAGTAAACTATTAAACTACTTTATTAAGATGGACACAAAAACCATAGGTAAGTTAATAATAAAAATACAATAATATCTCAAAATTATACAAAATAAAATATTCTAAAATCCGTAAAAAAAATATGCCGCATAATACCGCTAAGATAATTATGTCTGTTGTTGTTTATAATACAAAGTAACATTTCATAAAAAATAGAATTGCTAATATTTGCTAACTTTGTCGTACGGGCTATTTTCAGAAAAAGTAATCACGATTACGAGACGGGACGTTTTTCTTTTTTAGCAAAGCTGTTCAAACACAAAGCCAATAATTGAGACCATTTTGTCACAATTTTCTGTGAAAAATATCCAACAACATTCATTGGAAAAATCTTATTATCAATTAGGAAAAACAAAAAACGATTGTTATCCATCTGGACCTGGAGATATGGTAGTTACTGAGAATCGCGTCACTTTCAATGTACAGTTTGACAACCATGAGACTTGGTCTTGCCTGCCCTCAGCAAAGTTTTTCAAAATTTCCCCTCTCAAACAAGATTAGTTATGATATGTAAATGGGGTTGTGATGGTAGCAGTGGTCATAGTAGGTACACGCAGAAATTTGAAGACCAGGATGCCGATGATGGGTATTTATTTTCTTTTTCTTATTCATTTGTTCCTGTAAAAATGCACGAATTAGGTAGAGTAGAAAATTTAGTTTGGAGCAATCCTTTTCCTTCGTCCACACGAAACTGCAGGCCGCTAAAGTTTATGTTTTCCAAAGAAACCACCGATTTGACTATCACCGAAACAAATAAAATTAAACAACAAATAGAGTCGCTGCAACCTACTTAAGTAACTTTGGAAAATATAGATATCAATGTTCATTACAAATTTTTGCTGACCATGGTGGACGGAAAAGTTTGTAATGCTCTAACAGGGGCCAAGTCAAGTCAGAGATCTTATATATGTGGAGCAACTCCTAAATTGATGAATGCTATTAATCCATTAGTATCTCATGTTTTCAAAGAAAATTATGTTTTTGGAATTTCCCCATTGCATGCCTGGATTAGGTCACTCGAATGCTTCATTCATATAAGTTACAGACTTATTATAAAAAAATGGGCTATCATAACCAATGAACACAAAGAAGAAATAAAAAATCGAAAAAAATGGATATTCAAAAAAAATTTAAAGATTAGATGGGATTAATGATTGATAGACCTAAACCCGGATTTGGTACAAGCAATGACGGAAATACGGCAAGACGATTTTTCAAAAAAAACACGAAAAAAGTGCCACTATGACCGGATTAGACGACGAACTTTGAAAAGATTTTACATCATCTTGACTACTTTGTCATTTGGCTATTAGATTAATGTCAACAAATTCCAGACATACGTTCAAGATACAACAAGAACATTATACCTAAGTACATATTCATGGTATTACATGCCCGTGACTGTTCATATAATTTTGACCCATAGCACCCAAATAATTAAAAAGTTCATTGTGCCTATCGGAATGCTATCGGAGGAGGCTCAGGAGTATCGAAATAAAGATTTGAGGCGATTTCGAGAGTGCCATACCCGGAAATGCTCTCGAATAGATACAAATACGGATTTAACACAAAGGCTGTTGGTGACTTCAGATCCTTTAATTAATTCTTTTAGGAAGGAGACCAGGAAAAGTCGAAAACGTTTACATAAGGATGTGCTATCGCTTTTGCAGCCTCCAAGTTCTAATAGAAATAAAGATTCAGAAAGCGGTAATAGCGAGAGTGATAGTGATGATTAACTGATAATATCTCCCATTAACTGTTCTTCTTTTGTGATTTCAATTGTTACCTATGTTTTGGATTTTTCTTTATATATTGTGGTTATTGTTTCCTTTATATATTGTGGTTTTTATTTACGACTAAATAATTGTATAATAATAATAAAACCATAAAACATTAAAAAATAACAAGTCAGCAGTTCTTTCCACCTAGATCGGCCATCCGACCCACTGTGCGCCGGAAGTGCGCGGGTTCCTAAGTAGAGAAAACCTACGTCCGGTTTTAATATATACTATGTAATGGAACGAAAATAACATTCAAGTTAATTTATACTCACACAAACTATTTTATATAAATATATACTCGCGTCAGTTAACGCTGTAGAGGTCGCAATTTTTGTTTGGTCGATATATAAGCATTTAATGTAAAACTAAAGTACAAGCTGAACTTCTATACTACTATTCTTTAAAATACCCTTTTTAATTATCCCCTTTTTTATTATTTTGTGGTCCTACTCGTACTGTTTTTATATCTAATTGTTTAGGGAACTCTGCATTACTTGCTATAATAACAAAGCCGTCCTCAAAACCACATATTGTTGGGTTGAGCATCCCATTGATATTGAAAGAAATCTACTAAATGTGCGGATTATTTTTTATAATTTCGAAAGATAGTGATTATTCTAATGTATAAATGCTTGTGATATAAAAATTTCCACTGACGGTTGTTATTGATTACATTTCCTCTTACAATTGCTTAGTATTCAGAGAGAAGAAGAGTGGAGGTAGCTTCTCCAATGCATGGCTACTGCTTTTCCTTGAACCGGCACATTTATTGCCCTGCAGGTGGTGCCATCTGTACGCATCTAGTTAATAATACTGTCAGGTTAGTTGCCCGGAGGTCACAAGCCAAGACTGCTTATCGCTTGTTGGCTGTAACAACTTCCAGGCAGCCTTTATTAGCAGATTTCCCTTATGGGAAAAATGTCCTCAAATGTCCACCAATCTTCCCCTGGAGATGATGAAAAATGAGATCCGTTCAAAATTGAATATGTACATATATATATCTATATATATATATATATATATATATATATATATACATATACATATATATCAGTGAGTATGTGTGTGTGCGTGTGTGATTTAATACTCTAGCGGTCGCAATTCTTGTTATATCGTTACCACTTGCAAATTTAATGTTCCATGAATGTTGTTATATGCGGTTCTTCACTAACATGATTATTAACCGAGATATTTGCACTTTTTTTAGTTTTCGTCCATCGCTAAATCCCACTGCTACTCATGTTTTATTAACAGTAATCAGTCATAAAGTGTTTATTTGAAGCATAAATACCAAATATCGTTCTTATTGAACTTTTACTTTGTGAGATACGTTATGCAATGATGACGTCGTCAATTAAGACTTTTCGTTCTTTACTCAAAAATGTTTATTTGATCTTTACCATACTAATATTTAACCGTTTCAGCCAAGGCTAAAGCTCACATTTGTTATTGACTAGGATTGGTAGGGATTTTGAGTGACTGGGAGTTTCAAAATTCAAAATATCTCCGTTCTTATGACTCGGATCGTAAAATGTTATAGAACCAATTTTGTTTAACTATTGGTGTTCTACAATTGTCGTTCTTTCCTTTTTTCGTAACTCAAGTATTAGGCGAGATATTCGTACTTACTTGTTTTCAGGCGTCAGTAAACCCTCCACTAATGAACTTGGGAAATCTGCTTAGTTTACGCAGCACCTACTTGACGGACTTTCCTATGAAGCGGCACTGGATAAAAGTATAAATGACTAAAGAAGAGGACACTCGTCTGCGTTGTTTTGGAAGGAATAATATAATTCTCGGTCATTCTTCTTTTATTAAAACTGTTTTTAGGAATTCCACTCCTATTCGTTTCACATCAAGACAATGTGTCACTAAACGTCTTCTTCCAATCTTCAATAAAATGTATTGATTTCTTAGGACCAAAATTGTGTGGTCTGTTGCTGAATCTATGCTCTAGGGCTTTGAATCGTTATTTGATTGACACCGGATTCCATATTTAAACGGTTCATGTAAAATGAAATGTTCATTCCGTTTATAACCATTTCAGACCAGGAAGGGTTGAATTGAGTAGAAGAGTATTATATAAAATTATGTATTATCTCTCATTTGTTATGGGGTGGTTCGATAAAAATGAATAATTTAAGTAATCAGCTCGGATTTACAATATGAAATGATTAATAATTATTTGAAATAAATTGAGGTTGCAATCTGATGTGATTTTTGAAACATTTCTTCATTCGTCGATCTTAAATAATATATGACAAAGTTCCATCCGAATTCATATATATCTCTTATCTATAACTGAAAAAGAGGGTAGAACCAATATCTCTGAATATTTACGTTATTATATGTCGACATTTTATATGCATAACTTCTTGTCAGAAATGTAATATTCCGCAATTGTTGTTTGCCTAACTCATCTAAGTGGGTTGTGTTTATTTATTTAGGTAAATTGATGATGAAGTTTACATAATTCTATGATCCAGAACGTCGTCTCGATTTTATGTTCTAGGAGCCTTAAATTTTCTACGAAAGATGCGTTTCTTGATATTTAACTGGATCTTTTTAAACCAAAAAAGTCCGTTACGCAAGGGCTGCGTAAACTAAGCAGATATCCCATGTGAAGTTTTACAATAGAGAAATCTGCATACTGGTGACACAACACCACCTTGAGTAAATACAAACGGTAATGAGAAATCTTTCTGTTAATTTTCATAAATTTCCAACGGAAACGGCTTCTGAATTGTAAGAATAAATTATATTTTAATAACTTAAATTTTAGTAGTCCAAGCACTAAAGAAGGGGGGGGCGGATGAACAGAACGTATTTACACAAATCTCACAAAGTAAACGCTGAAACGACAGGTAAGGTTAGAAGCTTCCACCAGAGCCAAACAGTTACGGAAACGGCCAAACTAATCAGAACAATACCTGACCACATGTCCCATACACTTAATAAAAACGCAAATATCTCGGTTAATATTCAAGATAGAGAATAAATGTAAATAACATTATTTATAGTAAATTTAATTTGCAATAAGAATGGTTCTATACAACTTTTCTATCTGATGCATAATAACGTAGATATTTCGAATTTTCGAAAATCCCCCCCCCTCCCTCTGGTCCGACTTCAGCCGGACGAACTCGAACTTAACGAACTCAATCTTTCTCTTTACATAAAACGGTTAAATATCGAGTTTCGTAACGATCAAACAAAAATTGCGACCTCTAGAGCGTTAACAGACAAATATCTATATATATATATATATATATATATATATATATATATATATATATATATATATATAATTTTAAACCGACCTCATTTTCGTCATCTTTTGGGTAGGATCGATGGAGATTTGAAATTTTTTTAGAAAATCGCGTCATGAGTACGACCTCAATAGCTGATTTCCCTTAAGGGAAATCTGCTAAAAATGATGGTCTTTAATGGCTGACATCAGACTGGCGGAGTGAGGATTTAAGGAAGGAGTTAAGTACAAAATATATGAAGATTATTTATAAGTCGAAAAATAGAACAAAACTTATTAAAAGAGTAAAAGAGAGTATAATGTTCTACAATTATTGTTCTATACGGTCTCCTCCGTTTTAAGCCATTAAATCATCTCAACTTCTACAAATGCGACTTTCACTTAAAGTAACAGTAGCTCTAGGTTACTATTTATTTTTATGGGAGAAATGGGGGAATAGATTGTGAGACGATATCAACAGTTTGTTGTTCCAGCACAGAAGAAATCTGCTTTGTTTACGCAATAGCTACGAAATTGCCTTCTCTTGATTCGTAATATTAATGAAGTGGGATACTTGTAGAATAATTTCTTTTGGTTTTTTGTCTACCATCTTTATTGGAGGAGCAAGGTTTTCTGTTGATTGACTTTTCCAAAAAGAAATTTCGGGTTGTCAATATCCGATTGAATCAATTTATTTATTTATTAGCCCAATTTTGGTTCAGTTATTAAAAGCACCAATCTCATAAAAATAAAGTGCAGGGATCTCTTTGGTGTTTGGAAAGGGCCGTTTTTGTCGGAATTTGTTTACAGAATCAGCACGAGCACTTCCCATAAATCCAACTAAAATGTAGGAATGACCCATAGGGACATAGTATAAATAGTTAGCGAATGGCCTGATGTTGAAAACTCGGCATTTGGATAAATAAGGAAATAAATCTCCAATTGGAAATTTTCTCGTTGTCCCTGACATAACAGTAGTGGGTCAAAGTGGAATTATGAAAATTGCAGATTGCAAAATCAAACTGGCAAAAGCAGATGTGCACATAAATCAGATTATGCAGATTATGGAGGGATGGCTCTCTAACAATATGACCTTTAGTGGAGTTCTCTCCATTCACCTTGCGTCCTGGATACTTTCATACAGAAGGGAAACTATTGCGCATTCTTATTGGGTTCCGTTGAACTGAGGACTTACAGGTGTCAAGAGAAGCTACACAAGCAACAAATAAATCAGATTATCTACGATCTTGCTAGTTGCCTAAGATTCAAATAGGAGTTCGTGATATTTCTACGAGAATGTAACGCACAGTTAATAAAAATTAAAGGAGATGGATATTTTATTGTCTAAAGTTGATCGTATTTAACCCTCAGCAGGACATGTTTATGGATAACCATCGCATTGAATAGGTTGCATTCGCAGTCTAACAAAATACCTATTATATACGATAAGTATTTTCTCACAAGGAAGATCTGTTGCCTTGCTTCTAGAATTGTCATTGGGCTGAAGAATAAATTAAAGGATTCTTAATAGCCAGGATGATAAGAGGTTTCTTTAGATGTCCTTCCTGATTCTAATGATAAACAGTAAAGTTTACGAGAGGATGGCACTCTGACCGGTTCCATAAGGCAACACCATTTACTGGATGAAATTTACATTTCTAGTTGTTGTAATAAGAAGGCGGAATAAATTCCGCTTTAAAGAATATTTATTTATATAAGAGTGATAAAATTTTAACTTTATTAATCTTTGACGAAACTCACGTATGCATATCATTGGTACGCCATGATCACATTAAATTCTCAAAAAGGAGTCACGAAAATGAATGAAGCTTTTATTAATGATAATTTAATATTGGTAAAAAAACGATGATAATAAATTTGAACCAATCTATATGGCGATGAGATGTTATCCTTGTTAACTCTTGCTAGATCGTTTAATCTTATAAAAGAAAAACAACGACACATGGAACGATGTTTAAATAATCAAGAATGAATGTTACTGAAAATTATCTCCCATAATATTATGTTATTGCGATTGTTAGTGCCACATTTTCTGCCAGTCCCAGGAAGGAAGGAAATAATCCTATCTTTCCAAGGCTTACAATGAAATACCGATTTAGACGTCAAGGTAGTTCTGGGTCATCTCAATGCTCATTTAAGCAATGATGTGACGTTTAGACCAATTGTTGGACAGCGTAGAACGTATGAGTCTTCTAATGATAACGGTTATCTAAGTGTATATTTTTCTAGGGATAGGTGAAATTGAGGTTACGACTGCATTGTTTCCTCAAAAGGTGATAAGATACACGAATGAGCCTGAATGGCTGTTCGAGGACCATGTTAGCAGATTTCCCTTGAGGGAAATCAGCAATTCAGGGCGCACTTATGATGCGATTTTCGAAAAATTTCCTCAAATGTCAGTCGATCCTACCAAGGAAATAACGAAAATGAGGCCCGTTAAAAACTATATATATATATATATATATATATATATATATATATATATATATATATATATATATAGTTCTATGTAAAACTAATAATCAAGTTCATTAATGGCTGAAATCCATTATTTTTTTATTTTTTTGAAAATTCTTAATAAATTCTTTTATTATGAGTCTGATCAAAAGTCAATTGTATAAATCCAATCTTATTGCAAATGTAAATAAGGTGAAGTCAACTTAGAGTGGCGGTAAATAACAAAGGTAAACCTAGAGTGGTGAGTTCGATTCACGCCTGGGCAAAAGGAATTTATTTAGTGACGGAATTCATTAAGTAAAATCCTTAGTCTCCCACTGACTAGAAAAGGGTGGTAACCTGTAGAGAACCCGTCCCAATTAGCCTTAGTTGCAAAAAGTGGACGTTAATAAATAATTTAAATTTATTGCAAATGTAACGTTCTATGTACGTTTTTTTCAATATCTTGATTATTAACTGAGATATTTGCATTTTTTAGTTTTCGGCCTTCAGTAAACCCCCACTTCTGCTTATGCCATACTAACAATAATCTGTTATATTATGAAGCAATTTATTTGAATCCTAAATACCAAATATTGTTCTCATTAAATTTTACTTTTTGAGAAAAATGCAAATAAGTGACGCACGTGGGAAATCTGCTTAGTTAACGCA